>CAUYUJ010016393.1:1838677-1851177 GCA_963575745.1 Prorocentrum cordatum | reverse complement strand
CCCTTGCACATACAACGCTGTATGCGAAGAATGATTGCAGAGATGTCCATTCTCAGAACATTGGATGTGTGATATTCTCGATCTATGCGTGCAGGCGGCCTCTGGGCCCTCGCGTGCTTGCGCCCGTTTCGCACTGCGCAGATCCTGCAGCAGCAGGGCTCTGATCTGGGGAAAAAAAAAAGCAGAGGAGTTCTAAGGTGAGGCCCCGAAAGGCCTCAGCATTCGACAAAAGGTCTCACCATTGCCCAGGAGCCCAAGATTCCTCAGCAGATGAGGCCCCGAAAGATCTCAGCACTCCCCCAAAAGGCCTCAGCAATCCCCGAAAGGCCTCTGCACTCCCCGAAGGGTCTCTGCTCTCCCCGACAGGCCTCAGCAATGCCCCAAAGGCCTCAGCACTCCCCGAAGGGCCTCAGCAATCCCCGAAAAGGCCTCAACAACCCCCGAAAGTTAATCCTTTCCAGCTGGCTAGAAGCTCCTGGTCAGCCACGCGGCGGGGTGCGCTAAAATGGTCACGGTGCGTGGTGATGCGTTCTGTAACGAACAACCTCTAGAGGATCTCTGATCTATAAGTATCGCTTTCTCGCTTGAGACTGCCTCACAAAGTACGGCATGACAATAATCTCATCGCGTCCGAAAGCACACTAACAAACACAACGGTCGACATATATGCCAAACATGAACAAAACGAAAACCGCAACAGCATCGCCAACATCGCACATTCGTTGGCAAAAGCATTGCAGGCATAAGCGTTACCAACAGACACCAAACAAAACAACCACACCGCCATGCGCATCATCACGCACATCACCAGCATGCGTAGATAGCCATGTTGGCACAATGGCACAAATAACAACTTGCTCCATTTGCTTCGAACCCCTTGGGTCTCGAGCCGTGTACACGGCAGTCTGCGGCCACGCCCATCATGCAGATTGCATCGGGCAGCTCGCAGAGCACTTTGCGTATCCAGTCTGTCCATGCTGCAAGACATCGCTAGGCAATTGGGGCGCTTTGCTGACGCATTGCTCAATCTCGGGACTGTGGTCGAGTTTGCTTATGAGAGCAGCCAGGAGCCTAATCTTCCAGCTCCCCCAAATTCTCCACTGGACGTGGTGCCACTGTGCTGCGCGAGGACGGTGACCCCCGAGTCGGGGAATTTCGCAATCGTGGAAGGCGGTCGCAGCATGAGGTGGGCTCCACAGTTATCAAACACGACTTCGCTTTTGGAAGTGCCCGAATGGATATGCTATTCCTGCCAGGCCAGGCTGACCAAGCACGGCACCATCTACTCCATAGATCATCCAACGCTACAGGGGCCCAGGCGTTTGGACATCCTGACGCGACGCAGTGGTGCTCGGACCACTCCAGGAACAAGTCCTTGATCATCGACCTGTCGATGGCATCATCTTGGGTTAGGCCATGCCCCCTTGCGTGCTGCTCGAGTTCCCCCGATTTCGACGCGCCAATCATCCTGGGTGGCCAGGCTCTTTTCCTCGCGCCGCAGCCCGTCATCGCAAGGCCACCGTCCCCCGTCACCGTGGATGACAGCGATGGAAGAGATACTGACGCCGACATGGCGATCTTGGAGGCCATCGCAAATGGCACCTACGAGCTGTATGAAGAGCTTGCAGGAACCGCAGCTCGCGATCCTTAATCTCACCGTTGCGCCCGTCTTTCTGGGGCCTCGCCACGCATCTTTCGCATATCTGGCGCATATCTGGCGCGTATCTGGCGCCAGACATGTGGCAGATATAAAGGCTTTTGTATATAAAAACAAACGCACACGCAAGGATTTTCATCATTTCTATATCTGGCACCCCTTGGGTGCCAGATATGCGCCGGAGATGTGCCGGATATGCAGCGGTCTCCATGCATGCTGAGGGTGGCGCAGGGAACGTTTAGCTGCGCATGCGGCAAGAATGTAAACAGCATCGTCAGCTCGCCGCCCCCTTCCTCCATCCAACTCGTTCTCTCCATCGTCAGCTCAGCTCGTTCCTCCCCTTCCTCCCTGCAGCTCTACTGCCTCTCCATCTCACCACTCCTCCTCCATCCCTTCTCTGTCCTCGGGATCCACTGCGCCCCCCCCCCCCCCCCCCCCTCTGAAGCATCCGAGACACCGAGATCCGAGAAAGATAAGCTGAAGCATCCGAGATCCATGGATCGTAGACTTCCCTTATTGGTTGCAGCCTGGGGCCCGTGCCCAGACGCGCCCCACCGTCGCCATCAACATCGCAATCTAGAGCACGTTTGGCTCAAGCTTGGGGTTCTCTACAGCAGCAAGTCTATCGCTGCGATGCCGCCGAAGCGGCGACCTGATGAGTTGCCTGCAGCGTGCGAGGAGCTTCGTGCAGCTGCGGTGAAAGAAGGAGGAGGCGCCGCCGCAGCTGGGATTGCAGGAGTCGAACGTGATCTGAGGCAGCGAGCTTTCAGCGCACTTAACAGTGCGCTGAAGTCATCGAATGCGAAGGAGTACGTGGAGCTCACCAAGCTGAAGTTCGACAAGAAAAAGCGCCAGTGGCTTTCGGCTTTCCTCATAGATCCGAAGTCTGGCGGGTCGTTGATGACGAATGCGGTGGAGCGCTCCGTTGCCAGCATCGAGAGGGGCAGCTGGGCGTGGATGACGGTCGAGGAGTTCGGGGGCCCACGAGGTTGCAACTCGATGAAGCACGCCAGGAAGAGGTGCGAGGGCAAGGAGTTCCTCGACCGCCCTCACGAGTCGCTAATTCTTGCAGACGAGGGCGTCAAGCAGTACTACTGCCCACTGAATCACGAGGACGCCTTCACGAACACCAAGACGGAGAGCGCAGCGCTCGAGACCAAGGCCGACTTGCCCGAGGACAGCGTCGACGACATCAGGGCCATGATGGAGAATCACGGTCCATCGCAGTCCCGACTCTACCGGGTACTAAGAGGCGTCGCAAGGAAATCTCACCATCGGGATCTGGAGCTACTCCGAGCAAAGCAGATACAGAAGAACGCAAAGACCTGAGCCCAGAGGACAAGGTGAAGTTGGAGCTTGAGAAGCAGTTCGCCGAGGCGCAGTCGCGACTCAAGGACGTCGCGAAGAAGGTGAAGGTCCAGTGCGACAAGGTTAACAAGGAGCTCGGGGAGGTCGGCGCCATCGAAGACCGCATCGCGTCCAAGTCGGGCCACTGGGGCGAGGGGCCGCTGACCTTCCTGAGGGGGCAGACGCAGCAGCAGGAGGAAAACAACGATAACCTCTTCAATCTGCGGGCCAAGATGAAAACCACCGAGAAGCAGGATAGCGCGGAGGCGTGCGAGTCGTGCGCGAAGGGGCTCTCCGACAGCATGAAGAACGTGAATGAGTTGTACACCGTCTACCGCAAGAACGCGATTGCCGACTTCCTGCAGTTCCGCAGTAAGTAACTCACCAGTCGAGTCGCAGGATCGATCGCCTGCGCAAGGCGTGCCGCCTCATCCCGACGTGGCGAACGGCGCGGGGGGCTCCTGCACGGCACGAGCAGTCATTGACTGCTACATGGGGATTCAAAGTAGCAAGGTTGAGCCGTTGGCGCGAAAAGCATCTGCATGGCATCCAATCCACCTCCTCCCAAAGACAAAGTGCCCAGAAGCTGCCCCCCTCCCGATCCTCCAGAAGCTGCCCCCCAAAGACAAACCGCATCGAAGGCCCCCCCCCCCCCCCGCCCCCCCCCCCCCCCCCCCCCCCCCCCCCCACACACACACAAACACACAAAAAAAAAAAAAAAAAAAAAAAAAAAAAAAAAAAAAAAAAAAAAAAAAAAAAAAAAAAAAAAAAAAAAAAAAAAAAAACAGAGCGACCGCAATCCGCTCCTCTGAAAGCTGCCCCCCAATCCGCCCCTCCGAAAGCTGCCCCCTCCGATCGCAAACCATGTCAAACATTCAACGTGAAACAGCACGACGCGAACCGTGTGAGGGGCGCACCGAGATGGGTGGGATTATGCTGACATACAATGGCACGACACGTCATGAAGAAAATGGCACGACACTAAAATATACCATAATGACGAATATCATCACGAACATCGAATGCATCGGCATCGTCATCACCACCGTCACCATCGCCACGCGTAACCATTTTGGCTCAAACGTTCTACATTTGTCTCCTACGGTTTCTTGAGATGACATTCGTCGCAATCGTAGTTATTCTCTTCGCAATGCCTGGTTGTGGCAACGGAAGAAGGCAGCAACTGCAGCGCGATAGAGTGCCCGCTAAGCGTTCAGCAACAGTCTCTGCCGATGAGCTCGCCGACAGAGTATAAGATTTCGCCGCGAAGAAATTCAAAAGAAGTACACTTTCGGCCAGTGACCTGAATGAGCTCAGGTCCATGTCGGGTCGGCCTTCTGCTTCGCTACCAGAGAACGCCCACCGTGCCGTGATCAGTTCACTCAAAAAAAACGCAGTCGCATGCCTGAGGTTTACGAGGCAATGATCGACATGTGGGATTACGACTCGCAGTCCAAGGTGCAATGCAGAACGTACTTCTTACTGCCCTACGAGGTGTTCGAGGCATTGGCAGATGAACCTGACGCTTGGACTGCGTTTCCAGAGGGCACGGCCCTCAACCGAACAGGGACGGATTGGGCAAACCGCGCTGGATTGTCAGACCCTGAAAATGCGGTGGCCATGGGTGTTTGGGGCGACGAAGCCCCCTTTACCAACGCAGACAAGCTGCTCTTGCTCCACTGGAATTGCCTCGGCACTCTTGATGATCACAGTCGTAGGTGGATATGTGCTGCCCCTGGCACGCTCTACTGCGACTGCGGATGCAAAGGCCGATGCAAGTACGATTCAATCTGGAAGGTGGTCACGTGGAGCTTCAGAACCTGGCTCACAGGACCCGCATGCCAGAAATGCAATGCCATTCGAAGAATGAAGGCTGGTGGGGGAGGAGGCCTGGGCCGAGCTCCTCCCACGCACCCCTTGCAACCTCGAGTTGTCTTGTGTTCGGCCCACGGATCCTCGGAGGACGCTGCCCTGCCAAACGGCACGACGGAACATTGTTTGCAGACTCCAAGTGTCGTGGTGACGCCGATCGAGCCTCCAAAGCTGGTCAGGCGCCCAAGCGAAAAGGAGGCGTCATTCAAGGCAGATTCAATTGGGATTGGCTGAAGGAAGTGATCGGCCTCAGAGGCAGGCAAAGCGATGGCCCTTTGAAAAGGATGTGCTTTCGATGCGAAGCCGGCGAATCAGGACAGTGCCCATTTACCGACCCGAGCCAGTTCGCAAAGTGGAGAAGCACGACGCTGACCCACCAGCCGCACATGCTAAATATAATACAGAGTGGCGAATGCTGTTTTCAGTTCTGGACTCATCCAGGCTTCGTCCTATCCTACATCGTGCTAGACCTTATGCACGTGTGTAACCTTAGCATGCTTGGGAATGTATTACTGGATCTATTCGAGCAGATGGGCGGCATCATGTCCAAATCGGCAGAAACACTTTCAGAGCTGACGGAGTTCATCAAGCTTGCGAGCAAACAGCTGGGATACAGTAAGCCACCAGCGAACAAACTTACGATCGGAGTGCTCAAAAGAAAAAAGCAAGCAGCACCTCGTTTGGCGACCAAGGCGTCTGATACTCGGCTTATGGTTGCTGTTTTGCAATTCATTTTGGACAAGATAATGCCTCCTGGGAACGATTATCAGTGGCTGCGACTTGATTGCGCGCGGCATCTGCATTTGTTCTACCAGGAGCTTCCGCGATCGAAGGATGACGGCGGGAGCCCAGAGTTCACGTCGTCAAAGCTGGGCAGACTGGCGCGACAGCACGTGACTCTGTATGTTGAGCTGTCGTTTCACCCTGAACGCCCTCGCCAGTGGGTCGCATATCGGGCATGCCCGAAGCACCACTTGTTCATGCACCTGGCAGAAGAGGACTATGAGGTTCATGGCAAACCACGCGGGTCGTGGAACTACCTGGACGAAGATATGATCGGCGTTTGCGTGAAATCCGTTTCGCATTCTAGCCAGCACTGCAAATGCATGCACAGGTCGGCGATTGAGAAGTATCGGCTCAGATCGCTGGCTTTTTAAAAAATGATGGTGGTGATATCACCGTTACCACCATCAATATATATATATATATATATATATACATATGTGTATGTATGTATGTATGTATATATATAGATATATATATATGTTGGCTTCCGCCACGCCCGCAACGACGATCAGGACACTTGGGGGGGGGGGGGGGGGCGGGGGGAGATGGGGGGGGGGGGGGGGGAAGGGGGGAAGGAGAGGAGAGGAAGAGGGAGGCAGAGGAGAGGCAGAGGAGGAAGGAAGGGAAACAGAAGAGAGGAGGAGACAACTAATAAACAAACATAAACATGATGAGGACGAGCGAGAAGGGGAGAGAGACTGCGACGGCAAGGTCGCGGAGGAGAATGGGGGCCAACAAAAAGGAATCCCAATCGCCTCTTGCACACCACGCGCTGGCGTAACTGAACCTGCGCGGGGCAAGCTTGTGGTGCAACGCACTGGCCGCAGTTGCACAGCGCAGCCTAAGTGGTGTAGCCTACGCGGAGACAAGTGCAGTCTACGAGTGGTGAGCTATGACAGGTGCAAGCTATGAGCGGTGCAACCAATGAGAGTTGTAGCCTACGCTGTGCAATCTAAGATTGGTGCAAAGTATGAGTGGTTGCTATGGGTGGCACAGCTATGACAATCGCGCTGTGCTGGCAATGAACTTCTAATAGAAAACAATATCGGCGGTGCGTCGCCAAACCACGCATGGCAGAACCAGGCGTGGCCAAAGCAAGCGTTTCGTATTAGGTGTAGTTGGAATTAAGCAAATTCTGTTATTCCAATACCTAATTTTTTAAATGGGTTTCGCCTATGCAAGAAAACCCTCTTATTTAAAAAAAGGTTTTCTTGAAAATAAGAAAGTATCGTTTCTCCACCAAAAAAAAAGGAAACTCTCTTCCTATTAGGAAGAATGATGTGCTGGGGAACTGGCCCATCGAAACCGGCCCGAAAATCGAACCCGAACCGGCGGAACCGAACCGGCTGAGGAGGCCGCGCGAAACGGCAAAAAGAAGATAAGAGAAAACCCCGAACTCTTGCAAGGCAGACGATCGGACCATGGACAAGCGGAGGAGGAGGGGGTCGACGAGAACCTGCCTGGCCCCGGATCCCCCCCGGTCCTGGACCTCCCCGGTCCCGGACACCCCCCGGTCCCGGACCCCCCCGCTTCCGCGCCCCTCCGGTCCCGGGCCCCTCCCGGCCCCGGACCCCCCCCCCGGTCCCGGACCCCCCCGGCCCCGGACCCCCCACGGTCCCGGACCCCGCCACAGTCCCAGACCTCTCCAGCCCCATGGACACCCCCGGTCTCGGACCCTCCCCGGCCCCGATCCCCCTCCGGTCCGGGGCCTTTTTTTTGTTTTTCTCTCTCTCTCTCTCTCTCTCTCTCTCTCTCTCTCTCTCTCTCTCTCTCTCTCTCTCTCTCTCTCTCTCTCTCTCTCTCCTCTCTTCTCTCATGATTGGTTGTAGCTCTCTCTCTCTCTCTCTCTCATTCTCTCTCTACTCTCTCTCTCTCTCTCTCGTCTCTCTCCTTACTCTCTCGTTCTCTCGTCTCTCTCATCTCTCTTCTCTCTCATCTATCTCTCTTCTCTCCTCCTCTCTCTCTCTTCTCATCTCTCTCTCTCTCTCTTCTTCTCTCTCTCTCTCTCTCTCTCTCTCTTCTTCTCTTTTTTTTTACTTCAGGCAGATGCACTCGCGCGGCGCTCGCCCCCCCCCCCCCCCCCCCCCCTCCCCCATCGCCCCTCTTCAAGCGAATGCTAGCGTGCAAGTGCCTTTCGACTTGCGCGATTTCCGCGCCCCCCCCAACCCCTGGGTGCAAGTGCAAGGTGCGATTGGGGCATCGATTTGGTTATACTTGGGTGTTCTGCCAAATGAAAGAGGGCCCCATTCCAAGCAGCAGAGTGGATCGCCATCTAGGCCCCGCGGCCTGGACTTGGACAAGTAGGTAGCTGCATGGGCTCCAACTGGCATTATGAATGGTTCCTCTGGTTATTCCTTTAGGTGCTCAGGATGGCTTTGCATTGCGTCGCAATTCGCTGCTTTGCACCTGGCCGTGTTGCGCTGCATTGCGTTGAATTGGTTTTGGCTTGCGTTGTAGTGGGTTGGTCATCGTTATCCCATTTTCGCCTCGCTTGGTTTGCCCTCGCGTTGCGCTGCACTGCTTTGCACTCGTTTGTTTTAGGGGGTCCAAGCCAGGAGGGGCGGCATCTCTCAGGAACCAGGGGCGCACATCGTCACTGGGGCCTGGCTTCGGGAAGGCGGCCTTATGGCACGTCCATGGCAAAGGCTTTAGGCATCTTCCAATCCCGAGAAAACGCCCTTGCACTTGCGTGGCGCGGAGCCCCCCCCCCCCCCGAACGTGCAAGTCGTTTGCGGCTTGCTTCAGGCCCAGCCCCCCCTCACCCCCCCCCCCTGGCCCAGCCCCCCCCCCGTCCATGCAAGTAAACTTGCCAGAATCCTAGAAATTATCCTGGCGAAATATCCAACCATATGCAATTGTGAATACCGCAGTTGTGAATATCTTCTTCGGTGGAGCCCCCTACGGGGCCACGAAACGTACGAGGGGTGCGCCGACATGGGTGTGCGGGACGCATGCGGGCACACCCACTGGGGCCTTCGGTGGAGCTCCCTATGGGACCACACAAAGTGCGAGGGGTCACGAAACGCGCGAGGGGTGTGCCGACATGAGTGCGCGGGACGCATGCGGGCACACACACTGGGGCCTTCGGCGGAGCTCCCTTTGGGGCCACGAAACGTGTGAAGAGTATGCCGACATGGGTGTGCGGGACGCATGCGGGCGGCAGCATTGGGGCCTTCGGTGGAGCCCCTCTACGGGGCCACGAAACGTTCGAAGGGTGTGCCGAAATGGGTGTGCGGGACGCATGCGGGCACACCCATTGGGGCCTTCGGTGGAGCTCCCTATGGGGCCACGAAACGTGTGAGGGGTCACGAAAAGCGTGAGGGGTGTGCCGAAAGTAATGTGCGGGACGCATGCGGGCACACCCACTGGGGCCTTCGGTGGAGCCCCCTATGGGGCCACGAAGCGTGTAAAGGGCATGCCAAAATGGGTGTGCGGGACGCATTCCCTATGGGGCCACGAAACGCGTGAGGGGTGTGCCGAAATCGGCGTGCGGGACGCATGCGGGCGGCAGCACTCTGGGGCCTTCGGTGGAGCTCCTATGGGGCCACGAAACGTGTGAAGGGTGTGCCGAAATAAATGTGCGGGACGCATGCGGGCGGCAGCACTGGGGCCTTCGGCGGAGCTCCCTCTGGGGCCACGAAACGTGTGAGGGTGTGCCGAATTGGGTGTGCGTGACGCATGCGGGCGGCAGCACTGGGGCCTTCGGCGGAGCTCCCTATGGGGCCATGAAGCGTGTGAGGGGTGTGCCGAATTGGGTGTGGGTGACGCATGCGGGCGGCAGCGCTGGGGCCTTCGGTAGAGTTCCCTATGGGGTCACGAAACGTGTGAGGGGTGTGCCGGAATCGGTGTGCATGACGCATGCGGGCGGCAGCACTGGGGCCTTCGGCGGAGCTCCCTATGGGGCCACGAAACGTGTGAGGGGTGTGCCGGGGACTTGGTTATGGTTGACGCATGCGAGCGGCGCCACGGGGCCTTCGGCGGAGCTCCCTATGGGGCCACGAAACGTGCGAGGGGTGTGCCGAATTGGGTGTGGGTGACGCATGCGGGCGGCAGCACTGGGGCCTTCGGCTGAGCTCCTATGGTGCCACGAAGCGTGCGAGGAGTGTGCCGACTTGGGTGTGGGTGACGTATGCGGGCGGCAGCACTGGGGCCTTCGGCGGAGCTCCCAATTGGGGCCACGAAACGTGTGAGGGTGTGCCGAATTAAATGTGGGTGACGCATGCGGGCGGCAGCACTGGCGCCTTCGGCAGAGCTCCCTATGGGGCCACAAACCGTGTGAGGGGTGTGCCGAATTGGGTGTGCGTGACGCATGCGGGCGGCAGCGCTGGGGCCTTCGGCGGAGCTCCCTATGGGACCACACAACGTGAGAGGGGTGTGCCGAATTGGGTGTGCGTGACGCACGCGGGCGGCAGCACTGGGGCCTTCGGTAGAGTTCCCTATGGGGCCACAAAGCGTGCGCGGGGTGTGCCGGATTCGGTGTGGGTGACGCATGCGGGCGGCAGCGCTGGAGCCTTCGGCGGAGCTCCTATGGGGCCGCGAAGCGTGTGAGGGGTGTGCCGAATTGTGTGGGTGACGCATGCGGGCGGCAGCACTGGGGCCTTCGGCGGAGCTCCCTATGGGGCCACGAAGCGTGTGAGGGGTGTGCCGAATTGGGTGGTGGTGACGCATGCGGACGGCAGCACTGGGGCCTTCGGCGGAGCTCCTAGGGGGCCACGAAACGTGTGACGGTGTGCCGAATTGGGTGTGCGTGACGCATGCGGGCGGCAGCGCTGGGGCCTTCGGCGGAGCTCCCTATGGGGCCACGAAACGTGTGAGGGGTGTGCCGAATTGGGTGTGCGTGACGCATGCGGGCGGCAGCCCTGGGGCCTTCGGCGGAGCTTCCTATGGCGGCACCAAAACTGTGTGAGGGGGTGTGCCGAATTGGGTGTGGGTGACGCATGCGGGCGGCAGCAGTGGGGCCTTCGGCGGAGCTCCTATGGGGCCACGAAACGTGTGAGGGGTGTGCCGACTTGGGTGTGGGTGACGCGTGCGGGCGGCAGCACTGGGGCCTTCGGCGGAGCTCCTATGGGGCCACGAAACGTGTGAGGGGTGTGCCGACTTGGGTGTGGGTGACGCATGCGGGCGGCAGCACTGGGGCCTTCGGCGGAGCTCCTATGGGGGCAACGAAAACGTGTGAGGGGTGTGCCGAAATGAATGTGCGGGACGCATGGCGGCGGCAGCACTGGGGCCTTCTGCGGAAGCCCAATGGGCCACGAAGCGTGTGAGGGGTGTGCCGAATTCGGTGTGGGTGACGCATGCGGGCGGCAGCGCTAGGGCCTTCGGCTGACCTCCTATGGAGCCACGAAGCGTGTGAGGGGTGTGCCGAATTGGGCGTGGGTGACGCATGCGGGCGGCAGCACTAGGGCCTTCGGCGGAGCTCCTATGGGGCCACGAAACGTGCGAGGGATGTGCCGAATTGGGTGTGGGTGACGCACGCGGGCGGCAGCGCTGGAGCCTTCGGCGGAGCTCCTATGGGGCTACGAAACGCTGTGCTGGGTGGGTGAAACGCAGGGAACAGGGGGAGGAGGGAGGAGGACGAGGAGGAGGAGGAGGAGGAGGAGGAGGAGGATGAGGAGGAGGAGAGGAGGAGGAGGAGCGCGGGCCACCGTCTCTTCAAAACGAAGACCCAACACCACAAAATGGTTGGGAACAAATCCTGGCGAAGGACCCAACCATATGCAATTGTGCATGCTGCAATTGTGAATATTTTCTCGGTGGAGCCCCCTACGGGGCCACGAAACGCACGAGGAGTATGCCGAAATGGGCGCGCGGGACGCATGCGGGCACGCCCGCTGGGGCCTTCGGTGGAGCTCCCTATGGGGCCACGAATCGTGCGAGGGGTGTGCCGAAATGGGTGTGCGGGACGCATGCGGGCACACCCACTGGGACCTTCGGCGGAGCTCCCTGTGGTGCCACGCAACGCGTGAGGGGCGTGCCGACATGGGTGTGACTGACGCATGCGGGCGCGGGCACTGGGGCCTTCGGCGGAGCTCCCTATGGGGCCGCGAAACGTGTGAGGGGTGTGCCGAAATGGGTGTGGCTGACGCATGCGGGCGGCAGCGCTGGGCCCTTCGGTGGAGCTCCCTATGGAGCCACGAAACGTGTGAGGGGTGTGCCGAAATGGGTGTGGGTGACGCATGCGGGCGCGGGCACGGGGGCCTTCGGTGGAGCCCCTATTGGGGCCACGAATACGTGCGAGGGGTTCTTTTGTGCCGAAATGGGTGTGGGGACGCATGCGGGCGCGGAGCACTGGGGCCTTCGGTGGAGCTCCCTATGAATCCACGAAACGGTGTGATGGGGGTGTGCCGAAATGGGTGGGGGTGACGCATGCGGGCGGCGGCACTGAGGCCTTCGGTGGAGCTCCCTATGGAGCCACGAAACGTGTGAGGGGTGTGCCGAAATGGGTGTGGGGACGCATGCGGCCGCGGGCACTGGGGCCTTCGGTGGAGCTCCCTATGGAGCCACGAAACGTGTGAGGGGTGTGCCGAAATGGGTGTGGGTGACGCATGCGGGCGCGGGCGCTGGGGCCTTCGGTGGAGCTCCCTATGGAGCCACGAAACGTGTGAGGGGTGTGCCGACATGGGTGTGGGTGACGCATGCGGCCGCGGGCACTGGGGCCTTCGGTGGAGCTCCCTATGGAGCCACGAAACGTGTGAGGGGTGTGCCGAAATGGGTGTGGGTGACGCATGCGGCCGCGGGCACTGGGGCCTTCGGTGGAGCTCCCTATGGAGCCACGAACCGTGTCCTGCATTCGTGAGGGGTGGCCGAGCTGGGTGTGGGTTGGCGCATGCGGGCGGCG
>CAUYUJ010016393.1:1663177-1838577 GCA_963575745.1 Prorocentrum cordatum | reverse complement strand
CGCGCCCCACTGTTATGATTGTCCCGCTCGTCCCGCGCGCGCTGCCGGCATGCCCCCCCCCCCCTCCGCTTTTCGCGCGGGCGCCCCCCTACCGAGGGGGCGACTGTTGCAGAATACGCATAGGAGGGCATCGAAACCTGCAGCGGGGCTCCGCGCGATAAAACATTCGCACCAACGCTTTCCCCCCGGGCAGTGCAGGGGCGGCGTGTGCGCGCGTGCGAGGGGGGGGGGGGGGGGCCTGGGCCGGCAAATTGCGTTTCCCCGTGACCTCGTTCAACTTGATCTCGCACTGGAAGCAGCGCTCCGCGCCCTGCCACCCTGGCAGCTTCAGCACCTCCTTGAACATCTTCCAGTCGCCCTTGATCTGGCAGACAACACCCCTGAAAGGGAGTCGTCCTCTCTCGCTGTGCTGCCTGGCCCTCCACCTGTCGCTCTGCCCGAATGGCGCCCCATCGTGTCTGCGCGACGGCCACGTTTTGGTTGCGAGATGCGCGAAAGACCAGCGGACGATTTCAAAAATGTCATCCAATGTGTTGTTGGATAGTTGGCTCTTAAGCAAGCACGCGATCGGCGCGCGGAGGTTCTTGCATCGCTCCACTAAGCCAGGCAATAAAAGCGATGCAATTTCAGCGGCCACGCTGCGATCCCAATTACAAGGCACACCATCCTGCCAAATGCCGCAGGGGACTGCGTCGGAGTCGCCGAGAGACGAAACTGCATCGTTGAAGTGCGCCAGCGAGACGGGATCTAACCCAGATGTGCCAATCAGAACGCCTGCGTGGCCGAAGAACGCCAAGCGATCCAAGATTTCGTGGGGCAACATCAAATGCATTTTCTGAGGCCCCTCCGCCTGCGTCTTCTCGTTCCACACCCGCGCATCGCACGCGTCCAAAGGCGGCCGGCCGTTCTCTCGGAAAACTTGTCGAAAGAAACGCGGTGCGTTTCCCGGGTATTTCTCAGACGGCGCTACATCAGCAACGCCACTGGCACCAGCGCGGTGGATGTCGTTAGCCAAATGGAGCCCCCTGGCGCCCGACAAAATATTGCGCGACACGAGGTCAGAGACATTCGCCCTCAGGCGTTTGTCTGCTGGCAGCGCGCGCCTGTCATCAGGCAGGGCGCGCTTGGACAACATGTCGCGGCGTCCTCCCTGGAGCCAGAAGCTACGGGCGATGCTGCGTCGACGGCGAGCGCCGTAAGTGGCGCGCCCTACCGCGGGGCCCCCCTGGAGAGGGGCGAAGAGAAGAGGTGGGGGCCCCCCTCGAGAGGGGTTCGCGCTGGAAGCGGTGAGAGAGCGGGGCGGCACAGGGAATATGGAAGATAAGAAACAAAGAGATAGACATAGAGAGAGAGAGAGAGAGAGAGAGAGAGAGAGAGAGAGGAACAAACAAAAAAAACAGAAAGAGAGAAAAAGAGAGAGAGAGAGAGAGAGAGAGAGAGAGAGAGAGAGGAGAGAGAGAGAGGATGAGAGAGAGAGAGAGAAAGAAAGTGAGAGAAGAGAGAGAGAGAGAGACTTGACGAGAGAGAAGAGTAGTGATTGAGAGTGAGAGAGAAGAGGCGAAAGGAGAGAGAGACGAGAGAGAGAATGAAGAGTTGTGAGTGAGAGAGAGGGCGGAGAAGAGATGGATAGAGGGAAAGAGTTATTGAGGACAGTTCTGAACGGATGCAAACAGAGTAGAGAGAAAGAAAGAGAGACGAGAAATGAGAGAGGGTTAGGAGAGAGAGAGAAGGGAGAGGATGGAGTGAAAGAGGAGAAGGAGAGAAACAGGAAAAAGGAAAAAAGGGGGGTAAAACAGAGAAAGAGGGATAAGAGAGCAGGGATAGAGAGAGGGGTGAGTGAGATGAGGGCGGAGAGAGGAGAGAGGGAGAGAGAGCGTGAGAGAGAGAGAGAGAGAGAGAGAGAGAGAGAGAGAGAGAGAGAGAGAGAGAGAGAGAGAGAGAGAGAGAGAGAGAGAGAGAGAGAGAGAGAGAGGAGCAGACAGGGACAGACAGGGACAGACAGAGACACACAGAGACAGACAGAAGCAGACCAGGAGAGCCCCTATCAAGGGGTGCTTTTCATTTTTTTGCAGTGGAAGCTAGGCGCCTCCATCTCAAGCGTCTGCGCGCCGCGGGGGCGATATGCATGTAGCTCAGGGAGATCAGGATATGGGAACGCCACTCACTCCACGTTGCGCGAGAACCTCTTGTTCGCCAGCTTGACGCCGTCCAGGCGATGCGCTGCGGTGGTCTTCATGGCTACGAGCTCCTCGCTGAGATTCGCGTTGGTATCCCTCTTCTCGTTTGTCTCGTGCGTAATGGGCACCTTCTCGATAAGGAGCTCCACCGCCTGCTCGTGATCGCTTGCGCTCTTGAGGCTGTGGTCTGCCTCCTTCGCCCAGCTTCCCCATTGCCCTCTGTCAGTTTCCTCGGCGTCCTTGGCGTGGACGTGGAGCTTCGCGCGGGGCGCCTTCATCTTCTTCGCCTCCCCCTGGTACTTGGACAGGGTAGACCTAAGTGCAAAAGGGGGATGGGTGTGGGGGGGGGGGGGGGGGGGGGGGGCGACGACGACCACGAGAAGGACGAGCAGGAAGAGAAGGAGGAGGAGGAGGAGGAGGAGAAATTGCCGAGGCGATGGCGCAATCACATCCCTCTTCTCCTGGATGGTCGGCCACGAAGGGTTCTCCAGCTTGACCTGGGGCCCGCTCGAGCTGCTGCTGCCGTTGCCCAGCTCCCCCATTCCAGCGCTTTGGCCGATTTGACGCTGCCTTCGCCCACGAACTTCTTCTTGTCAGCCGTCTCCAAGCTGTCCTCGGACATCTGTGGGAAGCTGAATTAGATCTCGTGCCACAATATGCGATCCTTTGTGTCATACTTGGCGGGGAATGCCTCCTTCGCCCTGCACGTCTCCGAATGTTCTTCCCACCATTCCTTGACGAACTCGAGAGCTTTCTGATGATTCCCAAAACCTGGGAATGAAAGGTTCTGCTCTTTCAAAGCTTGCGAAACTGTGGCGTACCCCTTCTTTGCCCATTCCTTATGTTTCTCTGCATTTTCGCATTCTTCTTGGAGGGAGCGCACCCAATCCAATTGTTGTTGTTTTTGTCTTTTTGGAAGCTCTCTAAAAACATGCGGCGCTCGTTCGGGTTCTTGCATCTCGTCCAGTCATCCTGTGCATGCCGAGCCTTCTTCTGCGCGTCTTCATCAGAACTCGACGCGATGTGCGTGAGCCAGTTGCGCATCTTAGCGGCCTCCTTCGGGTCGAGCCCCCCCCCCCCCCCCCCCTTGGCAGCCTTCTGTCGCTCGGCAGGAGGGGCGCCAGGGTCGTCGGAGGCTTTCTTTCCACACGCCATTGACGATAGAAGACGCATGAGTGGCGCGGCACACACGAAACAATATACCGCCCCGCAAAGCACGCTGTCCAATGTGAGAACAGGTGGACACTCGAAAACGCAACGCGCGCAACGAAAGCGCTACAAACAGCTGGAGCCCTTGAGCCGAGACACCTGCGGGATGCAAGCCATAGCTGCCCCTCCCAGCCGGGAGGCCCCCGCGGCACGGCCATGGCGGCACCGCAAGTCCCGTGGAAAAACGAAAGCAGAAAATCCCCCCCACGGCCAAAACGGCGCAATTATTTCTTGCGTTTGTCCACGCAGAATGCCCCCCCCCCAGGCCGCTCCAGGCCGATCCCCCCTCGTCGATCCCCCCCGCATCGACCCCTTTCTCATCGATCCCTCCCTCGCCGCCCCCTTCCTCATCAATCCCTTCCTCACTGTCCCCCTCAGGTAGGGGCGTGGGCCAAGAGGCGCATGAGATGCAAGCTATGCGCCCCTATCCAGGGGTACCTGTGGCATGGGAGAGGCTGGCTATCATCTGAGGCACCGCTAGAAAGCTGATCAGGATGTAAGGTAAGGGCCCCCATAGACCAATCACCAGCCCCTGCGCCAGGGGCAAATAAATTATGTCACGCAATGTCGCCACGAGCACATGCGCCGCTAGAAAGCGGCAGAAGGGCAATATCAAACAGAATTCTATGTCACTGATTTCTATTGAATAGAATCCGCCGGCCCCCTTGTGGGGCCACCAGGCTGCGAGGCACGTGATTCGCAGTTTCCTGTGCCAGTCGTAGGTTGTAGTTTCCAATGTTACAGTTCTGCTTCTTGCTGGTTGCTGTAACTAGTTGACTTCTTGCTGGTTACTGCAGCTAGTTGATTGACCGCGCGAGGAGGGGGGGGGGGCAAACAAAATGTTTAGCCTCACCTGGGCGCGTTGTCTGAATTGCTGGGGGGGCTCGAAATCAACACCCCTCACGCAGATCCGCGGGGTCAGGGTCCAAAAACACATGGGATTTGCCACATTTCTGAAATTCGGTGCCACCCCTCGCGCAGATCCGCGGGGCCAGGGTCCAAAAACACAAGGGATTTGCCACATGTCTGAACTTCGGTGCCACCCCTCACGCAGATCCGCGGGGCCAGGGTCCAAATGCACATGGGATTTGCCACATTTCTGCAATTCTGTGCCACCCCTCGCGCAGATCCGCGGTGCCAGGGTCCAAAAACACATGGGATTTGCAGTATTTCTGAAATTCGGTGCCACCCCTCACGCAGATCCGCGGAATCAGGGTCCACAAACCCAAGGGATTTGCCACATTTTTGAAATTCGATGCCACCCCTCACGCAGATCCGCGGGGCCAGGGTCCACAAACACATGGGATTTGCCACATTTCTGACATTCGGTGCCACCCCTCGCGCAGATCCGCGGGGCCAAGGTCCAAAAACATAAAGGATTTGCCACATGTCTGAAATTCGGTGCCACCCCTCACGCAGATCCGCGGGGTCCGGGTCCAAAAACACATGGGATTTGCCACATTTCTGAAATTCGGTACCACCCCTCACGCAGATCCGCGGGGTCAGGGTCCAAAAACACAAAGGATTTGTAAGATTTCTGAAATTCGGTGCCACCCCTCGCGCAGATCCGCGGGGTCAGGGCCCACAAACACATGGGATTTGCCACATTTCTGGAATTCGAACCCATCACGCACATCCATCGCAAGGCGTGGTAACCCAAACTGCGAGAACTCCCTCGGCTCTTTAATCGCAAGGTGTGGCAACCAAGCCCTTAAACCACACACGTCTTACCAGTCGCCAGGTGTGGTAACCCCTCTCGTGATCAGTTGGTTTTGCTGATTGCGACTCGGCTACGCATGAAGTTTCGACGCTGCTTCACGACAGCGCCGAGGCCCCACAACTTAGCTCTTCCATGGCCCATTCTCCGAGAGAGGGGGCCGGCGGCAGGGGGCGAAGCCCTTGCGGATTTCTATTTAATAGAATCCCGTTCCCGCTTGGTACTTCCTCAAATTCTATTACATAGAATTTCTATGTAATAGAACTCTGCGTTCTTTCAGTGGCCCTGCGGGCTGCCAGTCGCAACCGCGGGGCAACGGCTATGCCGTAGATATGGATGTGGAACCCAAGGCGGATCTCAGGTCTTCCTGGCGACGCAGACGATGAAGTTGCCCTCTGGGAGAAGGGGTGGGGGGCCGCAAACATGTAAAGATCCACTACAGGAGTGGTGAGCGTTCGGAGAAGAGACGGCAGCGCGGTTCTTCTAGGCGCCCCTCTGGCCGCCCTTCGGGCCGCCCCTCGAGCCGCCCTTCGGGTTGCCCCTGCCGCCCTTCTTAGCATCTCCCTTACGATCGGCCTCAGCCTTCCGATCTGCCTCTGCCTTCCGATCTGCCTCTGCCTTCCGATCGGCCTCTGCCTTCCGATCTGCCTCTGCCTTCCGATCTGCCTCTGCCTTTCGATCGGCCTCAGCCATTCGGTCCTCCTCTGCCTTCCGATCTGCCTCTGCCTTCCGATCGGCCTCAGCCTTTCGGTCCTCCTCTGCCTTCCGATCCTCGTCTGCCTTTCGTTCCTCCTCTGCCGTTCGCTCCTCCTCTGCCTTTCGCTCCTGCTCTGCCTTCCGGGCCGCTTCTGGTTTTTTTCGATCCCCCTCTGCTTTCCGATCCTCCTCGTCTCTCTTCAGTTGTTCTTCCGCCTGTCTCTGTTCCTCTGCCGGCCCCCCCCTTTCCTGTTCCCCGGCAAGAGAAGCAGCGACCGCCACCTCGACGGGAGACGCAGTGCTCCCGCAACTGCCCCCGCGCTGCGCTCGAGACCGCATCTTCTTGCGCTCTCGCTCGGCGCGCCAGATCCTCTTCGAGCTTGCGTTTCATTGCCTCCTCGTTGCCCTTCCTGGCTTCCTCCTCTTGCAGCCACATCGCGGCAGCCTCTTCCTCCTCCTTCTGCCTCTGATGTTCCATCTCCTCCGCCTCCTTTCCCTCCTGCTCGAGGCGTTGGAGCGCTTCGGCCGCTCGGCTAGCGGCGCTCACCTCTGCTTGTTCCAAGACGTGCAAGACCTGCTTTGCCATTTCTGCTCTTCTCTTCCTCTCCTCGGCCTGCGCGCGAATCTTGTTCTTCCGCATGCCTATGCGCTTCCGCTTCCTCCTGCTGCGTTCGCCGTTTCTCCTCTTCCTGGCGTCGCTGTGCTTCCTCCTGATCCCTCCGCGCCTGCTCTTCTTGGGCCCCCCTTTCCATCTCCTCGCGCGAAGCCGTTCTGTCGCGCCTCCTCCTCCTCATCCTCTTCAGGATATCGCGTCCTCTTTGCTTGAGCTCCTCCGTCTCAGCTCCGCTGGCGTCGTCGGGGTTCGCCTCGGGGCTGAGTGGGGTTCCATCGGGGTCATCGGTCTGATTGGCTGCATCTTGCGCCGCAGGGGTCGGCGCGGCCGCGCCTCCAGCGCCCCCCTCGGCCACGCCCTGAGGGGCGCGGAGAAAATGGCCCTTATCTGAGGGGCCCCTGATGCAAGGAGGGGTGGGGTGCGAGCGCCCCTAGCTCAGGGGAGTCTTATCGTGGGCCGAACTCGGGGTCCCCTATCACAAGGGTGCTTCATTGCATGGGCCCCATCGTGTCCTCGGCGATATCCAGCATGGCGCCCTCGTCCCTGCCCGTCCTCTGCTGCCGCCACCAGGGAGGAGAACGGGCGGGGAGCATCAAGGAGGAGGAGGAAGAGGGGGGGGGCGAAGGGGATGGCCAGGGGGATCAGGAGCAGGGGAAGGGAGAAGCCTCAGGAAGATCAGAAGCAGGGGAAGAAGGAGGAGGAAGCTCACGGGCAGGGGGCGGAACATGAGGACGAGGAATACAAAGAGTTCGCTTGAATGCACAGCTGTGCTCCCGAAGCGAAAACGCGCGTGCCAAAGCAACCTTATCATGCCGAATCTCTGGTTTCAAGTATGGCGGTCTCGGCGCGCGAAACTCTGCGCGTAAAAATGTGTCAGGCGCACAGTCTGAGAAACGGTGAAGTACGTGCACGTGTAGTTGTGCATGGGAATGGAGTGTAACGGATTTCCCACAGTGGCCACCGGGCGCGGTTGACCTCGGACATGCGGCCGCGATAGCGGCGACCTCCCGTGGAGATGTAGCCGCGCTCTTGCCACCACCGGCTGGCGTGATGCTCCCGGCAGGATCGCGACGCGCACATGCAGACCCATGTTCGCGCGTTGCACTTCCTACAGTTCTGCATCTTGTCGCAGCGCAGGAACGGCCTTGCGGGAGCTCTCGTGTAGCGTTTCCCAGACCGGAGATCCTTCATCATCTCTGCCTCCCCCTCGCCCTCGTCGCCGCCCTCGACCCCGAAGTCGCCCGGGGGGGGGGGGGGGGGGGCGAAGGAGGCGAGGAAAGGCTCCATCGAAGGGGCATCCCCTTTAAATAATATATATAACAATTTAATCAAAAAAGTGTTGTGCTTTAATATCTTATAAAAATAATAATTAAATCATTATTATCTCTTT
Source organism: Prorocentrum cordatum (assembly GCA_963575745.1). NCBI lineage: Eukaryota > Dinophyceae > Prorocentrales > Prorocentraceae > Prorocentrum > Prorocentrum cordatum. Next base: position 1,830,775 of record CAUYUJ010016393.1, on the reverse strand, counting down.
TATAGATTTATTAAACATCTAGGGGTGTATATTTCCTTTGACCCAAAGAGCATGTCCTTCTGGTCATCGGGATGACCCTTCCGCGGAGGGCCTCCGCCCTGGTCGCCGCCGTCGCCCCCCGGAGCTCCGCCGCCGCAGCTGCGGATCATCGCCTGTGGGGGTGTGCGGGGGGGGGGGCGGGCCTGCTTGCGCCCTCTCAATGGGGCCTCGTGGAAAGCATTTTCCTGGTGGCAAATGGTATAAGTTGTGCCATTTTAAATTCGGTGGGCATGAAAACCCGGGGGTCTAAAATTCGAGTGGCAGGGTTAATTTTCTAGCCCAGCTGCATGCGTAAACACGTGGGTCCTGCAATCCGAGTGCCCCTGCCTCCTGACTCCTGACGCCCCTGGCCCCTGACGCCTGCATCCTGACTTCGCCCTGGCACTCCTGACTCTTGCCCCCCCCCCCATCCTAGCCTCTGCCCCCTGCTGCGAAGCCAGCCAGGCGGCGGCGGGCGCCACGAGCACGCGGGCTGTCGCCATGTGCGCAAGCAAGCCTTGTCGCGAGCCTCGCGAGCGCGATTGCCTTGAGCCAGAACGGCTGCACTAATAATAAACAATTGCACGCCCCTCTCGCGCCGAGCATCGCTTGGCCCCCCCTGCATGGAGGGGCATATGGCCCCTATCAAGGGGCGCGTGGAGCCGCGATAGAGCGGAGGTAGAACGTGAGGTGACGATAGGAGATGATGAGCCCCTGATAAAAGGGGAGGTAGAACGTGAGATGACGATAGGAGATGATGATGATTTCTATATTGATCAGCTCCCACCATCAATCAGTTTCTGCATCAGTGCGTCCGCAGCCCCCCGCGCGGCGGCGCGCGTCTCGGCAATCTTGCCCTCCTTGAGCTGCTCGCACACCTTATTGCCGATGTCAATCAACTCCTTCTTCGTCACGATGTCCCTCGCGGGTGCTCCACCGAAAGAGCATAGCTGATTCTTCTTGCCGTGCTTCAGCTTGATCCCCGCCCTGCAATCCCTCGCGCACCAGTCGAGATGGTAATCGCGCCCAAGGACAGCGCCTCCAGCTGATTCGTCGGCTGCCTCCTCTGCCTTTGCCTCGTCGCCCTCTTGGCTATCGCCTCCCGCCGCCTCCTCCCCCCCCCCCCCCCTTCCATGGCAGACTCTTCGTCGCCATCGTCTTTGGCAGCCTTCGCGCAGGCGGGGCGCTTCTCGGCAGGGCATTCCATTGGCGCAGCAGGGCGTTTCTTTGTTCCTTTCATACATGTTCTCCTCATTGCTGCTTCAATAGGCTTCGTCAGTGCCTCCTTCTCCTGGGCCGCCCGCTTCTTCCGCAGCTCGGACTGAGCCTTGAGCAAGGCGTTGGACTGGTCGGTGTCGATCTTCCCCCCGTCAGGCGCGCATGCCACCGAGAAGCCCGAATCGCCCGCAGACAGCGGCACGCGCGTCTCCTTGCCCGACTCAACAGCAATAACCATGGACGGCGGGTCGTCGTTCCAATCGTACCACGTCACCTTTGATTAAGGATGCAGGAGGGCTGGGGGAAGAAAAATGACGATGCATATGATGATGGCGATGGTGACGACGATGATAGAAGGAGCAGGGGAAGCATCAGCAAAAGGAGGGAGGGGAGGAGGAAGGAGGCGGCCCAACCTTCTTCGAAGAGCTGGAAGCGGCTGGCGCAGCTGAAGAAGCGGCCGGCGCAGCTGAAGGGCGCGCGCTTGCCGGTGAGTCCACCACCTCCTGACTTGACAACGCGACAAACGGGCTGAGCACTTCGCCCTTCTTGGCGGCTGGCTTGGGCGGTGGAGAAATTCCTCATTGATCTTTGATCAACTTGTACCTGGGGTCGGGACTGCGCGGCGCACTCGCGGCTGGGGCCGAGCCACGCGTGCTCTCATCCTCTGAGGTGCTTTCGAGAGCCTCTGTCTGCGCCGTCTCGTTCTTTTTACCGGAAGAGTTACGACCGCGCTCCAGTTTCATCGCGTCTCCGAGGGCCCTCGTGTAGTGGTCCAGCTTCTCCGCGGTCACGGCGCTCCTGTACTTATCCACAACGTAGCTGACGCACCTGCTCATCTCAGTGGCCCAGCGCTTCGCCTCCTCGGCGGCGAGGTGCGTCTTCTGCAAAACGATGGCCCTCGTGAGCGTGGTGGTGCTCAAACGCTGCGACACCTGGCACACATCCAACAAGAACGGCATGTTGTCCTTGAGGATCTGCTCCGTTGTACCATTGATGTAGTTCTTCTCGATCAATGATACGCGCCGCTTGACCAAGTCGACCATGGCCTCATCGCTAAGCTGGCATGTGCGGTAGCGTGGCTGCTTACCCTTCATGTTGAAATGCCCTCTGTTGCCACTCGTGCTTGAGCCAAAGTGGCTTCAGACCATAGGGGCGGTCGAGGGGGAGGCAAAATAAATTCCCCTAGCCAGGGGTCGGAGACAGCTGCCCCCCTAGCAAAGGGTGCACATCTTGTGGGCGCTAAGACAATACATACCGAGAACAACATGAAACCACGTGCCAATATATTGGCGCGCGCTGCGAGCAGATATATTAGCACATTGGATTCGGCGATGAGCAAATAAATTGGCGTTCCCAATATTGGCGCATTGGATGCTCAAGGCCCCCCGCGGTCCTGGATCCCCCCCGGTCCCGGACCTCCCCCGGTCCAGGGCCCTCCTGGCCCCGGACCGCCCGGTCCCCGACCCCCCCTGGTCCCGGACTGCTCCTGGCCCCGGACCCCCCCCGGTCCTGGGCCCTTCCCGGTCCCGGACCCCCCGCGGTCCCGCATCCCGCCGGTCCCGGACTCCCTGGTCCCGGAGTGCTCCCGGTCCCGGACCCCCCCCGGTCCCGGACCCCTCCCGGACCCCCCCGGTCCCGGACCCCCCCAGTCCCGGCCCCCCCCGGTCCCGGACCCCCCAATCCCGGACCCCTCCCCGGTCCTGGGCCCTCCCGGTCCCGGACCTGCAGGAGGAGGAGCAGCAGCAGCAGCAGCAGCAGCAGCAGCATCACGCGCAGGAGGAGCAGGAGGCGCATGAGGAGGAGGACCTCATGGCAGAGGAGGAGGAGGTGGAGGAGGTGGAGGAGGAGGTGGGAGGTGGAGGAGGAGGAGGTAGGAGGAGGAGGAGGAGGAGGAGGAGAGTGGGGGAGGAGGAGGCGGGCCCTCCCTCCCTGCCCCCCCCCCTCCTCGACCCCCCCCCCCTCCCTCGCCCCTCGCCGCGGAGGGCCCCCCCGGTCCCAAGCCGCTGGCGGCGTGCGCAGCGCGCCCGCGCCCGAAGCGCTGGGGGGCCCCCCAACGGATGGGCCTCGACAAGCGCCCTCCTCCTCCCCCTCCCCCTCTTCCTCCTCCTGCTGCTCCTCCTCCTCGGCCCATTCCTCCTCCCCTCCCTCCTCGCCCGAACCGGGCCGCTCGAAACCGAGCCCGCCCCGAGGCGAAACCGAACCGGCTCAAACCGGACCGCCGCCGAAATCGAACCGCTGCGACCGAACCGGGCCGCCGCCGAACCGGCCCGAACCGGGCCCTTGGTGCCCCAGGGGGGCGACGCTCACTGGATGTGATATATTGATGCATTGTTTTGGGGTGATAATCGCTCTGGGCCCCCGTCGGCCCGAAAATGCCAACGACGCCCCCGGCGCTGCCCGGACGCGGCCCAAGGAACGCCCAAAACGAACCGAAGAATAAGAAGAATAAGAAAGAAAAGAAAAGAAAAGAAAAGAAAAACAACAAAAAAAAAAAAAAAAAAAAAAAAAAACAGGCGGCCGCGACAAAAAAACTTAAACGGCCCCAAAAGACGGCGCAGGGCGGCCCCAAGAGAACCCCGAGACAGCCTGCGAGGACCGCCGAAGAGATCCAAGACGGCCCGGGAGGGCCCCTCGACCCCCGACGCACCCCGACGCCCCCAAAACGACCCCGCGAAGGCCGCAAAAAATATCCAAGCCAAGAGACCCGCAGAAAAAGGGGCCGCAATACTGCCTCACAAGAGCCCCCCTGACTCGACCCGCGCGACCTCCATGACAGCCATCCCTTTTTTCCTCCTCCACATCATCATCGCCATCGCTGTCCTCGTCGCCATCATCTGAACCACCCTCGCCGTCATCAGCATCGTCTTCATCATTCGAACTGTCGCCACCCAAAGAGCTAGCCTGGCGCGGCGGCGGGGCGCTGCTGGCAGCTGGGCGCAGCGCGAAATGCACTCGGCGACGTGCACGCGGCGCCATCTCTAGAAGGCCCGCCCACGCCCCTCGGCTGTGCAACCCGAGCCCCCGCGCAAACAGCGCGTGGCATCGAATCCTTGGGGTTGCATGTGTGCGCGCGTCTTTGCATGCCTCGCGCTGCGTGGCATGCGACAATACCCATGCAGACAAAAGCGTGTTCGTGTGCTTTGCAATAAGCAGGGGTACGTTGACACCGCGCGCCATAAAACGAGCCGCGCCTCGCGGAACCCACGGGGAACCGCGCTGTTGGCGAGCGATGACGCACGCAAAACTCAGGAAGTCAAGACCACCACCCCCCACCCCGTCGCAAAACCGATGTAGATTTTCGACGCTTACCATGCAGGCCGAGGCCGACGACCGACGGCATCGCAAGACCGAAACCGAAAATTACGCTACGAGGAACCCCACTTACTGAGTTGTAATCTTATGTGTTTGCTTGTCATTATCATATTTGCGCAATCCTGCGTTCTAAACCCTCGCCGCGAATCGTCGTCGTACTTGTCGTACTCGTCGTCGTACTCGTCGTGCTCGTCGTCGCACTCGTTGCCGTTCTATCGTCTTACTCGTCATCGTACTCGTCGTCGTACCTCGCCATCGTACTCGTCTTCGCATTCGTCGTCGTGCTTGTCGCACTCGTCGTCGCACTCGTCGTCGTCCTACTCGTTGTGCTCGTAGTGCTCGTCGTACTCGTCGCCGCACTCGCGGTCATCGTCGTCGTCGTCGCCCTCCTCCTCCTCCTCCTCCTCGCCCCGCCCAATCCTCTCAACTCCTCCGCGCTCCTCTCAATTCCCCCGCGTTTCCCTCAACTCCCCCGCGCCCCTCTCAACTCATCCTCTCGCCTCCTTCTGTACTCATCTTTCTGCACTCCTCCGCGCTCCTCTCAACTCCTCCTCCCAACTCCTCCACGCTCGTTTCATTCACCTCGGCGCCCATCTCGAGCATTGATGTCTTGAGCTGTTCGCGCGGCGGCGGCAGCGCGGCCATGGCGCATTTGGGCGCCATGACGGGGGCCGTGCCTTTGACGGAAAGTCACTAGCAATCGCCCGCGATCACATATCGCGCGGTCTGAGCCGACATGAGCCAGGGTGACTGCAATTCTTGATGATAATAATGCTGATGATGTTGATGATGATGATGATGGCGCCCCCCCTGCTTGCGCACCCCTGTGGCCTCAAGAACAAGTGACGCGCGCTACGCCCTGGTAGACTCCACCCCCTGCGCACCCCCCATGGTGTCGAGAAACTACCACGCCTGCTGTGCCTGGACGACTGGGGCGTATAGAGACCGCGGTGAGAGACCACCCCCTGCGCACCCCCTGTGGTGTCGAGAAAGTGCCACGCCTGCTATGCCTGGACGACTGGGGCGTATAGAGACCGCGGTGAGAGACCACCCCTTGCGCACCCCCTGTGGTGTCGAGAAAGTGCCACGCCTGCTATGCCTGGACGACTGGGGCGCATAGAGGCCGCGGTGAGAGACCACCCCCTGCGCACCCCCTGTGGTGTCGAGAAAGTGCCACGCCTGCTATGCCTGGACGACTGGGGCGTATAGAGACCGCGGTGAGAGACCACCCCCTGCGCACCCCCTGTGGTGTCGAGAAAGTGCCACGCCTGCTATGCCTGGACGACTGGGGCGTATAGAGACCGCGGTGAGAGACCACCCCCTGCGCACCCCCTGTGGTGTCGAGAAAGTGCCACGCCTGCTATGCCTGGACCGACTGGGCCGTATAGAGTCCGCGGTGAGAACCACCCCCTGCGCACCCCCTTGTGGTTTGTCGTGACAGTTTCCACGCCTTCTATTGCCTGACGACTGGCGCGTATAGAGAACGCGGTGAGAGTCCACCCCTGCTCACCCCCTGTGGTGGCGAGAAAAGTGCCCACGCATCTTTATCTTAATGCCTGACGACTGGGGCTTTTAGAGACCGCGGTTGAAGGAGACAACAACCTCCGCACCCCCTGTGGTGTCCAGGTTCGTGCCACGCGTGCTATGACAGGACGAAATGGGGCGTATATAGAGACCGCGGTGTGGGACCCTCCCCTGCGCACCCCCTGTGGTGCGTGAAAGTGCCACGCCTGATTATGCTGGACGACTGGGGCGTATAGAGGACCGCGGTGAGAAACCACCCCATGGCGCACCCCCTGTTTGGGGTTTTTTCTTGTTTGTAGGGGAAGTTGCCACGCCTGACAATTTGCCTGGGGCGAATGGGCGTATAGACGCCGCGGTGAGAGACCATCCCTGCGCACCCTCTCTGGTGTCGAGAAAGTGCCACGCCTGCCACGCTCTCCGACCCTGGCTCGCATAGACGCCGCGGTGAGAGACCACCCCTGCGCACCCACCCTCTTTGGTGTCGAGAAAGTGCCACGCCTGCTATGCTCTCCGACCCTGGCTCGCATAGACGCCGCGGTGAGAGACCACCCCCTGCGCACCCACCCTCTTTGGTGTCGAGAAAGTGCCACGCCTGCTATGCTCTCCGACCCTGGCTCGCATAGACGCCGCGGTGAGAGACCACCCCTGCGCACCCTCTCTGGTGTCGAGAAAGTCCCACGCCTGCCACGCTCTCCGACCCTGGCTCGCATAGACGCCGCGGTGAGAGACCACCCCCTGCGTACCCGCTCTGGTGTCGAGAAAGTGCCACGCCTGCCACGCTCTCCGACCCTGGCTCGCATAGACGCCGCGGTGAGAGACCACCCCTGCGCACCCATGTGTGTCGAGAAAGTGCCACGCTGCGATGCATGGACCGACTGGGGCGTATAGAGGGACCCCGCCGGTGAGAGACCTCCCCATGCGCACCCCCTGTGGTGTCGAGAAAGTGCCCGCCATGCTATGCCTGGACGACTGGGGCTTACTAGAGAACGCGTTGAGAGACCACCCCCTGCGCACCCCCTGTGGTGTCGAGAAAGTGCCACGCCTGCTAGGCTTTGCGCCAGTGTCGTGGATAGCGACCGAGCTGAGAGACCACCCCATGCGCACCCCCTGTGGTGTCGAGAAAGTGCCACGCCTGCTAGGCTTTGCGCCAGTGTCGTGGATAGCGGCCGAGCTGAGAGACCAACCCCTGCGCACCCCCTGTGGTGTCGAGAATGGTGCCAGCGCTGCTAGCCCTGGTCGACTGTGGGCGTATAGCGGCAGCGGTGAGAGACACCCCCTGCGCACCCTCTGTGGTGCCGAGAAAGTGCCACGCCTGCTATGCCTGGACGACTGGGGCGTATAGAGACCGCGGTGAGAGACCACCCCCTGCGCACCCCCTGTGGTGGCGAGAAAGTGCCCTGTGGTGTCGAGAAAATGTCACGCCTGCTATGCCTGGACGACTGGGGCGTATAGGGACCGCGGTGAGAGACCACCCCCTGCGCACCCCCTGTGGTGTCGAGAAAGTGCCACGCCTGCTATGCCTGGACGACTGGGGCGTATAGAGACCGCGGTGAGAGACCACCCCTGCGCACCCCCTGTAGTGCCACGCCTGCTATGCCTGGACGACTGGGGCGTATAGAGACCGCGGTGAGAGACCACCCCCTGCGCACCCCCTGGGGTGTCGAGAAAGTGCCACGCCTGCTATGCCTGGACGACTGGGGCGGATAGAGACCGCGGTGAGAGACCACCCCCCATGCGCACCCCAGTGGTGATCGAGACATGTGCCACGGCGATATTTATCGCTCATTAATACCAGTGAGATCAACTGGTACGACTGAGGGTTATAGAGTCGCGGTGAGAGACCACCCCCTGCGAACCCCCTGTGGTGTCGAGAAAGTGCCACGCCTGCTAGGCTTTGCGCCAGTGTCGTGGATAGCGGCCGAGCTGAGAGACCACCCCCTGCCCACCCCCAGTGGTGTCGAGAAAGTGCCACGCATGCTATGCCTGGCGACTGGGCGTATAGTAGACTGAGAGACTCCCCCTGCCCACCCCCTTTGGTGTCGAGAGAGTGCACGCCTGAGACGTGGATAGGGACCGCGGTGAGAGACCACCCCCTGCGCACCCCCTGTGGTGTCGAGAAAGTGCCACGCCTGCTATGCCTGGACGACTGGGGCGTATAGAGACCGCGGTGAGAGACCACCCCCTGCGCACCCCCTGTGGTGTCGAGAAAGTGCCACGCCTGCTATGCCTGGACGACTGGGGCGTATAGGGACCGCGGTGAGAGACCACCCCCTGCGCACCCCCTGTGGTGTCGAGAAAGTGCCACGCCTGCTAGGCTTTGCGCCAGTGTCGTGGATAGCGGCCGAGCTGAGAGACCACCCCCTGCCCACCCCCTTTGGTGTCGAGAGAGTGCCACGCCTGCTAGGCGTTGCGCCAGTGTCGTGGATAGCGGCCGAGCTGAGAGACCACCCCCTGCGCACCCCCTGTGGTGTCGAGAAAATGCCACGAGCTGTGCTGTGCTGTGCTGAGCTGAGCCGTGCTGGGCTGTGCTGAGCTGTGCTGACCTGTGCTGCGTGCTGAGCTGAGCTGAGCTGTGTGCTGTGCTAAGCTGAGCTGAGCTGTGCTGTGCTGTGCTGTGATGTGCTGTGCTGTGCTGAGCTGTGCTGTACGAAGAGTGAAGTGTGTGTGTGTGTGTCGCGGGTGCGGCGCGGCAGGGAAGAAAACCATAACCCCACGAAGCATGTGGGGAACTAATACCAGAAAGCCGACGTGCATCGCAAAACACAGCGGCAAAATCAAGCCCGAGTAACTACGCCCTGAGGCACAGGTCGAAGCCGAAAACCACGCCTAACCCATCGGGCAATCCACCCCGAAGATCGAAGTATATGCGAACATGTAAAACAAGCGGCGTTGTCAAGTGCGTACATGCAGCTGGGATTCTGGAACCACAGCTTAACCCAAACAAAATTCGAAAAATATGTTGACCCCAACGACCTCCACAACAAAACGAAAGCAGCATTCCATGTTTGTCGCCCTCCCTGCCCCCTCTGGGGCCACTCCTACAGACGGCCCCTTCTCTTACCCCCAGACAAACCCAAGTCTGGCAACTCTACACTCAGAACCTCGCGCGCTTTTCTGATCAATCAACGGCTTTGACATTGCTGATCGGACAACTGTATGATTTCGGGCCTCGGGCGGCGCTTGCAAAAGCCCATTCCTTGGACGAGCACTGCAATGGCATAAGTCAAGATCCATGCGGCACCTATGCCGCCGTTGACTCTCGGGACCTCCTCAGCCCCCAGAGACTTCCTACCACACCGACGTCAGGGTGCAAGCCCAAATTTTGTCGGCTTAAGGGACCTCCAGGCTTGTGGCACGCGAGCGGCTGCTAGTTCTTCGGGCCAGGGCTCACTCATCAACCCCATGCCTGCGAGCTGTTGGACCGAAGGCCCGAAATATTAAAACAAGCCTGACCTCATATCACGTTGAGATCCTCGGAGTCCTTGTGGTCGGAGCCATGGCCTGACAAAGCAGGGCGTGCGCGGTAAGGATATCCAAACGACATCATAATGGACCCAGTGGGACCAGCCCCTCCGTACGACGTCAAGAAGGATCCTACGACTTCGAGAACGTATGCGCACACATACACTCCCTTTGTCACTTTCACCGGCGTGCTATTCCTCCGTATCCTCATCCTTCATCTGCTGCCCGTGCCCCGTTTTCTCCAGAAAATAGCTTCCACCTTCTTCCGAGCCCTGCTTGTCCACCGCCAATCATCACAAAACGAATACGGCGGCATCCCGTCTGGTTGGGACTACACTGCCCAGTGGGGTGTCTCTTGCTTTGCTCAAATATATAAAGTGGAAACTGCCGATGGGATACCTAAGACATCCAAAACAAAATACCTTACAAGCTCGGGATACGTGTCTTCGAGCACCGCGCAACAGCCATCGCTAGGATGCAGCCGGTCACATAGTAATGAGGGCGAAGAGAGGTGGGATCAAACCATCTACCTGACACCGCGTAGCTTGCACCATGGTTTCTCCCCAGGCCAAAAGTTGACCTCTCACGTAGACAATCATGGGTCGAGCTCCATGATTTGGGCGTGAAGGCCTCGTGGACCCGTCGGTCAGAAGAGGTGGGCTGAAACATGAAGCAGGAAGGCGTTCGAAGTAGATTGGATTTCCGCCCACCCCCCTGAAAAGGAGGGAAGAGGAAAAACCGCTCGAATCTTGAAGTTGGAAGGCGGCTAAAACAAATCGGGATCTTGGGATCCACTAATACATATGTTCAACGACCGTCGTGTATGCATGAAACAAAATGTAATACACGAGTACCAAGGACCCACCAAGAATTGGACCCATGGAAGCTTGACCTGGCAAGCCACCGCTATGGTTCTACGGTCCGGGGAGGGCAGTGTGGGGGCTGCAACAAAGTGTATGCGGCTTGGCCACAGAAGCTAAAACCTGTTTCGGATATTGATCGGGCTTCAGTGCCGCGTTCGGAGGAACACTTCACAGCATGATAAGGCTCGGGAGACATATCCACTAACTTCGGTCCAGACGAAAGAGGCTGGCTTGCAGCCAGTCTCATGTTCATGAGAATGAGGCGATTGGCCTAACAATGTTCCTTTTGCGTGGCACAGTATGGACCGACTAGGATCCTATGATTTGTGTGCGGAAGTCATGTGGATCCGATTTGTGGGGGGTATGGGTCATTTTGGAGGAAGCCTCGTGGATCGAATCCGTTCCCCCCGAAGAACATAGAATAACCTGTTACTGTTACGGAGCCTGGCAATTGCAGCCCAATGTTTCCATTACGTATGTGGTAGTGGGGGGAGGCCTTTAGGGCGCACCAATATGACTGAAGTGGCTTTGCCGCAGCAGCAGGCAATTGTTTGTCGGGCAGTGTTTGGGCTTCGGTGTGGCGCTAGGAGACATATTCCCCGGTCGGATCAAGCTCGTTCGAACTCAGATATTACGCTCCTCCCTCGACGCCCCGATTGCACCGTGAAACCTGTTCCATTACCGGACTCCTCCAGTCCCCTCCTCTTCCTCCTCCTCCTCGTCATCATCATCAGCATCATCCTCATCATCATCCTCATCATCAGCATCAGCATCGTCATCATCATCATCATCATCATCATCATCATCATCATCATCCTCATCATCTTCATCAACAACAACTTCATCAGCATTAGCATCATCATCTTCAACTTCATCATCATTATCAGCATTATCAGTATCATCGACATCATCAGCATCAGCATCAGCATCAGCATCAGCGTCATCACCGGCATCACCATGAGCATCATCAGCATCATAATCATCAGCACCAGCTTCATCATCACCAACAACAGCAGCATCGTCATCCTTCCTACTACATCCATGATAGATGGATGGTCCATCATCGTCCTCCGCATCCTCCACTTCCTCCTCCTCCCTCCGAGGATGGCGGCGCTCGCATCGGGGTGGGCCTGCCCCACGGAACACCCATACTTTTTCCGCCTCATCGTATTCCTCCTCGCTTCCACTTCTTCCTCGTCCTCCTCTTCCTCCTTCTCACTCCTGATTCCTCCTCCTTGGCACATCCCTGCGAAACATGAAGTCAATGGTGTCCGACAACAGCTCAGCTCATAACAGCTCAGTGGTGTCCCTCCTCCTCCTCCTCCTCCTCCTCCTCCTCCTCCGCCCCCTCATTTTTCCTCCTCCTTCCCCTCCTCGTTTTCCCCCTCCCCATTCTCCTTCTCCTCCTCCCGCAGGAATGGGACGCGAAGGCATCCGCTCAGGGAAACGGCCGCCCTGTCGCCGCGGCGCCTGCCGCGTGGCCGGATTTGGCACCGTGGCCGTGGTGGATGCCCCCGCCCTTGTGCCGCACGTCCTTTCGCGGCACTGGCGTCTCTGGGGTGGAGGGGCAAGGGAAGAACAGGGCGGAAGGTGGCAGGAGCAGGAGGGGAGGCGGAGGGACGAGGAAGGTTGATAGATGACACGGTGGGGACAGCGTCAAACCTGAATGCTACAATGCAACCCCAGTCAGCACATCATGCAACCAACACGCCCACGTCACAAATGAGGCAGCTACGTCTCCCTACCGCTGCACTCGAGGAGCGCGAGAAAACATCACACGCAGATCCCCCCCTCGAGGCATGACGTTGCCCCCACCCCAGCGCGGGCGCGCCACCGTGACTTGAACCCCCACCACCAAGGGTGCAGGCCAGCGATTCGGTCGTGAGGAAGCAAAGGGAAGGAGAAAAGGAAGACAGGAGAGAAACGGAGAGGATTGAACAGAGAAGCGTGACGAGGGTAGGATAAGGGAAAGAGCAGCCATCTGAATCCCACCCGCCCTCTGGGCGTATGTGGTCTGACCGGCTTCCTCTTCCAACCCCCTTTTGCCCCTTCGGGGAGGGGTTTACCCTTCCCTCCTGCCCCCTCCCCTGGACCTGGACGGGGCGCCCCGCGAGGTGTCAGAGGGTACTTTCTCGCCCAAGATGGCTCTAAGAGGGCCTCACAGAGCCCATGATGACCTCCAAAATGGCTCACGATACAATAGGAACTGGACCACAAGAAACCTCCCACAAGAAACCCAACCCTGAGACCCCAGGACGTCCATTGACTGTGGTGTGGGAGCGTCAGGCTTTCCATAGTAAAACCATCGAAACTCAAGAAGCCCTGGGTGCCCTGGAGGCAACCAGGGTGTTTCTTGGCACGGGTACCCACTTAAGCCCAATATGCTTCTAGTCAGCTCGCGAGGTGTTCCAAGAAACCCCAAGAACGCTCCAAGGCGGACCCAATACGCCTTCGTGACCTCCAAGGAGGCCTCCCAAAAAACAACAACAAATAATTGTGGATGGTTTGCCTTTTCGCTTCCAGTAGCCTTCCGAAGCCTCAACATGGTTCCGACATGGCCCAAGAGGGCCCCAGGAGAGGCCCAGGAGAGCCCCAAAACGGCGCCACGACCACTCCAAGAGCACTCCCGGAGGGGTCCAACAGACGATGTATGTGGCTCCTGAAGTGGGAGGCTAATTGGAGCGCCCCTCTTGCTTGATCGATGTCCTCCTAGATAGAGGCGCCCAGACGGACCCGCGAGGCGTCCAGGAAACCCGCAAAACAAACTCCAAAGAGACCCCCAAGAGGCCTGAAGAGGATGCCTGATGCACCCAAGGCGATCAAAGACCGCCCTGGGCTCGCCAAGATGTTCCTCCTCTTCCTCCTCCTCCTCCTCCTCCTCCTCCTCCTCCTCCTCCTCCTCCTTCTCCTCCTGATCATCCGTGCCCACTGGCTCGTCATCCCTCCACCCCTCTGCCCTCCTCATCCTTCTCCTCCTCGTCCACCATCCCCCCTCTCGGGGTATCGGACGGTTTCTCCTGCTCCTTGTACCTTTTGCATGCCCCCCCCACTTCCCTGATCACCTCAGCCCCCTGGGCATCGTTTCTGGATGGGCAGACGGGGGTTCTTGTTTGATCGCGACCGCGGCGAGGCAGAGTCGGGCGGCGTCCAGGATATTGCACACAGGCAACGACCTACACTAGCGCAGCGGAAGAGGAAGGCGAAGAGCAAAGAACAATAACAAACAAGAGAGACGGACAGCAAGCGAACCTCACTGTCGCCCAGGGGAGCGCCGGCACCAGGAGGAACTTCTGGGCGTCGTGCAACGCGAGGAGGTAATTCGAGAAAACCACGATCCAAATGTGGAAGACCGTGGTGACGAACAACACGCCGTGGACAAAACCAGGAACCATCGCGGGACGGCGACCCCCGACACGGAAAGGGGCAGGACGTGCGGGCGCTCAACGGAAAATCCAAATGGCCAAACACCAAGTGGTGCGGAGGGGCGGTGGGGGAGCGGCAACAAAGCCCCGACGGAGCTGCGAGGCGGAGAAAGGCCAGAGGCCCGAACGCGGGGAAACGCCAGGAAGGCTGAAGAAGCGGCGTCCGGCAGACGCCCAAAGGCGCGAAGCACGACCCACGGAGGGGGCGGCGAAGGGGAGGACCGGGTGTCCGTCTACCCCGAGCGGGTGGTGATACTTTGTTCGCAGCCGACGGCGAACGCGCCAACGGCGAGGGGCCAAGCGGGCCGCGCGGGGGCCTAATTACCTAGCGCGGAGCAGAACAGGACCTACCGCCGAAGCCTCAGTGCTGGAGCAGCAAGAGGAGCCCGGGGGGGGGTGCTGCGAGCTGCCGGGGCTGCCAGGGGGCTGCAAGCGTGCGACAACCTCAGAGCAGGGCCACCAGGTGTGCATTGAATTGAAGCGAATTCACCAACCGCGGTTGGGACGCAGCCAAAACGTACGGCGCGGCACTCTGGCAGGGTGTGACCAAGGAGGAGCCCGCCGTTACGCGGGAGTGACGGCCAGGGGGGCCCGACAGGGCCCAAACTGGTGCACTGGGTGGCGCCGCCAAGTCGCACGCCGAAGCCGGAGAGGAGCACAGGTCCTGCGAGCGTCCGGCCACGGAAAGCGCCGGGCACGGGCGAGGCAGCCAGGGGGAACGATGGAAGAACTTGACACCGTCGGCGCCTGAGCTACCGGACCAGGGGGTGCCACGCGCACTCTCATGCTATCACCGACGACTGAGGGCTGCCCGGCCAGGGAGATCCACGCCTCAACGACGGACCGAGGTAGCAAGACGTGGCCGTGGGCGACGCCGCCGCGGACCGTAGGCGAACGGGTGGGGATACTGTTTTGTCAGCAGCCGCGAGCGAGAGCGCAAAAGCAGCGTGTCAAAGTCGGGTTGGGGTACTTTTTGGTCGCGGCCGCGAGACAAGCATCTGGCGGCAAAGGCAACGCCCGGGTCACGGGCGAGGCTAATTGGCTAAAACAGGAGCGTCGGCCGGCCCCCTCAGACGGCAGCTGAAGGCTGGGTGACGCTGAACTGGCTGACTTACTGCAAGCTCGGGCACGCGCACTGGACAACATGACCAGAATTCGAGTGGCCAACGCATTCGGTGCCTGCCACTGCGAGGCTGAAGGCAGACTGAGGCTGAGGCTGAAGCAGGCTGGGGCTGAGGCTGAGGCAGGCTGAGCTGAGGCTGAGGCAGGCTGAGGCTGAGGCAGGCTGAGGCTGAGGCTGAGGCTGAGGCTGAGGCTGAGGCTGAGGCTGAGGCTGAGGCAGGCTGAGGCTGAGGCTGAGGCCGAGGCTGAAGGCAGACTGAGGCTGAGGCTGAAGCAGGCTGAGGCTGATGCTGAGGCAGGCTGGGGCTGAGGCTGAGGCTGAGGCAGGCTGATGCTGAGGCAGGCTGAGTCTGAGGCTGAGGCTCATGCAGGCTGAGGCTGAGGCAGGCGGAGGCTGAGGCCGAGGCTGAAGGCAGACTGGGGCTGAGGCTGAAGCACGCTGAGGCTGGGGCTGAGGCAGGCTGGGGCTGAGGCTGAGGCAGGCTGAGGCTGCAGGCAGGCTGAGGCTGAGGCTGAGGCTGGAGGCTGAGGCTGAGGCTGAGGCTGATGCAGGCTGAGGCGGCGGCAGGCTGAGGCTGAGGCCGAGGCTGAAGGCAGACTGAGGCTGAGGCTGAAACAGGCTGAGGCTGAGGCTGAGGCAGGCTGAGGCTGAGGCTGAGGCAGGCTGAGGCTGAGGCAGTCTGAGGCTGAGGCTGCGGCAGGCTCAGGCTGCGGCAGGCTGAAGCTGAGGCCGAGGCTGCAGGCAGACTGAGGCTGAGGCTGAAGCAGGCTGAGGCTGAGGCTGAGGCAGGCTAAGGCTGAGGCTGAGGCAGGCTGAGGCTGAGGCTGAAGCTGATGCAGGCTGAGGCTGAGGCAGGCTGAGGCTGAGGCCGAGACCGACGGCTGAGGCTGAGGCAGAAGCAGGCTCAGGCTGAGGCTGAGGCAGTCTGAGGCTGAGGCTGAGGCAGGCTGATGCTGAGGCAGGCTGAGGCTGAGGCTGAGGCTGATGCAGGGCGAGGCTGAGGCAGCCTGAGGCTGAGGCCGAGGCTGAAGCCAGACTGATGTTGAGGCTGAAGCAGGCTGAGGCTGAGGCTGAGGCAGGCTGAGGCTGAGGCAGGCTGAGGCTGAGGCTGAGGCAGGCTGAGGCGGAGGCTGTGACTGCGTCTGCTGTTGCCGCTGCGACTGCCATCGCGAATGCGACTACGACTGCGCGAACAGCAGAATTCTACAACAGGATTCTCATCTGAATCTTAAAAAGAATGCTTCCATATATGCTCCTACACATCGCTGTTCGGTGGCTTTGCCGGGAAAAATTGCCCTTCTTGGGTGCGTGGGTGTCCGGGTGTCCCTCTGCCGCGCGGCGATCCCTGCCCTGGCCGCCGCTCTGGCCCGGGTGCCGACGCCGCAGCCGAGCCCAGTCGACGCCAAGGCCCAGCGCGTCGCTGACAGCCCGTACGTCGCACTTGTGGCTGCGGAAGGACTCCAGGAAGCGGAGGCAGGTTTGCGGGTCGTGCCGAAGTGGGTCGAGCGCGCCTTTGCTGCCACGCCCTGCTGCTTGGCGAAGGCGTGCCAGGTGCCTGTGAACATTGCCCCCAGGGTGACCTGGAATCGCCTTTTCGCATCGCCGGGGGTCTCCCCGGGAAGGTCCCACTGGATGGTGTCGATCTTTGCATTGTGCAGCTGCTTTCCCGTGTCGGGGTCTGAGGGCTCTGGCCATTGGCGCGGCTCTGGCCATTGTCGCTGCCGCGCGTTCTGGCCGCAGGTCTCCGGCGAACCGGCCCCGCTGTCCTGGACAGAGGGCTCGCAGTCTGTTCGCGACAGTTCCGGTTGCGCGCCTGGCGGGGCCCTGCGGGAAGATGCGGGCCGCGTGGTTGGCCGCCAGGCAGGGGCCGGATCGCCTCCGGCAGCCCGGGCGGACGTTGCCCTGGGGTGTGCGGGGAGAAGCACTTTTCGCTGGCGTCCGCCTTCGGGCCTGTGCCCGCCGTCGCTCACGGGCCCGCCCCTTTCGGTCGACGCGAGACTCTCGCCGGTCTCGGGGGCGCCGCTGGTCGCGCCAGGTGCGCGCATGCAACGCCGTTTCCGTTGCCAGAGCACAAAATTCTTTGTCGGGCGTGCCCTGGGCGTCCGGAGGGAACGCACGAGGCTCGCCGTCTGCTAGAGTGGGTTCACTGGCAGGGGAAGGAGGGCGAATCGGCGCGAAGGGGTTTCTCCCGACGATCCGGCGGATGGCTTCGATGTCCTGCGTCTGGACGGCTGGTCCGTGGGCCCCCTGTTGGGTCTGTGGCGCCCCCGGAGGACTGCTGGCGGTCTGCCCATTTTGTGGAGAAGGTGGGGGTGGCACGGCGTGGCAGGCGAGCCCCTGCTGGTCCAGGATTCCGCGTCACGGACTGTTGCAGCTGTGGTCCGCACTTTCGGAGGTCATACCCTGTCTGCCCGGTTCTGCTTCGGGGGCACGGGTGACGCCCCTTCAAAGGCCTCCGCCGCTTCAGGCCCCCGATCAGGGAGCAAGGGCACCTCATTCTGACTATTTCCGCTCCCTTCAGGCCTGACGGACCCTGCGTCTTCTTGTGGGTTCTGCTGGCTTCCAGAGGTGCCCGGAAAGCCGTCAGGGAGCAGGGGTGCCTCCTTCTGACCGTCAGAGAGGGTGCTTTGAGGTCTCGCGGGTCTCTCGTCCCCAGGGTGGGTATGCTGCTGTTGGGGCTGCTGTTGCTGCTGCTGCTGCAGCACTTGTTGCTGCTGCTGAGGCTGCGGTTGCGGGCGCTGCTGCTGTTGCTGCTGCTGCTGCCGAGGCTGCCGCTGCTGTTGCTGCAGCTGCGGGGTTATGTTGCTGCTGCTGCTGTTGCTGTAGCTGCGCTGCGGCTGCTGCCCTGCTGCGGCGCCTGTTCGCTGGGTGCCTGCGGCTGCTGCTGCTGTTGCTGCTGCAACTGTTGGGTTATGTTGCCGCTGCTGCTGCTGCTGCTGATGTGCACGCTTTGGGGGGGTCTGCGGCTGCTGATGCCGCGGCTGCTGCAGTTGCGGGTGCTGCTGCTGTTGCTGCTGCTGCTGCGGCTGCTGCTGTTGCTGCTGCAGCTGCTGGGTTATGTTGCTGCTGCTGATGCTGCCCTTCCGCTGCGTCTGTTCGCTGGGTGCCTCCCTCTGCTGCTGCTGCTGCTGCTGCTGCTGCTGCTGCTGCTGCTGATGCCGCGGCTGCAGCTGCTGCCGCGGGGGGGCGCCGGGGGCGGCGGCGGCGGCGGCCGCCGCCGCCGCTGCGCCAGCGCGGCCGCGCCGCCGGCGGCCGCGGGGCGGCGGCGGCGCAGGCCACCGCGCCCTCCGCCGCGCCGCCGCCGGCGGGGAGCTGGCAGCGGCGGCGGCGGCGGCAGGGCCCGAGGAGGTGTCGCCCTCGGGCGCTGCGCGGCCGCAGGCGGCCGAGGCGCCGCCCGCCGCCGCCGCCGCCGCCGCGGCGCAGCCCGCCGCAGCCGCAGGGGGCGAGGCCGCGCGCGCGGCGAGCAGGGCCGCCCGGGCCGCAGCGGCGACGGCCAGCCAGGCCCGGCGGCCGCCGCGGCCTCCGCAGCGTCCAAAGGCCCGCGCCGCAGGCGGCCGCGGCAGCGGCGGCCGGGCAGGCGGCAGCGGCCGCGCCCAGGGCCGCGTCGGCGGCGGCGGCGCGGCCGCCGCGGCGGCGCCGGCCACCGCGCGCGCCGCCGCCGCCGCCGCCGCTTGCGGGGGCCGGCCGCGGCAGCTGCAGCGGCACGGCAGCGGCAGCGGTCGCCGCGAAGGCAGCCGCGACGCCGCCCGCGCGCCGTTGGCCGCCAGCGCCGCCGTGGTGGAGCAGCGGCGGCGGCCGCGGAGGCGGGCGGCGGAGGCAGCGGCGGCGGCGGCGCCGGCGGCCGCGCGGGCGGCCGCGGCGGCCGCCGGCCGCCGCGCCCGATGGGGGGGGGCGGCGGCGGCTGCCGCGCGGGGCGCGGCGGGGGCGGCCGCGGCGGGCCCGCGGGCGGCGGCGCCAGCGGCCTGCCAGGGGGCGGCGCCGGCGCAGGCGCGGGGGGGCGCGGGCGGCGGCCGCGGCGCCCAGGGCGCGGGCGGAGCCGGAGCGGCGGCAGGGGCGGCAGCAGCCCGGCGCCGCCGCCGCCGCCGAGCCGCGGGGGGCAACACCGCCCGGGGGCGGCGGCCGAGAGCGGGGGAGACGAGACCCCCCCGCCCAAGCCGCCGCTGGAAGCCCGCGGGCGCGCCCGCGAGGCCGCAGGACCCAGGCCGCGCAAGCCACCTCGAGCCGAGACGGCTTGAGCCAGGGGTGGCCACGGAACGGGTGGGGATTATTTTTTTCCACGGCCGCGGGCGGGAGCGCCAACGGCGACGGTGGCGATCGGGCTGCGGCCGAAACTAATTGGCCGGACGCGCGCCCCCGCGGGTGGGGATACGCGAAGCGTCAACACTCCGTTTCACGCTCGAACTGGATCCAAATCCTTTTGCACTTCCTCACCTCATGCCCTCATCATACGTTTCCTCCTTGTCCTTATCCTCATCCCCCAATCCGATCCCTGAACAACCCCTCAATCAAAGAACCCTCACTCTCTCAAACATGATTCGTTCATCCGTCCCTTGTTTGCGCTTGGCTCTATTCGTCCTCCCTCCTCGCACGTGCCGTCGCGTCTGCCTCGACCCCGCCCCCCCGCCCCCCTGCCCCCCCCATTGCCTCCTCGCTCCACATCCAATCCCTCGCCCCCGAACTTTGTTCCGCCATCCTCCTCAATCCCTTCGACCACTCCTGGTGGCTCCTACTCCTCCCGCCCCCCCCCCCCCCCCCCCCACCCCGCCCAATGCGCCCCCCTGCCCCCCTCCCTCCTCGACCCGCCCTTGGCCCCCCCACGCCGCCCCGCCCCCGCCCACCCTTGCTCGTCGCTCGCCCCTCTCTCCTCGCCCTCGCTCCTCCTTCTCATCCCTCACTCCCCTCGCTCACCCGTTATCTCTCTCCCTCCCTCGTTGTCTCGTTTGCCCCCTGCCCCCCCCTTTCAGCCTGTCTCGCTTCTTCTTGCCCCCCCGCTCCCCGCCCCCCATCCCTCCATTTCCACTCCTCGCGCGGCTCCCTGTTCATCATCCGACGGGGGGGGGGGGGGGGGGGGGGGGCGAAGCGGAGGGGCGGCGAGGGGGGCGGGCGAGGAAAAGGTAAACGATCAATATCACAAGGATGAGGAAACCGATGGCGACGATGATCATGATGACGAAGAGGGGGGAGGGGGGAGAAGGAGGAGAAGCGTGCAATGATATCGCGGATGAGGGCTAGCATGAACACAGCGGGGGAAGCATCGGGGGGGTCAGCGAGGAGGGCGAGGACGACGGGGAAGCGACCGAGGACGCGGGGAAGGAGCGAAACCATGCACTGCACGATGCAAACTGGGGCGTCGGAGTCTTAGGGTAACGCGCAGGAATTAGGCTGAGAAGAGGATGTGATATGGGCGAGGAGGAGAAGGAAAAGCAGTGGGAGGGGGAGGCCCGGCGTCGAGGAGCGCGGAGACGGCGGGCGGTCCATGGCGCATGGCGAGCGAATGGGAGGAAAATGCGGGGGATGAGGGGACTGAGGACACTGAAGAGGAGGACGAAGGAATATAAGTAATGGTGTGTGTGTGTGTGTGTGTGTGTGTGTGTGTGTGTGTGTGTGTGTGTGTGTGTGTGTGTGTGTGTGTGTGTGTGTGTGTGTGTGTGTGTGTGTGTGTGCGTGTGCGCGCGTGGTGGTGGGTGGGTGGGTGGTGGGGTGGGTGGGGTGTGTGTGTGTGTGTGTGGTGTGTGTGGGGGGGGGGGGGGGGGGGGGCTGACTATGCAAGGCGCTGCGACGCATATGAATAGGTGATTGCATAGCGAGGGCAAGCGAAACAAACCGGACATGGAAACGAAGAGCTGGGAGGACGACGAGACGCGAGGACGGAAATTGATGGGCGCTGTATCCAAACGCATCCGCTTATACCAACTGAACATTCGCACCCCATGCGCTCATAGCCGTCGTGTATAAACATGCACGCGCGCATGTATACACATCCAAAAACCACTCGGCATCTACAAGTTCTAATTCGTTGCAGCGCCAGTATCTAAACAAATCAAAATATGAGATTGAATGGGTTAGACACCTCCTGGAAAGCTTCTAGAGTAGTGATGACTCCTGGCGCCCAATGCTCGATCAACCAATCAAGCGCATTGGCCCCAGTGCCGGGCGGCGGCGCTGACGCGGGTGGGCCAGTGCATGCGCCGAGGCCAAGATATTGTTCAAGCCCGTCCAAACCACGCACTGCCTCTGCAAGCTTCCCCTCGTCATGCATGCTGGGATCAGCCTCGACTGCTGCGAGCGCTTCCTTCAAGGCGCCGGCTTTGGTCGCCCAGACTTCCAGGGCAGCGTGGAGCTGCTTGGCCCCGCCTTTATGAGAACAAACCAAACCTTCCTCCTGGTCCTGGGCCCTCTGGAATTGAAATTCGTTTGAAAAGCATCCTGTGCCCTGAGAATGCCAAGTCCTCTGCAGCGCCCCCCTTCCCTCCCCCCCTTCTCCCTCCCCTCTGGAGTCCTCTGGAGTTCTCTGGAGTTCTTGTGAGTTCAAGGTTTGCCCTGCGCCCGTCTGGCTCGTCTGCCCCGCCCCCCGGTTGACCGTCGCCGTCGCCCTGGTCATAGAAAGCCCGAGCACCTGTATCATCCCGAACCAGGCGAAGCTATTCATCATCAAGATCACGATGATCATCCAAATCGCCAGGAGGAGGCTCAGGAGGCTGGTCGCCAGGCTGGCCAAGCTGAGGCTGCGCTGGCCCAATATTCCCCCCCTCCCGCCACTTCATACCACTGATCGCGAAAAGGATTTCCTCGAGTTCAACGGAGGCCATTCGAACTGTTGTTTCGCTTCAATTCAACCCCAAGAAAAAACACATGGCGTCGTAATACCTTCCTTCAGACTTGGCATCCTTCCAATCCTGGCACATGAAAAAACACCGCCGAAAACAGCGACATACACATAACTGAGTCATCCGTTGTCTGAACAAACCCCCCCCCCCCCCCCCCCCCCCCCCCCCCCCCCCTGCATCGGATTCAGTCCTGGCCACGGGGCGAATAAACGAACCACGCAAGACAAAACGGCCAACAGCGAGTCCTCGCACGCAGACGCCGGTTGTAATCACACGCCATGCCAAGAGTTTGCAATGCTGCCATCCCCATGCAGGACGCGCGCTCCCCGAGGTCTATGACGCATGAAATACGCGGCCACTCCGCATCCAGTCGCACCATCCATTCCCTCCGAAATATTCGACTCTGTCTGCAAACGAAGATAACAATTGGTGGAGTGTTCTTGGCTGTTGCATCCCAACGCACGCAGCAGCTGCAAGGTCGTCCGATATCTGGCGCTGATCCCCCGAAACATTCCATCAACCAGAACCTGCAATGATCAGCTGGCCCTCTGGATCGATGTGCCGCCTCCATCTTGCGCCAGAACTCGTCGCTGCGCAAGGCTGCCAGCGCCTCCCGTATATAGCGGTGGCGTTTGTCCGAGAAGCTCCCCTCCTCGTCAACTCCGGGCTCATTGCGACTGCCGCGGTTACGCTTGGCGCCCGATGCATCAAGAAGCTTCTGAAAACAATCGGCCAGCGCCGTCTGGCCTATCTTGAGCAAGTGGACTTCGCTCGGCGCTGCCGACCCCCACCGTCCCCGCAGCGGCCTCTGCGGAACTTGCTTCAGCAGGTCACCTTTCCCGTCGCCGTCCAAGAAGATGAGAAAGGACTTCAGGCGCGTCCTGATCGTGTGAATCGCTTTCGCCAGCGAACTCCAATAACTACCTAAGTCGGTCAGCTGGCGCTTCACCATCAAGTGCAAGCAGTGCTGGAAGCATCAATTCCGCAACTTCCAGACGCGGCGTTCGTCAAGCATCGCTGCATCTAGAAACGTGTCGCATCCCACTTGGTCGGGATCTTGGTCCGAACCGAAGAAGAATATTGACACGTGGAAAGAATCCGATAACACGGGGTCGCATTCCCAGCACTTCTTTGATGATGCAATCTTATCCGTCCAAGTTGGCGCCCCAATGCTGCGTAGTTGTTTTGTGCATATTTTCAAATGACTCTTACCACTGTTGTCATCAGGAACTTCTGCCAAGTCTGCCCATCCTTTCAATGACACTGTGAAGGGGGCGCGTGTCTCCATTCAGTGGTAAATGGCTGTATTCTGCTAGCACTTCGCATGTATGTGCTTTGTACAGTTGCACTGCGGTGTTTGTTGCGTCACCCCATCAACGAAGTAATGTTCCATGAAAACAATCGACCACCAGAATCAACCAAACACCCACGATCGTTTTCAATGCGTGCCTCCTGTTCCTCGTACCAAAGGCGCTGCTGTAGTTGAGTAGTCATTCCAAGTGACCGCCCCAACTTCGGCACAACTTGTTCAGACACATGCAGCCCCAAGGCAACTGTGAGTGCAGCCGCCGCCGAATGTCCGTTCATTCTCCGAAAAGCCATGCGATACCCTCCCCTCCAGGTAAATTTCCCCGTCCGTGTTTGTTTCTTTCTCCGCTTGTTGGGGACGACCATATAATGATATGTGTCAACCACTTCCTGCTTATGACTCGCAAGCTGCTCGTTGCGTTCCTTTGCTTTCCTTTTCCAGTAACGCCAACCGTGCCTTGCACTGTTCAAATTTAATATTCAATCGCCGATTCTCAGCAAGTAGCTTGGCGTACCGGCTGCGTGGCGCCGCTGCCTGATCTGGTGGAGGTGGAGGCGGTAGAGGCGGGTTCCCGCTTGGTGGAACTTTACATAACCTTCTTGCTCGTGCTGGTTCAACCCGCGCTGGAGGTACGGCCGCTTCCAAACTTTGTTTTTTCTCCCACGTGTCCCTGTCAATACGCATCAGTTCTTTTTGGTGCGTGATCATGCAGCACATCTTCTTCAATACCGATGAGATGTGAAACACAGCCAGGCCACCTGTATCGTTCTTTTTGCACTCCTCGCACACAGCCGCCGAAATTGTACGCAACAGGTCCGGACTTTCAGAAGGATTCAAATCGCCAGCCTCTGTCACCATAATATCATAGACAACGTGCATTGCTGCAACGGGAGACGTGGTGCAGAACGGGTGGCCTGACGCATTCGGGTCGGGCACAGCGGCAGCGAGCCAACGCTCTGCGGCAACATTGTAAGCCTTGGACATGCAAAACCCACCGTGGACGAAATATCACAGAAAAGGAAAATCCTGAGCCAATGCGCGACGGAACACATGCCAAACAACAAAACTCTTTGGCCCTAAATGAAGGGCGGTGGCACGTGAATGTGTTTTCTGTTGCCCCCTCTGCCTCTTCCAACACAGTGTCTGCAACTATTCAATCTGATTATTACTATCCCTACACCCCCGAAGCTGATCAACAAAGTGGCCCGATCCCTCCGCGTATTGTTTTTTTCACACGCAGGATTTTCGCGAATTAAGTACAATGAGTTTTTTTCACGTGCGTATGATATCTATCTATATGTATATATATATACAGCATGTGAAAGTTCAAGACACCAACATATTGAAGCCACTTAAAAACGCAATAGCCAACGCGACAGAAAACTATGGAAAACCAGTGCTTGGACCGTTTCCGTCGCTCCTACAGGGGGTGAGTTGAGGAGTAAGATTGGTGTCGACGATCAGGTTCCCACGCGACGCCTCTCACATCGGCCCGAAGAGGTCGAGCCGACCTGCCCTCCCAGAGCCGCCGATCTGGTCGAGGTGCCGCGCAGCCCGATGGAGGCGTCGGAGGCTGGGCCAGCCCTCGCGCGCTCCCTCGGCCTGGATGCGCCCCTCCCTCCCGGGCCAGGCCCGGTGGAGGTCGAGGCGGCCGGCCATCCCCGCTGGGGATGGCCGGGGTTGCGGAGCCGCCCGCCCCCCCTCCCGGGCCAGGCCCGGTGGAGGACGTGCCGGGCGGTGCGGAGGCCGCGGAGGCGGCGGCTCGTGTTCAACACATGGCGTTGGTAAGCGCGCTGGTCTGGGCAGGCGGACGGCCGGCCGAGGAGCTGGCGGCGTTGCTGCGGGCCCCCACGGGGGGGAAGCGGCGGCAATTGCAGCGCCGACTGGACGTCGCGCTGCGCCAGCTCTCTGGCCCAGCCCTCGCCGAGCTGATGGGCCAGATGGCTGCCGGCATCTCCGCCGCTGCCAGGCGGAGGTAGGCGTGGTTGCTCGCCGGCCGCGGCCGCGGCGGTGCCGCCGCGGCGCCCTCGGGTGAGTGCGGGGCTGCGCCGGCGCGGGCGCCCCCTGCCTGCCCTCCCCCTCTTCCCCTCCCGCCCCCCCTTCTTCTGCGCCGCCTCTTTTTCGTTCGTCTGTCGTCCGTCGCTCATCTGTCGTTTCGTGCCACTGGGCTCCATCTGCGCTGGTAAAAAAATGCTACCATAAAGAACGCTGCGATCCTGGCCACGAGGAGCTCCGGCCACGCCTAGGTCCCTCAACCTGGATCTAAGGAGCGGTCCGAAACCCATGGCCCCTCGTGGGCCCAAAGGTATCCCTCCTGGTGGTGCGCCCCCCCTCCCCACCTCACGCTAGAGACATTTCCGACCTTCAGCTGGGGGAAGTATCGTGGACCTCCTCGCTGGATCTGCACTCCGTGGTGTTGACGGGGTCTCTTCTCTTCGTCCGAGGGAATGGGGGGGGGCAGAGCGCGAAGAGTGGGGGGAGGAGACGGGAGCAAGGGGCCGCGTTGGCCGCTGCACCCTGCGCATCCGCCCTTGAGCCCCCACGGCCTTCCGCGCCAACAGTTCCAAGGAGGGAGGGAGGGGGGCGGAAGCGGGTGACTTGTGCTGTATTCGGGGGGCCTTGTCTGTTCTAGTTCCGCTATCCACGTCGAATCCGCGTCGAGTCCACGCCGAGCCTGCGTCGACTCCGCGTCGAACACTCGGGGAAGACCGACATGCAGAAGACAGGACAAGAGGCGCCCATTGGACAGGAACGTCTCTCGGGTAGAGGACGACGGACTCCGCCAGGGGCCGGCGAGGGGACGCCTCCCCCGGAACCCAGCGCCTCCTCCGCTTGGGCCTCGCGGAATCGGAAAGGTTGCGGGGGTTGCGCAGGTGGCGGAGCGCGGAGGCGGGAGCAGGGAGGGGGAGGGGGCATGAGGACGGAGCGCGGAGGGGAGAGGGCGGAGCACGGAGCGGAGCGGAGCTCGGAGGAGAACAGAGAGACATGAGGACGGGGGGCGGAGGGACGAGCCACCACTACTCCTCCCCACCCACAACTTCATCCTGCTCAAACTGCCGTCCCCTGCTCCTGCTCCTCCCTCCTCCGCCTCCATTCCTCACTCACGCAGTCCTCGTCTTTCTTGGATTATCGTCATCCCCCTCCTGCTGCTGATGTTGCTAATGCCGCTGTCCATCCTCCACCTGACCATCGTTCGGTGGCGCGCACGGGGGGGACTGAGAAGGGGCAGGCCTTCTCAGAAGGCTCGGCAACCCTCCGGCCTCCCGCGACGTCTTCTAAGCCTTTCCCGAAGACACAGAAAACTTCTCAGAAAACTCTCTATCTCTCTTTCTCACTTCACCCACAGGCGTGCGGCCGAACCGTCACCATTGATCACCACCTCCCTTCATACCCCCTTCGCTCCTAGCCCCTCCTCCTCCAGCCTCCCTCGTCCCTCCCCCGCCCTTGTTCTCCCCAACGACGACGAAGACGAAGGCGGCACGCGCGCGCGGGCGCGATCCTGCCCCGCGGCCGCGGCCAGCAGTTGTCCAAAATCGTCCGAGGAGCCTCCCCAGGGAGGAGGACTCCTGTTCCTGTTGCCCTTCTCCCCCCCCCCAGACAGGGTGGAGGAGGACGAGGCCGCATCATGCTTCACCCAGCTCCCCCTGGACGGGCAGGGGGGAGCAGGAGGGGGCGGATCAGAGAGAGCACGGGGCGGCAGAGGGAGGACAAGGGCCAGGATAAGCTAAGCCCGCACAAATGATGCCGAGACCCGCACTCCCGTCGACAATCCCCTAGGGAAATGACAACAAATGTCTTCCGTTCGCTAACGTCGAGCACCCGCTTGAAAGGTGAGGGCCCCGTGGACATGAATGGTGAGAGCCCCACCTGCCATGGGATATGCATCGACGATAACTTGATGTTCCGGCCGCAACAAATCATAACTTTAGACAGACAACTTGGTCGGCGACGGAATCGCCTTCTACACATGTAGCTGATGTACTCCGTCAGAGAACTGTTCGCGGGGCCCGAGAGAAAACACGAGTCTGCAAAAGGGGCCGCCCACCATCTGCAGAAGTGCTGGAATTGCACGGCTGTGTTAGGCGTGAGCTCGGCGTTATACAAAACGCCGCCTCGTAGTTATTACGACACTCAGGACCTGAAGCTGTAATGAAGCCTCACACGAAGAATGTCAGCTTGTGCACAATGGCCGTCCTCCATCAAGACAACGTCCCTGATTGGTAGCAGCCGAGACAGAAAGCGACACCGTCCCTGACGCATCTGAGAGTCAAGCATATCCACTGGCGAAACACACCCGACCTAAGTTCTCTGCGATCTCGCTCTCATTTCTGAAATCGCCGCTCCCACTCCCTATGGAACCATCGTTGTCGTCCGCTTGCTCATCGTAATCAGGTTGAGGAGGCACTTGCTGTACTTTCGTTCTGTGGCGCACCAAGCCAGAATGGGAGATTGCCTCGATCATGATGGCGTCCTTAGCAAGCTCGATATCCATGAAGCCGTACGCGTCGTCATCGCCCGAAGGTGTCGGAGTCCCCTGAATTTGCTTACTTGTGATGCATGGCGCCAGAGCAATCAGGGCGCGCGCGGGAGAAACTGACGCTAGAGCGCGGACCAGCCGTGCGCTCTGGCTGGACCGCGACTCCAAATAAGCAGCAACCAATCCAGGCACCAAACTAGTGTTGATCGCCTGAACACTGTTCAAGTCAAGTCATCCTGGGTGTGCCTCCTCCAGACCCTCTCCAAACCCTAGATAGGAAAGGGGGACCAAGCCATGGAGTGCAGAAAAGGAGGAGCAGAGGTAGGCAATTCGGATACGAGGGCGGAGGCGCAGGCGAAGAAGACGGCGGAAGTGGAAGCGGCGGAGGCAGAGGCGAAGGAGCAGCGGGAGAAATAGAAGCAGCAACATGGGGAAGAGACGGCGGAAGAGGTGGGGAGGTGGAGGGGGACGGAGTGGCGGAGGAGAGAGGTAAATAGAGCAGGGTGGATGTAGGGACGAAGGTGAGGGTGGGGAGGGGGAAGGCGGGAAAGGGTAGAAAGGGCGAGGGAAGGGGGATATGCAGGAGTGAGTGTGGAGAATAGGGGGGGTAGGCTAGGTGAGCTTGCTCCATGCCTGACTTCCTGCCCGCGGCCCTAAGGCCCCCCAAGACCACTATCGTGTCATGCGCAATCAGAGAAGGGGAGCTGTGTACATTCGAG
The DNA here is from genome assembly GCA_963575745.1 of Prorocentrum cordatum. Classification (NCBI taxonomy): domain Eukaryota; class Dinophyceae; order Prorocentrales; family Prorocentraceae; genus Prorocentrum; species Prorocentrum cordatum. Next base: position 1,802,501 of record CAUYUJ010016393.1, on the reverse strand, counting down.
GGGGATCAGATGGCGGATGAGCCGGAGGACAAGCAGGAGGAAGAGGAAGAGGAGGAGGAGGAGGAGGAGGTGTAGGTGGAGGACGAGGAAGAACAGCAGCATTAGCAGCAGGGGGACAAGTGACAGGACCAGGGGACGGCGGAAGTGAAAATGAGCGGGGACACAACGATGAAGAACTGCCCACGCCGGGTCGAGAGCGCCATGCAGAACGATGGTCAAAACGCGCCGATCCTAAAATGAGGCGCACCGCTGAAGCGGTAATACCATTTTGCAACACCGCAACCGCTCCTATTGAACAATGCTGTTGAATTCATGTGCAACGACTGCACGGAGAGGGCGCGACAGTCTCAGCGCGTAGTCGGGGGACTGACGAGGGTAGTGGGCTTCAGCATGTGTAGATGAAGGGTATTGGGGAGGAATTGGTAGAAGCGAGGAGAGGGAGGAGCAGCAGGAGCGGGATGGGGATGAGGGAAACGTAGCCACCATGACCAGTCTCTTGGAGGAGCAACGGCAGAAAAGTGAGGGAGACTCCTGGCAAGCACCGCATGGCTTGACGCGGAGAAACTCGGTGTCTATGAATCACACACAAACACCTGCACCCAAAACCCTTCCCCTGCCTTCTGCATTCCACGCCGCTGCACGACCGACATCCTATGTTTCTGCCCATGCGGCCGACGCCCTCAGGATAACGACGGCGGAGGGGCAAAAAGTACAGTAACAACAATCGGAATGAACATAACCTTTCGAATATCTGCGCGGAGGCGCGCCAGAAAGGCGTGTCCAGCGCCAATCAAAACTGCCCGCGCGGACCTGCGCCGATTTATGCTTGTGCCGATTCTCCACTCTTCTCCGAGGAGCACCGCTACCCTTCCAAGATTCTCAGACGGGGGGGGGGGGGCATGGAACATCGGGAGGGCGCCCCATATGTTGCGTTGCTCTCTCAGCAGGCCGCACCCCTCTCTTCGCCATGCATCCCTCTGTGCGGCGCGCGCCGCCGACCAAGTGAAGTATGCCCCCAAGATGCGAGCGGGCAAATTGCAGCATCCTCGGACGTGATGCCGCCACCGCCCCCAGAGACGACCCACGTGGTCGGCTTCAGGAAGTTCGTCTCCTTTCAATACTAAACCAAGGTCCTGATAGAAACGGGTCCTGGACCAGGGGGCCTCCCCCCAAGACTAGCTTCACCTCACACATCGCTTTCTGACAGCCATGGGGCCCGTGAGGGGCCCCCGGGAACCCGAAGGCGGCCAAACAAACTTCGGGGCACGTTTCTCTTTCAGGACTTTCTTCCTTCATGGCGATCCTCCTCCGGCGAGTGGACCTCCTGCATATGGCGGTGACCCGACACGATCAGGTCGATGCCGTACTTCTTGGCAAGACGGGTCCACTCCTTCTTGCCGAACCTGGGCCGCACCGCAGGGCGTTGCGTGCGGCTGGGGCAGCCAAGATCCAGCACCATGGAAGGAACCATTCGAGCTCTGTCGCCAGAGCTGCACTCGAGTGACCGAGCTGTGCCCGAGTTCGGCCACGCATTTATCCGATGATCGAAGATAACTCGGCATGAACATAAACCTGGGGAGGTCCGCTCAGGTTTCCTGGATGTGCCGCCAGTGACGAAGGAACAGCACACACCCATACCCATAGGGGGGTCGTTGGGAGGAGGACTGGCTGTGGGTATGGATGCGGGTTATCGGACCCTGGGGAACGCTCCCGTTCGAGCGGGACCCCCATCCGACAACACGCACCCATAGCCCTCTCCGATCCCCCTATGGGTATGGGTGTGTGTTGTTGGCTCGTCAGCCAGAGGGTCCAGCGCCGGTCCACGAACTCCGCCCAGACCTCCGAAATTGACGTGATGCAGATGGTTCCGCTTCGAATCAAATCTGGAGGGAGCAAAGGGGAGAAAGGCACGGAGAACTCACGGAAGGAAGGCGGGGAAGGTGGAGGCAGACACGGAGGCGGCGGGGGGAAAGGACGACGGAGGCGGGGAGCCTCCCTACCACTGGCGGGTACCAAGCTACCAGTCCATTTCCATTCTGACTGACTGACAGAATGACATCAAACCCTGCTTCCTCAGACTTGCTGAAACTGCCGATTGCCCTGAAAATCGGCAACAATTCCCATAACGCCACTGACCTGCTGTGTCCGCTTCGCTTGCGCACAGCCCGCAAGTCGTTCAGAGACCAATCGAAACAAAGGGGTCCTACACCAACTCCAGCTTGACCAACTATGATGCGATGGCTCTGGAACGCGGATCACACAACCCGCGATACCCACTGTCCCCAGACGCGAGAATATATGTCAGATTTGCTCTGTCTCCTATTTCCGGTAGCCACAACACAAAGCTGCAATCAAGATTATGCTCTGGAGGTCCCTCCCCCCACATGATTGTCGATCAGACTCTAAATTGACGGACTCGGGGGTCAGCTCCAGAAGGCATCTGGCCGAGGACCCGCGGAACAAGGGCGGGAAATGCGTCACGACGACCTGCCATGTAGCGTCCGAATTCCGCAGGTGCGTTTCCATCCACTCCACCTCTCTGCAGGGCGGAGGGAAATAATCATGAGGAGAAGAACGGAGGGGACGAATGGGAAGGAAGGGGGGTTGGGTGAAAAGGAAAGGGGAATACGACAGAAGAGACTGGTACCAACAAAACGAAAACGAAAGCGGGAGATAACGAGAAAACGAAGAGAGGGCGATATGTAGGTATAGTAAGGTACTTGTGTATACAACTGCATATATATAGAGGGAGAGAGAGAGAGAGAGAGAGAGAGAGAGAGAAAGAGAGAGAGAGAGAGAGACCGAGAGAGCAAGAGAGAGAGAGGAGAGAGACAGAGAGAAAGAGAGATAACAAAAAATATGAACAGACATATAGATGGAGAGGGAAGGGGAGAGAGACCAGAGACGACAGAGAGCCATTGAGGGTCATAGACAGATAACCAGATAACAGACAAGAAGGAGAGAGAGTAATAATCAAAGAAAACCGGATCGAGAAGGAAGGGCGGAACACAAACAGAAAGACTGACAAACCCGGGGGGCGTGATGAGAGAGAAGCAGAGGGAGACTGCGAAGGAAAAAAATGTGGGGAAGAGGGGTCAGAAAATCCGTAAAGGGAAACGCTGGTGAAAGGGAGAAGAAATACAGCGACGGAATCCACAACAACAGAAACGATGAAGGGGGACAGATGATGCAAAGAGAAAGGGGAAAGGGGGAATGCCAAGAGGGAGGGCACGATAACTACGACTAGGGCGGCGATGACGTCAGTGATACATGCAAGCGCCGAAACCAACCGAGGGGCTAAACATTTGCATCGACAGGGCCGCCATTGCCACGAAGATAAGTACTACGCTGTCCCCGCGGCGTCATCTTGAATGGAAAGCGGGGGTCACGAGATCCATTCGGTAGTAAGCTGAGGCCCTGTTTCTTCGGGTCGCGCAATAAGACGTGTCAGGGTAACCCATACCTTCCCGCTTGATGGCAAGCAAGACGACATGTAAGACACAAAACGTGGGATGCGAGGGTGAACCGTCGGCGGATCCGGCCTGTAACCGACACTCAGGTTCGATCGTGCCTCTCAGACGTAAAGCAAGCACATCGTATAGCGCTACCTTGAGCCAAAGCAGCGCCGAATATGGACCATGGCGTTCGCGATATGATCCCCCCGTTTGAGACCGTTCATTCAATGCCGGGAAGGGAGGGGCCGAACGTCAGGCCCAGTCCTAAAGCGCAGCAGCAAGGCAAAGAGGGGAAAGCTTATATGTTCACCTTCCCCGCAGTGCAAAAAGCCAAGGAAGGCAACACACAACTCATTAGAAGCATGATCTGTCATGGGCAAGAACGCACGACAGACCACAATCATGATGGGGAAACGCGGGCATAACCACGCGATTACTTGCAAATGAGTTTGGCTAGGACGTCTGGCCAAACCGTCAGACGTCAAAGCTTGCAAACAAAAGGCGCCAACAAACCTGTCAAGCATCAAAAAAGAAAACCCGCGCCCGTGCTGATGCGCGTATGTGGCACGTGTCCGAGCACATGTGAACTGTGATGTGGCCATCCAGATGCCATATCCGCTAGCCCTGAAAAGGACATACCTACGTTGGTGATGATCGGTTGCGTCGATCGGACGTGTACCTTTCGACCTTCTATTCAATGATTGCTTACCCTGTGCTACTTGCAATAGTAGCTCACGACACAAACAGCTTTGGCATGGCCATCGGCTGTCACATCTCGTGCGCCACGCCTCCATACGCCGTGAAAGCTACCTCGATCCATCACCTGTCGCATCCAGCTGATATGCCAAATTGGGCAGATTCAGCTTGTGTTTTCGGGTCCTGTATAATAGAGACTTGAAGACCGACTCGGCTCCTTTGTTCAGGATCGCCCTGTTGCTCAGATCACCCATCTCTAGGATTTTCCTGACTTGTGTCGGCGTTAGCGGTCTAGCCTCGAGCTCGCATAGCGCCGCAATGGTAGGGCAGCAGTCTTCCAAATCATGGGCTGTAGATCGGGTTTCCACTGAGAAGCTGGAGCGCACCTGCAAGCGATGAGTCTTGCAGCGCGCGTCGATCAGATGCACCGCTGCCTTTCCGTCGGGCGCGCGCCCACGCGATGAGGAGTTGGCCCATCGGATGCCACGCTCCTTAATTTCGTCATCGGCCTCGCCGGCGAGGCGACGATGGCCGGAATCACCGCGAAAGTCCGCGGCTCCTGTCGGAGCCATGCTTTGATCAATTCTGTCATTTGGACCTCGCTGTAATTTGCGCGCCGCGGCATTGAGTCTCCGCGTGCGTAGGTCGGCGGGCTCTTGGACACGTCGCGATGAGACGACATGCGCCATCAACCACAGTTGCGTGATTAATGCGCGTGCTAATGCACCACGTAGGAAGATGAACATATCAGGTACTGTATTCGCCGTCTCTTCTTCCACTACAGCGTCCGTGAGTTCTTCCAAGTGGTCGTGGGCGCCCGTGGTCTTTGCATCGAAAACGGCGCAAGTAGCATAGCCGCTCGCACTAAATTGACATGCGCCTGCACGCGGCCGCGCTTGCGAGCGGTCTCTGCCTTGCTCGACGAGCTGTGCCTGGGAAGGCTTCCGCGTCGAATGCTTCAACATTCGTGGCCCCGCGAAGGACCGGACGAAGCCGGGCGGTTCGTTCCATCGCGCCCTTTTCATTCCTCACGAACTTCCACCTGCGCGCGTATCTCGATGTCACGATGTTGATGGCATTCTGCATCTCCAGCATATTGAAGAATTTGCTAGCGTACCATATTCTGAGGCCTGTGCGCAAGGCCTTGAAATCTTGGCCGGGTTCTCTGATGTGTTTGCCTTGGTCAGGTAATCTTCCTTGCAGGCCACAGCTTCCTTGGCTGTGGCTGTAACATAAACGCGCATTGCGGTTATCCAGCCATCGCGCAGTGATTCCCGTTGCCGCTCTGTCAGGACGACCATGTCACTAGCGAAGCAAAGCTCAGCGCACTGACTGTGTTCGTCCGAATCCATACCGTAGGTTTCGTCATAGTCGGTGGTGCAGGGCACTGGGGATGCGTCGACAGCATCGTCGTGAAGATCACAGCCTATGTCCTGCAAGTGTCCTTGCCACTCGCTGGCTACAGTCACGAGCTCACGATTATGTGTACTCGTTTCAATGTGCACATTGTATGGGTACCCTCAAGTAGTCATTTTCCCCTTCGGAATCGATGTACCACGTCTCCATGGTACCTGCGTCTAAATCCATTCCCGGTTTCTCAATGATGGTCGGAAGTCTGCCACTGGGTGCGGCTGGAGCTAGAGGTTGCTCTTCCTCTCCAGCGTTGCCACCCGGCGCTGGCGCGTCCGTCACTTCCTCAAATCTAAATAAGTCTTCGTCGAAAACTGCTAGATGTTCCGGAGATTTGAGGCATTGGATGTTCCGTGCGCGTGCACATCCGATGACGTCGTGGACGTTGAGGGCTGCGCCGTCGGATTCGCAGCGGCGGCGTCCGGGTGCGACGCCATTAACGTAGCATACCATGGTAGAACTGCCAATGTACGGCATTGCAGCGAATATGTGCGTGGATGCTATCAACCAGACTTACAGCGACTACCTCTTCTATTCGGAAGTAGTTTCTGATAAGAAACTGCAGGGCTAAGTGTACCTTGGGCGGAAGACTGCTCGCCGTGGCCATCCGCGCGCTTCCTTACTTGGTCGTCAAATTCGCGGCGAAGGCCAGCACTGCGCGAGCGGCCGTTGCATCGAAGCCAATCTCGCGGACCCTCGGCGCTTCCAAGTACAGTGTGCCACGTGAGTCTGGAGAGTTTGCGAAAACTTATATGCGGCCTGGGTAGCGCGTCTGCGGTCGGACGTGCCCGCCCCTTGCTCGCGGTCCAATGCCGGGTGGTCTGGTAGACAAGCTGGACGTCGGCGCTGGCCTCGGGCACGGGCGCGGCGCTCCGCGCCCTCGGCTTTTAGGGTAGCCTTGGCGGCGCCGTTGATTAAGGCGCCCTCCCCGTCGGAGTGCATCGCCGAAGCCGGGCCACGTTGCATCCAACATTGGCGATTGGCGCCCCGCGTGACATGCGTCGCAATGTTGGCAACATGTTGACCAGTAGCCCAACGAATGCAGCGGTCTATGATGTGACATGTGATGCATTGTTTGTAAACCATCACATCAACACTCGAGTGCCCCATTGAATTTGCAAGGGGGGCTGACTGACAGCATGACTGCATTGCCTGGATACGACATGAGTCAACTGCGTCTATTTACCCCATTCAACCGCACAAAAATCTAGCCCTGCTCTGGACATGATTGGGCGCGCCCGCGGTTCGGAGGCGAGCTGCCGAAGCGAGCGGGGCTTGCGCGACTCCGTGAATGCGACGGTCGGATTGAAGCACCGTTGGTCGTGGAGGCTGATCTAAAAAATGAACCTCGGTCATATCAGGCAGCGTCGCGCGCGGCCGTGCTTCTGCTTGCGGAGGAGGAGGAGGCGGCGCATCACCGCTCTCCTCACGCCTGCGCCGCCCCGCGGCACGCGGTGGGCCAGAAGAGCTGCCGGCGCCGGGGATGCTCGCGCCACTGCTGCCAGGGCCGCGCGAGCCTCTTGTCACGCCGTAGCTCCTGGCACCCACGGTCGGGTCTCCAGGGCCCCCACGTGCAAGGGGAACTGCACACGGCCGCGCGCGGCCCCGCGGTCTCTGTCGCGCAGGTGACGTTTCTACTGCAGCTGGCACTTCGTCGAACAGCACATCTACAGGTGCCGACGCCACTGATGGCGCAACGGCCGCTGGTGCAGGTGCATCGCCCGCCAGTGCTGGCGCAGCCGGCGGGGCTTGTTCGAAGTTGCCTGGCAATTGGCGCGGTGTAGGCAATTTGCATTTGCCTTTCGCTAGCAGGCGGCACCGCTTGTTTTTGTAAAAATTTGGCGCAGCTGGGGCATTCCCAGTGATGGGACTCCTTGTCAAACCACCGCCATTATCGTGGGTTGCGGTTGCGCCGCGGAGATTTAATCGGCACGTTGTCGGCGCGCGCTGCGCGCCCAAGTCCACTCGGCGGTGGTCGGCGGATTCGCCCATGAGCCTCTCGAAGCGCCGTTGGATCGTCAAGATCAAACACAGCACTATTCACGACGAAAGTGCTTGTCTGGTCTCGATCGGCGGATGGGTTTCTGCCCAGTGTAAACAAGCTCGTGCAATCTTGACAGAGTCTACGGTCAGCGATTGTATGTAGCGGGCCGCCTGTGCTAGTTCTCGGATGCATGCTTGGGCATGCTCATGCTGACAGGAGCAGATGTTGTGTTCTGCTCTGTGAACTGCCATCATCTCAGTGGATTCCTTGAAGAGTACGCCGTGGGAGTAACGTAGCCCTGTCGAGCATTGGTCCAGGATATGCGTGCACATGGCCTTGCGTTTGGACGACGGGGCAATCTCGCCTGCCCACGTGCCAACTGGTTGTTCCCTGAGATGCACTGTTGAGAAGGTTCTCTAGGTGGCGTCTGCGCCAAGTCTCGTGGTCGACTAGCGCGTTGAAGTCGGCAGATCAGCCCGTGATTCTGCAACCGGGATGTAGGACTAAAGTTGTGACATAGCAGGTGTGCAGATGGTGTTCCAAAACTTGTTGCACTCGTGGGCTTCCTACATATCCTGAGTCGGCGTTGGGGAGTGCGTCGGTGTTCCCCCCAGCAGTCAGCATTCTCTTGAAGGCAAGATGGGATATACCAACCGTGCCTCCACAAATGCCCAACATATCTACGCAGTTGTTCCGCACTTAACACACAATGGGGGCTATCGGAATTGTCACGGCGCGCGCGCCCGCTACGCCGCGCGGCAGTGTCAAGGAAAGGTCGACGTCGTCATCAGACTCAAGCCCTTCTGAATGTCGGAGCGCGTCGGGGCGCATACTAATCCTCTAAGGTTGTCACCACAATCCAAATTGCCGTCTTCGACATGTTTTGGTATCTTCTTTGGTTTGATGCCGGCTTCCTTATCAACGTTTGTCTCTTTTTGCTTGGGCCGAGCATCGGTCGGCAGTGCTGTGTCTGTGGCGCGTCCACCTCGAATGCAGGGAATTATGGGGTAATTCGGAGGTCCCCGCCAAGCCCAATCGAGAGGGGATGTGATCGATCATCTACGATGAACGTCACTCGCTCCTTTCGGCATGTAGTCTACGCGTGGCCGAACAGAGCCGGCGCTGCTGGTTCCCGACGCACTGTTGCCCATGCGTTTCGGACCCCTGGTGGTAACGGCACCTTCCAGTCGCATCCTGTCGGCCAATCTTTGATCTGGATATCGCGGGCCACCCCCTAGGCATCAAGGTCGAAGACTACGCGACGGAAAACGTCGCCCACCACATGGTCCAAGGGGTTCGATTGCACGTGGTTTGTTGTATACGTGCGGATGAACACGTTTAAATATGCGGTTGTGTGTATACTTCCCGGCGGTCCTGCGTTTGTTCGGTTGGCGCGCCAGTTGCGCTCCAGGATGCCGTGGCTTTGTTTCGTCATTCGGCGCGTTGATGGTCGCGTCCGGGCCACTGCGGCTGATGTCCATTGGTGCATGCACGCGCGCATATCCAAAAGGTAAACGGCAGTTCTAGGGAACGATGCTCGTGCTTGTAAATATGAGCCGACAGGCCCCCCATTGAAACGGTCATGCTCGATGTCAAAGCGGCAGAGACGCATCCAAATCTTTGCTTTAGGCTGCCCCAGGATGTCTATGTGCATCCTGAGAGCACGCGCTCTGGTTAGGAGGTTACGTATTCTGTCGCAGCGTGGCCCAGCACGCCTGCCTGGTAGTCTCGCGCGCCAGTCAGCGGGTGTGGCCACCCAGAAAAGCGCGGAATCTCCCGCCAACGCGCCCCCTACGCAGTGGCGCCCCATTGATATCGTCCCTTCACTTTGCGCAATGCGATCACGCATGCAACCTCGGCGGCACACTACGGAGGTAACCAAGCTGATATATTCTATGACACGCGCGTTAGAGTGAAGAGACTCATCGACTGTTTTCCAGCACGTGCCCATGCGGTTCTGAGCCATGCAGCGCGCGCCCGCGCGCCTGGTCCCTTTGGGGTTCGAAGCAGACTTTGCCGGGGATCGTCGATGTGAGGCAGGGTGCTCTGTGGCTCGCTACTTGTGAATGTCCGCCCTCCCGTGTGGCTCGTGTCACCCTGGTCGGCAGTGTTATGCGCCGACGAACTCGGATTTCCCATTTCGTAGATGCGTGGCAGGTCGTCCAGGTCGAGGGCGACGGGCCCCCATTCTTCCTGGGCTGTGGTCATCCTGGGGCGGCCTGTCAGCCAGTCCCGAGCCTCCTCGAGATGTGGGCGGTGGCGATGCGTCAATGGGTCTGGCTCCCACGCCCCCGCTGTCTCTTTGACTTTTTGGTGGGTTCCTGCCAGCGGCGCGCGCGTCATCTCGCTGCGGTCCACCGGGCGGTGTGATCGATATCAATGACCCATCGGCGCACTGACCATCATAGAGACAGCGTAGTCAACGACCTGGTCCAGGAAGCGTGTCAGACCGTCGCGGTCACATTCGCCGGCGCCCTGGCTCTCGTGAGACGTCTGCCCGCGATCAGCCTCCGTCTCGGTGACGCGCTGGGCAGTGCCCGCTGCGCTGACGTTGGTGATGGCTTCTGCGCGAAGCCAATCTTTATGCGCCACAACCGCCCGCAACAATAATTCATCGCAAACATGGTTAGTGGCAGGGTAATGACAAACGACGCTGCAACGCCGCGACGAACAGGAGCGCGGCGCAGCGCGCAGGCGACGTGGCATCGGGAGTTCCTGACGCAGAAACACACATTCTCGATGGCGGTGCATACGAATCCATCCTCTTTGTGACCTTAATCATGTACACCACCGCCGCGCGTGCTTTAATGAATCCTGTTTTGATCCGTATGAGACAGGGGGCAGCCTGGTTGCCGTTGGCGGCGGGAGGGGAACGAGTGTACCAAATCGTATTTAAATGTATACCCGATCTAGGTAGTGGCGGTCATATGTTGTGCTCGGATTCTGCCGGTGCCTCATTTTCTGGACTGGGAGTGGCCTCCCCGTTGCGGGAGCAGGGGGTGGCCACATGCCCTGAGGGCGTCCCTCTGCGCCTTGTGCGCGACCGCGCCTGGGAAGATGATGCGCTCCTTGTCATCCTCCAGTATCAATGATTACACCAAAGAAAAACTTCCATCAATGAGAGAAACCAATAACCAAGAATCCGGGAACCCGGACCTGGGGACCCGGGAACCCAGCTGGCCGCCCAAATCGGCGGGAAACTTTCGCCAAATCTTTCAATATCCGCTAGGACCCCTTCAGAGCAAGCGCTGATTGGGGAATGGTGACCTCTTCTGCTACGTGGAAGTCAGCAATGTCACCGATGAAAGCGCCCACCTTGGAGGTCGGCGGCTCGTCGCGGCGATGGTACTGGCACACAATCATGACTGCGCCCAACCAGCGGCATGCCGCTGCACCACGCCCAATACAGTTGACGTAAAGCAAACGCTGGAAGGTCATGGTCCGTGGCAAGTGCTCACGATGTCGGGATAAGCCATCGAACTCCCTGGCGGCGTTAGCTCCAATGATGTCGATGATCTAGTCAATGTCCACATGCAAACTGAGCTTGCCAGAGATAAGCGCTTTGAACTTACCAGACGCGCATGCGTGCTGGATGCCTGCTCGGGTTGCGATTGCGCACGTGTCCACACTCATGTGACGCCTGAGCCTCCTCTGGCGGATAATGAACTGACTCCGTCCGAGACCTAAGGCCGTGGGATCCCAGTTTTTCTGGAACGTGTGGATCTCCCCCATGGTCGCAGGTTCCTGCTCGACTGCCCAATCAGCGCGCCTCCTGCTGTTGAGAGACTCGGGCAGGGAATCTACGGCCTGGCCCGCGGCGCGGACCTCAATGTCCCGCAGCGTGAACGCCGCCGCCTGCTAGCGCCTAGGCCCAACCAAGTCACCAAGCCGTTGCTAGACCGCCTCGAACATCAACGGCAAGCGGCAAAGGGCGCGGGACTCCACCGCAGGCCTCGATCGCTCAAGAGCCAGAGGGTCGATTCAAAATCGAGGTCTACCCAAAATGTGAACGTGAACAAGGCAATGGAGCCGGAGCGGGCCATGAGCAGCAGGTGCCCCCGCATCTTGGATCGACGAAGTATTTATTGCAAGTATTCCCGCATCGTATGCGAGCGGGACTGGCGAGACCACGGCTGGGGACCGAGTTGGCGCCGCGTCGCTGCTGGACGAGCTGTCGGCAGCGATCGCTGACAGGACCTCATCCAGCCCCCTTCGCATATCGTAAACCTCCTGAGCCTGCTGCATTGCCGCGGCGGCTGAGGTACCTGACGCGTCAATGTAACCCGCGCCCGGATACTCCGCCACAGTGATGGCTGACCCCCTGCAGATGGCACTTGGGGCCTCCACGTCGGCCCCCGCTCGGCCGGTCGCCACGCGTGCGCGCGCGCTGCGGCCCGAACGCTCGGCGCAGCATTGGCGCCCGCACTGCAGTCTCCGAATCTCCAAACGCGAGACGAAGGATTCGAAACGCGCCGCGCACTGCGTGAAAGATATGTCCGAAACGACAGGCGCGTGAGTGTTAAGGCGCGTCCACCCTTGACGCTGCTGCGTGGAGGTGGCCCATCCCTGGTAGACCTCGGACTGGGCATTGTGCCCATCCCGGGTAGTAGGCGCGTGCCCACGCTGGGCATTGTTGATCATATGCTGCATGCGCCTTGCGGCTCAGTCCCATGCAACCCTCTGGGCGTCCTCTGTTGCGCACGTGCTGGCTTGCATCATGGCATGGGCGTCGTGCAAGCCTGGGGGCAAATTGTTCATGGGCGCGTTGGTCCCAAGGGCAGCTAGCGGCACCTCGGTCTCAAGGGTGCCCGGAAGTGGCCGATGAGTCACGCGCGCGTACGAATGCGCGCCTGGCACACGCACCGCCTGTAAACAGCAAAATTAGTCAGCCATGTCCCGCGTCACCTGATTATGGGTAAACTGGCCCGCCATTGGCCTTTCGTTGACCTCCGCGAAATATTTGGGAAACAGCGGTTGATCCACCGGCGGCGCAGCTGGCGCATGGGGTGGCATGTAGGTCGGGCGCGCCGCGAACGCAGGAATGAACGGCAACCTATCAGCATGATCTGACGAGGGAATCGCGTCTGGGATCCACTCCCATGGGAGTCCAGTTCGCCGCCGTTACTGTTCCAGCGCCGACTGCCCGTGTCCAGGCCGGTGCTGCGTTGGCGCCCCAATCGGGGAGCTGGCAGCACTGCCAGTGGCCTGTTTTTGGCGTGGTGTGCCGAAGGGCGTCGAGGCCATCATGGCTGCCGCCAGGTCTGGCTGCTGTCGTGGGATGGCAACGCGATGCATCAAATCCTCGTTGCTCGCCGCCGGCGCCTGCTGGCCAGAGGGCGCGCCCGCCCCTGATGCAAGGCTTGCTTCGGGCCTGATTTGGCAAAAATGCCATTGCCTCGAACCTCGTGGAGCCCGCGTGCGATTGCGGCATTGGTGGCCCGAAACTTGTCGGAGGTCCTGCTGGCGCACCGCCTGCATCGCCGCGGCGAAGGTTCCTTTCGATTTGCCTTTTGGAATGACGCGCTCGCGCGGAATAGTTCGGAGTTGCTTCACTAAAACTACTCCGCGTGCAATCGAATCGATAATTTATATGGTTTGGCGCGGAATAGTTGTCGATCCCGTTTTGGGGTAACAGAGTTATTAACGTCTCCGGGATCGGAAACTACTCCGCCGAATGACCCAGCATCTTGTCACGTGAGGAATATGGAGAGGGATGGGAGAGATCTTCATCATAGCAAATTGAAGAAGCGTTTGTCACGACTGTGTAGGGCGGCCCCCGAAGGGTCGTGCCTTGTGAGTGACAATGTCAGACGCGGTAGATACGTCATTGGGCGCCGGTGACATCCACGAGGCCGGCGACTCCGCGTCTTTTGGCAGGGCGGCTGGTGGCCCGGCATTGGCGGGAGTTGCGATTCCAGCAGGTGCCCCCGCAGCCATCATCAGGCGCACGTGGACCTCTTCGCCCAGGGGCCTGTCTAACGTTCCGGTTCCGAGAGCGAACTCTCTGGCGGGCTTGAGAAATTGCGTCGAATGTCGACCGTGCTCAACTGGATCTCGGGCTGGTGCTGTGCGCGAAAGAATCGGGGCTTCTGACGTGCACTGTTGACGTAGAGTTCGGGCTGATCCACCAAGTGGATGAAGCACTTGGTCGGGGCGATGCCGTCGGTGCCCTCGGCCAGCACAATGCGGATGGAAGATCGCCACGCTGTGGCCTGATCTCGCAACAAAAGCGAGATGATTAAAATGTGAAGACCTCGCAGTCAATGCGAAGAGCGGACCGAATCCTCGGCCCCCCCGGCAAGTGCGGGCAACCGCGCACGAACTGCCAGCCGCGTCTACTCCTCGGGCACTGCCCCCGACGGCGGGACAGCCTGCCGACGAGGACGCCTCCTAAGAACACGCACGTGGCGCCGCGAGCAAAGAACATAAGATTGCCCGCCGCGCCGACGGTAGGTCACGGGACGATAGAGAGACTTAGGGCATGAGAATCCTGAGCGAGCGTGTCCATTGGTGGCCCTGGTAAATAACTACAACTCTCCTCTGATGTCGTTCGTGTACTTTAACTGGAAGCGGCCCATTCGGGGACCTGAACTGTCCGTCATGTTGGCGGCTCTCAGCATCAGCCAGGAGATAGAATTGTCGTCGTAACCTCGCATCCAGTGCTGGACCGCGTCGCAACCATGTCCTCCCCAGACGTTACTCAGCGCGTCCTTGGCCCAGATCCAGCCATCATATCTTTCCCACGTGGGGCGCGTGACCTGAAAGGCTTCGTTGATGGCCCCATTGTGACGGCACGTGGTAGACCACCATTCGGACCTCTGGGTAAGCTCACGATGAGATGGTGCAAGAGTGTCTGTAACCTTCGCCCGTCCATACTGGCCTCTAGAATTGGAGCTTCTTTTTCCAATGGCGAGAGGCCGTGCTAATCGGAGTTTCTCCGTTGCTGTCACTTCTGTGGAGATGCCAGATTATGTGTCGCTTGTCGTCGCCGCGTGGCTGCGGGGTCGAAAGGCGCCCCAATTTCTGGCTGGCGTTTCAGGCCCGATGACTTGCCCACTTCCGAACTTCATTTTCCCCTGCTCAAGGCGGGCGCCCCGTCGCCGCGATGCGCCGGGCCGTCCTGGGACTCGCCTTAGCGCGCGGCGACCGCTTGCTTGGGCACGGGGGTGGAGGTACACGCGAAGGCACCGGCTCAACTGGCGACGCTGCCTGAACGCCCCCGCCGAGGCTTGCGCAGAGGGCCGCGCGTGGCTCCACCTAGTCTAGCGCCTGGTGCGTCATCGTCTGGGGATTGCGACAGGTCCACAGCATGACCTGGGCGAAGCTCCTTCGCGGGCGCCGCCCTTGGTGGCGCGGCTACAGGGGCCAGGTCTTGAGCGTCTCCACCCTCTTCCTGTGCTTTGCCGCCCTCGTCCGCTGGCGAAGCGGGCGCAAAGCCCCCCCCGCCCGCCCCCCCCCCGTCGCCCCGCCCCTTCCGCCGCCCCATCCGCGCCCCGCGTCGACGTCGGTGGGGGCTCGGGAGGGGCAGCGCCGGAGCAGCCGATGGCCTGCCCCGTCGCGTTCAGCCCCGGCTGGCGAGGGATGCTGGAATCGCCCATGTCCTCGCGCGGCTCGTCGGGGCAGCCTGCGATGCCAGTCCTGATCGTAAGTTTTCAGGGCGCGGTCGTCAGGGGGCGACCTCCCATCGACCTTGGCGCCAGAAACCTCGGCGTCGGTTCGGGGCAGGCACTCGGCATAAATTGCCGAGGTCAGGATGCCGCGGGGCCTCTCGGTGCTAAGGGCTGCGCGATGGCCGATCCTTCAGGCACCTGCCGCGACGTCTGCCGTTGCAAATCAGCCGCGCATGCGATAGTCTTCGCGGGCCATGAAAAGGTCTCGCATGCACCGGCGCTTTCCTTCGCGATTTGCACCTCGGCGTCGCGTAGCCCCGACGGCGCGACCGTGCTCGTCGCGAAGAACATGCTGAGAGGACCGCCAGTGGCGAAAGTCTCGCTCGCTGCAGCCCACGTTTAGCCAGCGCGCCATATACCCATCGGCCACGTCCGCGCGCGGGCCCCCCTCGCCGCGGGAAAAGGAAGAGCGACCTTCTCCCCGGCCCCATCCGCTGGAGCCCGCGCCGCGCGAAGGGCCAGCAGACTGGGCGCAACCTTTCCGGGCGAAAGGCCTGCGGCGCGCGAGGGGCTGCGGCCTCGACCGTCTCCGCCCGCGCCCGGGCATGATCCCCTAAGACGGCCTGCCGCGGCGCCGCGGCCACGGCGACCGCCGCCTCTGCAGCCGTTATCGGGGCCGCCCGACATTGGAGACCTCCCTGCCCGTGTCCGAGCTGGTGTTCCAGCGGCCTGGCTTCAATGGCAGGGTTGGTCCCTGCTTCGGAAACGCCGTCGTATTCTCGCTATCGTCGCCGCCCGAGTGGTCGCGCGCGCGTCCGCTCCAACGCATGCCAGCCCAGGCCTCGCGCGGCGCGTCGTGGGCCCCCTCGACGCCGTCGCGCAGGCACTCGGCGTAGCGTTCGATTGCCACGGCAGCCTCGGCGACATGTGCCATCAGAAACCAGGTGGTTCCATATCGCGCATGAGAGGATGCTCTAGGTCGGGGAAGTCAGCGCATTCCAGCACGCATTTTTGCTGTTGCCCTGAGCGAAGAAATTTGGATCCATCCCCCTTTCCATGTCGCATGGGGCCCTGGACCTCACAGCGTCGATCGCTTCTGCGTGAGCTGCGCGGCGCGCGTTTGCAAGTTCTGGCCCATGGGAGTCAACATGCGGCCCCTTCTTTTGCCAGTGGTATTCATGCGACCTTTGCCTCTGCCTGTAACACCAAAGACAAGGTCCTCCAAATCGTAACCTGCTCAGCAAAGAGAGGGGCCATTGCTCCACGCAACATGCGGGTGCGCCTACCGTTCCTTATGCGACCCTGTACCCTTTCGACAGAAGAAACGACGCACAGCTCGCCCGAATACCTTAACTGGCTTTTTTTGTTGTCATGCGCCGTCTCGACCTTATCTTAGCACGCTGATGACCTAAGTGTAGATACTGCGCCGCTGTGTCGTCGGTGTTCAGCGCCAAGCGGTGAGCGCGTGTCAATAGCTGTGCCCGAGCCAAAGATGTCGTCCTCGTTTTGGTTGGATGAGCCCCAGAAGGCGGTCGCGTCGGGCGGCGTTTAGCTGGCGGCCGATGGCCATCCAGCGCTAGGGCTAGAGGCCTGCGCCGCGCTGGCCTCTTGGCGCAGAACAGTTGTAGATTCGGTGGCCCCCCCATCCCTCCAAATGATGCTCGGCGTGGCCGCCGGTGCATCCCTTACCTCTGCATTTTAAAGTACAAGCACTGCGGGCGCTGAAGATGCTCGCGATGTTACCTGGGGAGCGCCCAGCCAGGTGTCCATAGCCGCGCATGCGCTCCAGAAATTGTTCGCGCTGTTGTTGAATACGGGCGTATGGTGGTTGAGCGGTTGTAGTAGCTGCGATGCTCGGGAAGTACCTGCACCCAACGCACGGAAGAGTTTCCACGTCAGGATCTGCAAGTTGGGCATGTTGAAGCCAGCCGAATCGGCTCCCAGCCTGGCCATGTCAAATGGGGCCAGTCATGCGTCGATGCGTTGGCCTCTCTCGACCATCGAGTCGCCGAGGGCTGTTCCAAAGGTAAACTGTCGCTCATCCCCGAGAAGTTCTAAATAGGCGCCCCGGAAGTACATGATATTTGTGATTCCATCGGTGCGTCGACCTGTAAAGTTACGCCGTAACTAATGATGGTAGATGGCACCCTCATGGCCAGCGTCCCGGCTAATAACCTCTTTCCGCTCGCGGCGTTGGGCCATGCGTGATCTTCGCGAACGAAATCGCGGAAATGTGCACTGCCAGCGTGTCTCATCCAGTCCTTCCTCGCACGTAACCCGCGACCAGACCCAAACGCGCCCCCATAAGTCCAATGAAGGTACCCCTAGCATAATGCATGGTCATGTTGTCGGTGATGACGTCCAAGCTTGTCTCATTGTCGTTTGTCGTGCCCGAGGGGTTACGACTGGGTGATTGGTCTGACGCGTCCGTCAATTTGCGGATGGTTGTGGGGTTTGGTCTGTGCCCGGCGTGTTGCCACGCGGTGGGGAGATGGAAGAATAGGGAAAAACATTGGGAATGTAGTGGATGATAACCGGCGCAATTGAATACTCCACTGTGCCGTGGTAGGTTGGTATGAACATAACACCTGATGTAAGAGCCAGCCACATAAACATGAGGCAACTCCGCTACAACTTGAAATGCGAGGGTCAGGGGCTCCATGAGGCAATAAGCCGAGACCCTGTTTTAAAGATCGCGTCGTAAACGTAACGGGGCATCTCATAGTTTCTCCATTGATGGCTAGCGGGACGAGAAGTAAGAGATACAACATGGGATGGTATGGTCGACCATCGGTGGATGTGGCCTTTATCCGACGTTCTGTCTCGATGGATCTTCACAGGCGCAAGGCAAGCAAATCGGGCAACGCTAAAATGAGCCAAATCAGCGCCCGATATGGATCATGACATTCCCTGTATGATCCTCCCTGTAAGCCCGTTCAAAAATCTTGAAACACTGTGAACAATGTACGTTCATTGCGTTTTCACTCTGCAGCCCATCTCCGGTCAAACAAATTGCATCCTGCAATACGTGCACTGTCAAGGGAAGGATGCGTTTGACTTGTGTTTGCTATGCCGTATCTTCACCTTGAAGGTAGATACCCCAAAACTGGCACGGCAACATGAAATCACTAAGATCATATTCGAACGCGAATGGACAACAGATCGGACACGGGCATGGCACCGGAAGCGGGCACAGTTTGAATATGACATCGCACACAAATCGAGCGCACGTTGACGTAAGTACGAATCAAATGATACGTGGATGCGGGTTCAGCACTCGTGCAAGCGCAACGACGACACACGTATAAGGAAGGTACAAGTGTACGCAACCCATGCTTCAATAAGTACCACGTCGGAGCGATAGTCTGTAGCATTACGATTAGCAAGGCAGGAATGATGCAGGCAACGAATACGGCTGGGCAGACGATGCGAGATATACATATATATATATACACTAGTACCATCGCGCGCGCTCCGCGCGCGCGCTCAGGTTCTAGCAGGCCCCAGGCCTTGACGAATTCACTGCTCCACTGAAGTAGTGGACCACAGTACACACATGCCAATCTGCATTCCGAAAGGCCTTCGAGGAAAACGGTTGTGTAGGGGGGCGGAGGCCGTATGAATCGGGTTCCCAGAAGGCATTCTGGGAGCATGGGTTTGGGGGCGTCTTGGGGAGCCTGTTGGGGCGTGCCGTTGTCGTCGTCGTCGTCGTCGTCGTCGTCGTCGTCGTCGTCGTCATCGTCGTAATGTCGTCGTCGCCCATTGGGGCGCGCCGTCGTCGTCGTCGTCGTCGTCGCCGCCGCCGCCGCCGCCGCCGTCGCCGCCGCCGCCGCCGCCGCCGTCGTCGTCGTCGTCGTCGTCGTCGTCGTCGTCGTCGTCGTCGTCGTCGTCGTCGTCGTCGTCGTCGTCGTCGTCGTCGTCTTCGTCGTTTCGTCGCCGTCGTCGGTTCAAGAGGGCACTCGGGGCAACTTTGTGCGAAACGATCTGCGGAGGGCCGCGAGAAGGCGATCAGTCATGTTCCCAATCAACTTCCCAGACAACTCTCCTGTAGCATGATGGTACTTCGAAGCCTCCGGAGACTCGCGGGCCCATGATGAACCATGTCCCCGGAAGGTTTTCTGGGGACATGGTTTGTTGGGGTGTGTTGGGGGGTCTCTTGGGCGTTCCCTGGGGGCCAGACCTTGGGAGCCTCCGAGAACTCTCGGGCCCATGATGAACCATGTCCCCGGAAGGTTTTCTGGGGACATGGTTTGTTGGGGTGTGTTGGGGGGCCACTTGGGCGTTCCCTGGGAGCCCCTTGGGGGTCTCTTGGGGTTTCCCGGGGGCCTATTGGGCGCTTCGCGGGGTTTCGTGGGAGCCTCTTGGTGTGTATGGGGTTGAAGTACAAGGGCACAGAACCCCTGATCCGTTGGTAGAGAGAAGGAGGGATAGATGGATATCTTTCCCTCCCGCGCGATCAAGGTCTGATCGATCTATCTCAATGCCTGAGCCCAAACGGCCAGGCGCAGGAGAGGTAAGGATAAGGAGTATATATGAAGGTATTATGCGGGTTCCATTCACACCCCCCGTCCCGAATCCCGCCCGCGAGGGCAGGACTCGGGAACAAAGGAAGGGAACCCGCCACCCATTTACTCCTTTGGTCCTTCAGTCAGAAGGCAGCTGGGCTTAAAATCAGCGAAGCCACAGCTGCAAAGTGAAGTTAGAAGGAACACCCTGGGCCCCCCTTTCTTCGCCAGGCACGCTTTGGTGCCCCCTCGGCGCGCCCCCCAAAACGCTTCGGCACTCGAGGGCGGGGAAGAATGAGACAAGGGTGGGCGGAGAAAGAAAATCTGAGCGTTAAAGCAACTTGCAAACTGCCTCGCTTTTGCGAGGCAGGTGTTGCCACCAGCTATCAGATTATTCTCGACGCAATCAGGTTTAAACTGTTAAAATATGCTTGCTAAGATCGCGTTGACAAACACGATCTTGAAATGAAACACATCTTTGTGTAAAAGCAAATGTCTGGCCAGACATAATGTCGTGTTGATGAACACGAAAACTCACGTGTATAAATTCTGTTTGGCGACTCCCGTTGGCGTTGCTCCTTAGGGGGCTGCCTCGGTTATCGCAAAAGATATTTGTGTGCGTGGCCACTTACGTTATATAATGAAGTGGCCTAAAAGTATGTAATAGCCACCGCTCAAGGCGAACTTTGGTTATAATGAAGTTCATGCCTTTGAGCGGTGGGCCTTGCGGCCGACTCACTACGCGTTGCCGTTCTTGTAGAACCTACGGTCCCACATCCTCTGGCCGTTGTATGCCGCGTAGCTCGTCGTGAATGTTTCCCAAGCCGTTCTCGGGATCTAGTTGCGAAACCAATCATTGTACGTGATGTCCTGGATGTATACGTACTCATCGTTGTTGATCGCGATGTAGATCCAACAGTTGATGTAGTAACTCCAGTACCTGAGACCCCAGTAGCTGTCCTCGAGGTCGTCGCGCCAGTACGCGGCGTAATCTGATGTACGCGCTCTCTTGGCACGCGGCCCCGCGGGCGTGTAGTCCGTCGCGCCTGAGGCGCTGGACGCAGCAGCATCGCCAGGAGCAGGGCGCGGCGGCGGCCGCGGATGGCGCGGCTCCATGGCATCATCAGACTGGTGGGATTGTGCATCGGGGTCGGTTCTCATCCCTGTATCACCCCCCTCTGGTCGGTATGTGCCGGATCGAGGGAGCCTAACAACTCATTGGCAATCGCGGCAAGCTTACGCCGAGTGAACTGTTCACGGGTTCCGTCCCTTCTAGGGAGAGAAACCGCGACCAGTCCGCGAGCCTGCCGCGTCTGCCTGTCGAGGCGCCCCTCGTTCAGCCACCATTTCCTCCGACCAGCCTGTCCTGTCCTAATACTGACGTTGAGGATGTCCCACGCATCGCGCATGTCCTCCACGGTCCAGGGCTTCTTGCCGATGTTCACGCGGGCACCTGTCATTTGGTGGTGGAACTTGAGGTCGTTGAGAAAGCGTTGTACGAGATTGGCGAATGGGTAGTACAGAGGTCGGTCGTCATCGGCTTCGCCCATCAGTCTGCACTCGTGTGCAGCAGGGCTACCTGATTCGACCCACTTCTGATACCTCTTTCTGGACGCATTGGCCAATCACCGCAACTGGTCTTTCTCGTTGCCTGCGTGCGATCGCGCACCCGTCATAATGACGTGTGCACCGTCCTTCATGTATATCGCGATGTGTTCCTCGGAGAGTGTCATCTTGATCCAGTTCGTCAGCTTCTGGAAGTACGCGAGATCGCTCTGTGTGGCAGTGCTCTTACCCGTGGCGCCTACGGCCACGGTATACTGCCAACAGATATCACAAAGTGTGCCGTCACCTGTGACAACCCCAAGAGACAGATCTCGACCGCAATTCTGACAGAGCGGCATGGGGTGCAAGATCGTCTCGGGGGCCCCTTCCGACGTGAGGTGATCGCGGGATCCCCGGCCGGTGTCCTGACCGCGAGCGAGGCTCTGGCCGATCTGATTGATGGCCTCACGATTGGTCTCGGTGTTCGGTCGGGAAGCGATTGATCTACTTAAACCCTCGATCTCGATCCTAGACAATCTTTCCCCTGGCAGTCCTTTGTACTCTATATTGGTGTTGTCCGTATCCTCGGCACCGCCATGGCATGCGTTCTCTTCACGAAGACGGCGAGCTTTCTCCTGCAAGGTAGCCTCGTTGTCGCCCTCCTCGCGCTTGAGTCCCGTCTGCTCGGCTATGATACGTGCCATAGTGTCCTGATCGGGAGCTGCAGACGCAACGCTGCCTGGATCCTGGGGAATATCCTGCTCAGCGCCTTGCTCACGAGGCGCGGCAGGTGTTTCCACCAGCTCTTCCCATACAGGAAAGTCTGGATTACCGTATGTCTCAATACAATTTTTGAATAGGTTACGAAATGCCTGGAGTGCAGGATGTTTCTCATGGATGGCCTCTTTGGTGAAATCTGGAAGCTCCGCAATACTATCTTTCAAGATGTTCTGGTATACTTTGGAGATCCATTGAAAGATGCCTGTGGTCGACTCCTCGATAGTCTCTGGGTCGAGGTAATGTACCAACTTTTTGAAGAAATTATCTGCACTGCAATTTGGTAAGTCACGTGCCCATTTGTGGGTGTGATCGTAATTCAATGGGTATGACTCTGCATTCCATGCTTTCGATCCAAATCGAATCTCAAATTGTGAATGCGATTGTTTTGTCCATTGCAATTCTGTCCGCACCACTGTGTATCTCGATGATCTGTTTCATCTTGATCATAGGCGGATCCACCAGCAGCTCCGGTGTCCAACAATATACACGGCAGTCTTCTGACTGTCTAATCCATCTTGAATCCTCGTCGGGGTCGTAATCTGGATGGTTAAGGAAGCCCGATGGCGGGTCAATGATGTTGTCGAGTATGCTCGCCTCAATCTGCTCATCTGCTTGGATGTCTGCCGAGAGATCTGCTCTCATGTTGTCGTTCGCAGCTTTCTCATCAGCGGTGAGCGTTATGTTCGATATGTCCACGATTACGGTGATCAAAGGATCATGCGATGATACTGCAGTCTGTCGAAGATTGTCGCCCGTATGAGCGTTGTCCTCGGCAGGTGTGGCCACCAGCTCGTCGGGATCGGGTGTCCGAGGGGCGGGCCTTCTGGGCGGTGTACGCGGAATACGTGGTCTATGAATGCTCGGCATACCAAGGTATGGTAAACTGCCATCAGTCTTGTGCTGGAGTATCTTTTCGCTGCATGATGTCGGACCTTTCAGGGCGGTCTCCATATATGTTGGGTCAATGGCGTGTTCTTCGATACGAATCGGTAATGCAAAGACAACGCCCTTGAGGGGCATGCTTTTGTCATTATACCATATGTTTACCCATCGTAAACCGTAGTTGAGAATAGGTACTTGTACCGCAAAGAACTTGTCGAAGATGCCGAAATGGATGATTGGACCATATATGTGTCCCTTGGTCTAGGCAATTTTGGCATTGTGATTGCCCTTGGGCCAGTGATTGTCGCAATGAAAGCATTTGGTAGAACCCCAATTCTTGACGACAATGAAGTCTCCCATTCGAACATCATTAAATGCAGGGCGACGGCCCCGATCTTTTTGCGTGATCTTCGATGTGATCGGTCGAAGAGCTTCGCGACAGTATGACAAGGCAATTAACCGTTCTTTATCATCTGCTTTGTGATTGGTCTCCCGAATCATAACGCGGACTATTTGTTCATCCAAGGCGTCGTCTGCAGATGTACGGCTAGCAGGGGCTTCCCCCAGCTGGACCGAAGGTGCTGATGCTGACGTTGTCCTTGGAGGCTCCATGTTCTGGTCGGGGTCGACAGGTGCTATCCCAGGAGGGTCGTCGATGAGCTCTCCAGGCAGGTAGGCGCAAATCTCATACTTGCTCAATGGCGGTCTTGCTGCCAATGGCGGGTAGTCCCATGGGTCGCCATCTGGCCATAACTGCTGGCCATGCATGGTGTGGTTTGAGGCGGCGAATTGCAATAATTGCCGCAGCGGGTACCACGTCCTCTGTCATGATAGCGCCCTGAGCACCCAGCCAAAATCTGCAACCTGCTTTTGTGGCGATCTCCATGTTGATCACCAGCTCGACCTCGTTCTTGTAGTTATTGAACTTGTATGATTCCACTGCAGTGTGTGAATTCTTTTGGACATTGTTCAAATATGTGCTAGAGCTAAAGAATGCCTCAGAGCGCTGTGATGGTTTATGATGCTTGTCTCTCTGAGAAGATGGATCAATGTATCCAGGAATGATCCCTGTCTTCAATATGTTTTTTCCAAGCGCGGGATGCTGTGCCGTGATGGAGATATTTAACACCTGTCCACTGTAGACTCTCCCATCCCATATTCCATGGCTTGGAAGATGGATTGACACAACTGTGACCACCAACGCACCGAATAGCGATGACGCTGTTCCAATCAAAAGAACTGGGGTCACCTCCCTCAGGGACCGGCTTGGCATATATCTCGATTCTGTTTTTCTGCGAATCAATATGTTTCTGGAACGCACGAATGATGAATATCGGGTAGTAGTCGTTCCAATCGGCATATCCATCATTTTCACAATCTTTCTTAAAATGTGCCACTGCCGCTTCCATGGATGGTCCATTCTGTCTGTCTTTGCGATCTCTGAATTTCCATTCGACCATCTCTTTAAAAGGATTTCCAATTGCTTGGAATATTCCATTCATTATTTGTTGTTTTCTCCCACATATTGATACGCCCATCATGAAATTGATTAATCCAAAACTTTTCGTAGTGAATTTCATGGCGTAACATAGTCGTCATGTCTTTGCTCATCCATTTGTTTGCTCCCAGCCATTCCTCCTCAAGTAGCTCGGGACCGTAACGTACGTCGTCATAATGTGGTAATGATATCCATTTCCATTCCGGGAAGCAACCAGACTGTGCGATATCGGGCGCATGAGCTATCACGCTATCGTCGTGCAACAATTGATCAAACCAGTCCTGGCCATCCAGGCAGGCAAATCCATTGGTCGCGCGTGTGCCCCGCAACATTGGGCACATGTACGGATGGTCATCTTTGATGCCTGCTTGCAGCTTCCACTCTCGAATAGTACATGCGTTATCGAATATCCCGATCTTGCTGATGTCCTCGTGCATGGAACGCTCGCAGCTGTCCTGCCATGATAATATATTCATTGCATGTGGAGACGGGTCCTCCTCGGCAGGAGTTGCCTCCAGCTCCATGGCCTCAAGGTCAGTGCCGTCGTCAGGAATCGGTACCGCCTCGGCCTTGGGGAGCTGATCTGCTGGCTGCTATTCTGGTTTGGGTTCGGGAGTCGATGGTTGCGACACTTCTATCGATTGCGGTCCAGGTTGCAGTGGATCAGGCAATGGGCCTGGTGGGGCTGGCTGTGCTGCACCAGCTGCTGCCTTCCATACGGCTGTAGGAACATCAGGGTCATGACCCAAAGCAACTCGATCCAGTGCATTCTGCTTGAAGAATGTTTTGCATGCTTCGATGTTCTTCTCGTTCGCGGCAGCTGGGCCGATGCAGTGAGAAGTCAACCTGCTATCTTCTGCAATGATTCTTGCTTTGGTCGCATTATCATCTCCATCCAAATCTTTAATCTGATGTAAGAATTGCTCGAATACAACCCAAGTAACTGCATGTGCATCTTCAACAGTTTTGACGATCTTGGGATGTAGGAGTTCCATTTTCTCAAGAGAATGCCAAGATGCCCGAGCCCCAAGGTAGTCTTTGATCAACAGCATGAGGTACTGGAATAAGTCGTTGTATGCAATAACCCATGGATCATTACCAGGAAGGGTTTTGTCAGGATCGCCAGGATCAGGTGCTGGCGTACGTGTCGACATTCCAGGAGTAGGCTCAGTGGTGTCGCCTGCTTCGGCAGGCAGCGATGCCGACAATGTACCATCGGCACATGATGCCATCCACGCACAATGAGCCATCTCATTTGCCGTCTGTGTCATCAACGTCGTGAGGCTGAGATCTATTTCCCATTCGTTTGTCATCTTTTCTCTGAAATCGAGGGCTGCCATGGTTTCTTTAGCATGTGTGTAGGCCTGATCATCTGTGACAGCAGTCAGCAATGGCGGCCTGAATGGATATGGCTGAGAAGGTAGAGACTGTATCAAAGCGCAGAATTTGCGATAGCATACTGCGTCGCAGAACTGCGTTGTAAACATTGCCATGTTATGGTTGTTCTGCTTGGCGTGCCAAGCCTGCGGGGTAATCCTATCGTACGTATCCACCCAATGGTCGGTTGGAAGAACAGTGATACCACGGTTCTGCATGAAATTGATCAGGTCGCTCGTGTGGTGATCAAAGTTCGGATGTACGCCCCATTGCGCTGCTTTCCCAGGTCCCATGACTGTGGGGCAGCGGAAGTACTGCATCACGTCGACAAAACGTGACACGTCCACGAGCACGTGCACGGGCATGAGCGTCGGGACTCCGCCCTCACATTCCATCTTTTGGAGCTCGTATACGTTGGTAGGAGCACGATTCTGATGTCGGCGCATGTCGACGGTGTTTTGTCCGTGATTGGCACATGCAATGTCGTTCGCGCTCCATACCACCATGGCATTAAGTCCCCTGCAATAGTGTCTTTGTTTCACGTATGATGGAAAATCGCTGGCCCAATAATCCCAGATAGTCTCATTTAACTCGCGCCACTTCTTGATAGAAGCGTTGTCGCTTTCAAACATGAGGCCTCTGGCTTCGCGGATCTTCCTGATCATATTGCGCTGCTCGAGAATGTTCTCAAACTGGTTGTTGAGAATAGCGTCGGTACGGCTATCTTCTTTCTCGAAACGTTGCTTGCGTAGTTCTTCCATACCATAGCGTATGTCGTCATAACCAGCTTCAGGCAAGCGAACGCAATCTTGACCGATCGGCGTGTCATTCTGTCTGAACCATTCCCTATAATTGCCAAAGGAAAAATGCCCACATCATGATGTCGTCACGGATAATGGTCGACAAATGCTCAAGAGCAGCGCCGCCCATGTATTCCGCGCGGCTGGGGCACGGCAGAAATAGCGGTACAAGAGCAGTATTTGATGCATTGGCGAGGTCGATTCTCTTCTGGGCAGCGTTGAGCTCGTCGATGCCGAAAGTAGGATACTTCTTGTGTTTTGCACTCTTGGACCCTTTCTTGGGCTGTATGATCCATGTTGAGTCATTGTACAAGTTGGTTCATTTGTACGCGTGACCCGATGGCCCAAACGCATGATGCAATAGTAGTCCCAAGTCCTCTTGTATGAGGGAGTGCCACCCATTATCTGAAAGTAGGGTAGAAACCAAGCGACCACCACAGAAAGCACTGCATTTTGCGTGGTCCAGCTCAAATGGGTCAACATCATTACCAGGAGTAAGGCCAGGGTCATTCGAGCCGATCTGGTCAGCGGCTTCGCCGAAGAAGTCGTTGCCCTCGCTGTATGGTGTCCAACGATAGGTACGTTCCGTATCTTCTGGATCGCCCAATATCGCCACCCAACCATTCGGATGGTCGGTTGGTGTTGCCACCGTCTTGGAGTTTGATCCGATACGTCCAAAGCCTCCGCGCGCAGTCAGCCATGTAGTAAGCTTGCGGCGAAATTTGTTTGTTTGGTTAAGGTCGGAAAACGCTCCCATGTTGGTGACCAAATTATCTTCAACAATATGGCCGATGTGTCCAGATGTATCCGATGTCCTGGCAATGCCAGGTGGGCGAGTAGGTAACTTGACCGTTGCACGATCAATTTTAGGAGCATAGCATGGCGTTACCAATCCATTCTGGTATACATCGGACGGTGCACACAGACCAGTGTTGTAGTATCTTTGTGTATCTCGAACGCTGTCCTCAGTGTATTGTCCCAGCACTGTACTGCCAATTTTGGACCAATCGTTGTGAATCATCATCCACTCCGTTTTCAGTATCATTGTCGTAAAGTTTTCTGGTGGACATTTGCGGTGCGATCCTGGGATCACCGCATTCAAGTGATCATGTAATCCACGAACACTTTCTTGCACTGAGGGGTTGCGATTGAAAAGACTGGAAATCATACACATAGCACGCATGAATGATAACCACGGCGTAGCTGTGAACGTGTTGTACTCGTAGTTGGCGTTGCCGCCGACGGATCCACTCTCGGTGTTGGCCCACTTCTTAGCCTCGACGGACGCGAAACGGGCAAGTTCTCGAATGGAGGAATTCGTCGGGCACGCGAAGATCGAATTCTCCGCTTCGGGCAGCACGCCGTTGATGCATTTGTAACCGTCTTCGGGATCACGAGGACGACCAATTTGAGCGTGGTGCGTGAAACCCACGCGGTCGTCGTCCCTGGCGTTCGGGTCGTACTCCGTGTCGTAGCCGATGGGCCAGCCGACGAGGTGGAGCGGCTGCGCCTGATCCATCTCGTGGATGGGGGGGTCGGGATTAAAACCGATCTCACTTATATTCGCCTCGCAAGCGGCGAACAGGATGCTTGTAAGCTTTGTAGCTCGAGTCGCAAAATTGCTGCGGCATGAACGAATAATCAATGTCCTAACTCTCTCTGCATCTCGCGGAGGCGAGGGGGGATGGCGGGGATGTCTGCCGCGCGGGGAACGTGCGCGTGAACGAGGTGTGCGCGACGCAATATCTGCGGCTGGTACGCCAATGTGGCACATGCATGCACATAGTCCCTCGTGATTGGCTTGCCCAACACACTGAAATCCGCATTCTGATCCTACCTCGCCCCATCTTTCTTTTTCCGTCAGCAATATCTTGCATATGTCTGGGCATCCATTCAGTTTAGGAGGTTCCGCTTCATGAGGTAAACCATCGGGCCTCCGAGGCCCTCGTATCGGAGGACATTGTATCGGAGTAGCGGGGGAGATAAGCGAGTATAAGCGAGTGTTCCAAGAGATCCTTCCAAAGGTCTGCTTTCTTCGTCTCGAAATGTTTGGTCATCATATCTGCGATCTGCTCTTTTGTTCCTACGTATTTGAGCTCGATATGTTCGGGTTGGCATGTTTCGCATATCCAATCCAGATTGATACGATGAGTACGACGAAGATGACGAAGTGTTGGTGTACGTCCCTTTTGGACAATTTTGATCACGGCCTGGTTATCCTCCAGGACGATAAGACGTACTTTGGGAGCACTGATCTCTTTAGCTGGTTCTGGATCCACGTGTAGTACTGCACCTTCATGGGATGTTGTACGTCTCTTTGGAGTCGTAGGTAATTCCGTATTTAGCGGTAGTTGCCTACGGCTAGGAGAAGATCCCCGTGTAGGGGGTGCCCTGCGAGGCGTTGGTTTACGCTTCTTTTTGGCTGCCAATGTGGGACACATCGCCGGGTCGACGTGTCGATGGCAGCTCAGGCATGTATTCTTCTCTTTGCATGTTTTGGCAACTCCCACCACGGCTTCCCATAATGATAGTAGTGGTAACCCTTCCAGTCGTAGTGCGGAGTCAAGAGCAACGATCTTAGATTCAGTAGATGAATGTGAAACAACCGTTTGTTTCTTACATACAGCGTTGACTGGAAAGAATGTATTGGGTCCAACAAGCGCAGCAAAAACACCGGTAGTGGATTTGGATGATGTAATGCAATCAGCAAACGAGGCGTCGGTAAAGAGCATGATGGTTAACTTGTCTGGCGAATCGCCTATCCATCCGTGTAAGCAATGTGTACGCGTCGTTTTGATGTAGCATATCAACCGATGTAGACGTTTGTCACACGTAGTATTCCATTTGGTAATTTCTCTAGCCAACATACATACTGGATGTAGAAGATCGAAACGACAGCAACGTGCCAAGTACAGGATCTTCATTAGTACACTTGCCGCGTCCTGGCCGAGGATGCCCTCGTCTGAATAGTCGGAATCAGTGAAGGAGGTGTCCTCGATGCCAGGGGTCTCTGCGTCGGGTAGGTCATGGTATGTGACGGGCATGGTAGTGGTAGATGTCGTGTCGACCGATTTTGCTGGACTGGATGATCGTGGCCGTGCGTTGAGCACACTAGTAGGTCTGGCGACCGACCCGGAGGATGTTGGCGATTTGGATCGCGAAGCCCTCGGCGAGTCGGATCGTTTCCGACGTGACCCTGTTCCCTGGGCGCGCTTGGAGGCGCATTCCAGGTATCGCTCAATGCACTGATCTGTAAAACCAAGCATATCATGTCGAATACCACGAACGTGTTTGGCCGTATTATAATCTTTCTCATTGTGTGCAGGTAGCATAGGGCGTATTGTGGACATTCTTTTGTCGAAGATGCTCTGCGGTACATCATATGCTTGTTGTCCACAACCCAAATATTGTGAGTATGGAGTAGGTGGATCCAAGTCAATACCGCTTTTGCGAATCTAATCCCAGCCAGTCTGTAAATTATGAGCTGGGCCGGCCAATTTAAAATCGTCCACATATACTGAAAGTATCAGTCCCAGTTTGTTGTGTCTCCATACGCATTCCCATCCTGAAAAAGGCTCGAAACCGACGCTTTCCAAGCATGTGCGGCATTTTCGTTCCCAAAAGACACCTGCGAGAGGGTGTCCGTAGAGTGCCAATCGCAATCGGCACACTGGGTTCTTGTATTTTGACCGCGATGTCGGTTGTCGCCATTTAGGTATAGTAATCCAAGTATCAACTGGATCAATTCGTCCGTCGCCGTATAATAATGCCTGCGTGTAGGCTCCGGGTGCGTCACTTTGCTCCCCCGCATATTGCGGCAATAACGCAGTAGCATCGCAAAGTTTGGAAGCCTCTATATGCGAAGCACTGGAAGCGGCGTC
Source organism: Prorocentrum cordatum (assembly GCA_963575745.1). Classification (NCBI taxonomy): domain Eukaryota; class Dinophyceae; order Prorocentrales; family Prorocentraceae; genus Prorocentrum; species Prorocentrum cordatum. The sequence goes on along the minus strand of CAUYUJ010016393.1, from coordinate 1,772,078 downwards.
GGCGAATATGGCGGCCAAACCAGTTTCATCTTTGCCTGTATTGCCCTGAACCACCACTCTGCCCTTGAATTGTCGTAGATCAGGAGGAAGTTCCTCATGTTTGACTGAAGATAGCTCCAATATGTTGAAGAAATGAACTTTTGTTCCCTTGCGGATAGCTTGTGACTCAATATCAGCTTTTTCTGCAACAGTCTCCAACATCCATGTTTGATTCTTTTCCAATCTCTCGTATTCTTTTCGCAGGGCTTCTTGTGCACGTGGTTATGCGGCAACTTCTTTCTTACTCAGGCTTCTGGTAACTAGCGCTGGGCGTGACCATGCTGAATCTGGTATTTTATCTCTGTGTGCCGGCGTGTAGTTGGTCTCACGTGGCATGGTTGGTATTACTACCGACTGGGTGAACTTGCGTATAAGCGGGTTCAAAGTCCCAAAGTCGGTTCCCTCATTATCCACAAATACCAAAGCACGTTCTTCTCCATCATGCTGTTGTGGTAGTTGACGGTAGTACAGTACCGTAGTAATGTCACGTGGCCCACCAGGTAATTTGGCATACAATATTTCTTTGTTTGTCACGCCTTTGACGTTCTCGTCGCGGATGACGTCGCCATTGTCAGTGTCGTATGTAATCCGTCGTTCCACAGTATTCCAGGTGGGTCCGCCGGATGTAGTAGTACGGAAATTGTTGACCTGTTTGTCCTGTCTTGTCCACACTCTTAGTGCAGCTCGGTCACGAATCTCGCGAGCTCGTTTAACGTCGTTGGCGTACTCGATCTCTTTCTTTTGCTGTCCACGGGAAAGTGTTTTCCAATGCTCGGGAAGAACGTGATCAGGACGTGTAGTAGTCTGCATACGTGTCTCGCGTCCACGAACCACCACCTTGCCGTCTGGCGTTATTTTTGGAAGCTCATAGAACTGAATCGTGCCTGTCCACGGCTCACTTAACTCCCTGTGGTCGTTGGCGCTAACACCATCCCAAACGTCTCGGAAGTTACTTTCTCCCTCAAAAGTAGAAGTCGTTTTGAAATCTCGTGTCACATCGAGTTGATCAACAGGTGCAGGTATGTTCATGACGTCGTCCGTCGGGATGAACAGTTTCTTTCTTGGAGTACGGATATGTCTGATGAAGCAATATCCACGCTGTTCCCAGTAGTCTGGCTCCAGCGCTGGTGCAGCAACTTCAGAGGCCGATGTCTGGATATCAACAGCGTTGTCCTCCGTTGTCATCATAGATGGGTCATCCCATTCTTTAGGGTAGGAAAGTGGAGGATCAGGCATTGGCTTGTCACCCAAGGGGCGAGAAGTGGATGCCTTCACCTCGTCGTGTGCCTCAGGGTTATGATGTCGTAGAGTACCATCTTTCACTGGGTAGGTGAACTTGCCATCAGGGATGATGATGTCTTTGACTCTGTGCACATGACACAGTTCACCGTCAGGATTCTTGGCGCATGTAGCCGTGTCCAAGACAAGGTAGTCGCCTGACCATCGTCCACCAGAGTGCAAGTGGTACCCCATGAATAACCCTTCCCGAGTATTTTCTTTAAACTTTGCAGTCTCGTTGTTAATCTCGGGGCTGAGGCATTTCCAAAAGATCCGAGCACCGAATGGTATGCAGTGCCCAGGAAAGCTTTCGCCAAATCGTATTTCATGAGCTGTCTTTTCTGCGTGTTCTTCGCTGAGGGCAGCCACGCCCGCGGATGTATGCACAAAATTGTGTCCACAGCAAAAGGGTTGCATGGCCTCTTTCCACCATTCGTGTCCCAGACCAGACATATGTAACACAGCTCCTGTACCGAGAATGACAATTTTGACAACGCGCTCAATCAATCCATTTGTCTGCGGACGATGTGGCGTACTCGTGTCGTGTCTCCATCCCAGTTGGCGGCAAGCTTTCTGAAGCTCTCCAGAGTTGTCTGTATAGATATGCTTCACCTCATCGTTCGCGGCGATGAACTGTTGAAAGGATGCCTTTGTGGTAGCTGCGTCTTTGTGTAGCGCTGGGTAGGCCATGAAGATGCCGGTGTATCTGTCGAGGCCAACAAGTGCACATTTGTCGCCATGTTTGTCCGCGGCATCGTCTTTGGCCAGTGCGATATGGTCGGCAGTTAGAGCCTCGCCGAACTTCTTCGGGACAAATGCCTCGCAGGCGTTATCCTCATCGGCGGGGTCTGCCGGTGCATGTGGTTTGTGCTGTCGTCTACACGGGGCATTCTGTGCCATCGTACGAGAACAGATCTCACAGTCAGGGTGTTTTGGGCTGTGAATCATGCAATGCATCGGGTCGATCGGTTTCTTTTGTCTGTTGCGGAGAACTCGATCGTTGTCGTGATGCGTTCGTGTAAGTGTCTCTGTCGGTATGTCGTTATCTGCTTGAGCTATATCTAGCCCCCCGCATTGTGGAGGAGAACACTGCGTCTGAGACGTAGGCGAGTCGGTGGTTGTGTCCACGTTGGGCTCGTCTGTGCTTGTGTCGGGAGGTTATTCGACCGTGGTGGTCCGTGCTCCTCCTCCCTCTCCGACATGTGGTCTCTTGGGGCAGGTCCCTATGTGGGGCCGTAGCTCGTCTGCAGTGGTTGGTTGCTCTGTAGTTTTGCAGCACCAACAAGTGTCGTTACAGCGGGCGGACGAACGCTTGCGCTGACGACGGCGGGGTGCTGACGAAGTGCATAAACGTGGTGGTGGTATCAGTGTTAAGTCGTCGAGTCGTAACTCTGGCACTCGATTGTTGACTGGAATCTTATACCATTGGCCCCCCGGATCCTGAAGCAGGTAGCCCAGCTCAGGATCCCAAAGCTGTCGAAAGCCATCAACCTCAATTAATTTCCCAACTGATAGTAATGATGGGCAGTCTGGCAAAGCAAGGGCTGAACTATGTAGTCCAACCTCGGGTAGCCGTATGTCGTAGTGCTCATTGACGGTACGATCACCATTGGCGGTTTCCAGAATATGCTCTTCGCGAGTAGATATGCGATCCGACTCGGTCTGCGTAAGTTCGTGTTTACCCTGAATATGATGGGCAGAACCACTGTCGAGAACCCAAGACCTTGTCAATGCTGCAGTCGAACGTGGAGGGTCGACTTGCTTTGTCGTTGTTGTCGTCTGGTCAGTCTTTGATGACTGCTTGACAGTGTCGTCATGCTTTCGGATCGCAGATGGTGTGGCCACCGACTCTTTGTTGTGTCGGTAGTCGTATAGTTCGTCGTGCCATAGTTGTGCCTCTTTTTGACATTCTCGTAAGGCATCTGCACTTTCATCCCACCATCGTTGTGGTAATGGATCTGGTACATTGACGATGTCACCCTCGTTCGGCAGCTCTTTCCATTTATCCAGTCTGGCTCTGCCAGATATAGTATGGAAGTAGTAGTCCACGTTGCGCGCGTCGAAGCGTATCCGACGACGTGTCTTGGTAGATGTCGCTGTGGCCATAGTGTTGGCCATGAGGGTCTTGTCACGGATGACGTAACTGCGGTCTGAACGGCGTGAACGTCGAAAGTTGGCAGGAGAACGTGCTCTGGTGTTGGGTGAACCACGGGGCGATCCGCGGCTCGGATAACGTTTGCCACGTCCTTTGTCGCTACCATATGATCTGTCACGGCCGCGTGGACTGCCGCGTCCGCCGCCACGATTGTCTCGTCCTCGGGAGGTAGATCTCGAAGATCTGTCGTAACGACTTCTCGATTGACTGCGAGAGTCTTGGGACCTCCTAGATGTCGAACGAGATCGGTCGCATTGGCGTCGGTTGTCACGTCCCTGTCGTGAATCGCTTGCGCAGCGAAACCCCCCGCGTTGTGAAGACCGTTGGCTTCCTGATCCGCGGGATGGTGATCGGCCACGGCTATCCTGGCTGGAGGTCCGTGGTCGACTCGGGCTTCGTTCAGGAGTCTTTGCACCAGGTGCAAGATGAGCGTATTTGCATGTGTCGCCTTTTGTGCACTTGTTCTGTGCGAAATCTTTGCACTGTGCGACGTGTGGGAAGTTGCACTTATCACCTCTGGTACATGTGTTGCGCTTGGCGAAATCGAAGCATAATGGTTTCGATGCTGGCTTTTTATGGTTCGCAGGAGTGGACATACTGCGGCGGGGGTTGCCACCGGCCGTTGATGTTCTGGAAGATTTGTTGTTCTTCCAATCCCTGGAATATGTATGCAAAGCCTTGCACCGTTCACCGTTGCGACAATTGCCTTTCTTCCATGCAGCGCGCGCGTTGACCTGAGATCGTGTCTCATGTTCGTACCGTAACTTGCTTTGATTCTTCTCCAATTGTTTAATCTCCAGTATGTCCAGGACACGCTGTCGAAGCCAACCGTAGGTACGATTTGGGTTGCTCATCTTCATGCGCTGGTACTCGTACATGTCTTGTTTCATCCATACATGTCTACGAATCTGTGTACGAAATAGCGATTCCAATGTCTTTGGATCGGGTACTTCTCGGCATTCCAAGAGCAAGGCGTCCCAATCGGTAATGAAACGTTGCAAATCGTCATCTCTCATCCTCAGTTCTTTAAGGCGCTCGAAATCGTGCAGGTCGTCGTCAACTCCTGTCACTTTGTAAGACTGTAGGATGTGCCAGTAGATCTGGCGTCCTTTGAGCATGCGTCCGGCTTTGTGCTCTTTAGTCTCAATGAGCCTGATTTGGTAGCGTAAGTCTGAAGATAAGATGTCGCTCAGAGCGGAAGCGAGTTTGCAATCGATACTCTCAAAGTCTCCACTGTCTTGTAAATCCTCGAATGTACATTCGGGCTGTTCTGCCACGCGTAGGAAGGCGTATGCTTTGGATGGTCGCCCTGAGGCGGCCCCGAAGTTCTTCCGTACTTGTTGCTGCCATTCCAGCAGCTGCGTGATCTTAGGCAAGACAGGCACTCGGACGGTGTCTGACTCCTTGATAGGAGTCGTTGTATGGACCGACACCGCAGACAATGGTTGTGAGGGTATCGGTGCACCGTCGGTGGTTGGTTCTGTGCGCACAGGAGACACATGACGTGTCTGTGCAGAAGCTGCCGCGGAGGCTGCTCCTGGTGACGTGCGTCGTTGTTGTCCTGCGGAAGCTTGTGGTGCTTCGGCGGACGCTGCCGTCGGCCTGCGCGGGTCGGCCGCATGTCGAAGGTGGAGGTTGGTGTCGTTAGTGTGGTCGATCAGCTGATTCGTCCAGCTCGTCATATCTTCGTGTATTTGACCCACCTTTTGGCGTGTGTACTCATCAGTATCCCGAGAACGTTGTGAATACCGATCAAGTCGATGCTCGCGTGCTCGGAGACGGGCGCTTTGCGCCTCCATCTCGCTTTCCAGACGTGCGAGGTAACTCTCTGCACGTACCTTCTCAGTATCTCTTTCATGAATAACCTGGGAGAGCTCCAACTGCGCGTGGTCCGCCGCCTTCTGAACCTCCTGCAACCTGTCACTGAGGCGGGCGAAATCGTGAACCGTGGGAGGAGAATCCAGCTGATCAGTCTGGGCTCGTCCGACACGCAACTCTGCCAGGGCGTCCTGTACACCAGGAAAACGCTGCTCTATGTCAGAGATCCGGTTCGCGAGTGGCTGCACGACAGCGTTGGTCGCATCAAGCCTTTGAGTGATGACTCTCTCAGTACGCTGCAACATGTCGATCAGGTTCGACGAGTTGGCGTGTGCTTCGGTACGAAGCATCGCCGTAGTGCGTTCTAGATAAGATCGAAGATCATTGATCTGAGACTGAACGTCGCCAAGGTCTGTGGCCTCGGCTGGGATTGGTCGGTTGCGGAGCTGGTCGTGGATCTCATCGTGTAAAATCCTGACTGCGGAAACGCCTGTGTCGCGTACGAGCACAAGCTGTTGCTCCATCTGCGCGAGATAGTTGCGCAGGTTCTCGACCATCGCCGTTCGTTCACTTGAGTGTGACACCTCACGATCAACCTGGCGCTGCAGTTCTCCAATGATGCGTCGGTCTTCGGCGATCCTGGAATCGATGATCCCTAAGGCGCCGTCAAGATCGCGGTGTATGGCTGCAGTATCGGTGGCGTTCGTCTGAACGCTCTGCAGAAGTCCAGAGTATTGGCTGGGCACGAAGGTTTCAACCTGGTCTCTGAGCTCAGCTATGTCACCTGCGGCGGACGTCTCCGCCAGCTGGTCGTCTTAGATGGAGAGGTGGGGAGCTTCAGCTTCCCTGTGTCCCCTGTCGCGGGGAGTGCATGGCCTCTGAGAGGCAGTGCGCGGGCTCGACCTACTTTCGCCGCATGGGCCTGGGGCTCCACGGCGGTTGCGCGCGGACGAGCTGCGACTCGGACCATGTGTGTGCGGTGTCTCATCCGATGATACCTTGGGGCACCGCGTCTGTGGCTGTGCCGACGCTGGTCTACTGAGTTCCTCGAAGGTGGCTACGTGCTCCGCCACAGGGGCGGTCGCAGGGCTGGGGGTCCCAGCGCCTGAGGTCCATCGGCGGTTAGCGCGAAAGCGCCCTGGAGTATCGAGACCAGTAAGGCTTTCGCCTGACGCGGTTGGGATTGCTCCCGACGGGGAAGGGGAGGGAGGATCGAAGGTCGGCGTGTGAAACTCCTTCCTTCCTGTTCCTACTCCTTCTCCTGTCCCCCCGCGGGCGGCGCTGCGGTGAAGTTCAGCAGCTAGTCGCGCCTCGGGCCCTTCGGAGCTGGGGGGGGGGGGGGGGGGTATCAGGAACACCAACACAGTCCGCATTAATGCTCTCCAACTCGTCACCGAGCCGTCGTGCCGTGGGAGAGCTCGGACGCGAAGGCCCCGATGGAACCCTTGCGGCGCATGCGCCGAAGTGGCTCCATCAGGCTCGCATGCGAGGTCACCGCGGGCGAGTCGGTGAGGGTGAGCTTTAAAGGGCTGATAACCTGTGTATGGGGTTGAAGTACAAGGGTACAGAACCCCTGATCCGTTGGTAGAGAGAAGGAGGGATAGATGGATATCTTTCCCTCCCGCACGATCAAGGTCTGATCGATCTATCTCAATACCTGGGCCCAAACGGCCAGGCGCAGGAGAGGTAAGGATAAGGAGTATATATGATGGTATTATGCGGGTTCCATTCACACTTGGTGGCCTCCGGGGGCCTACAAGCGGCCTCTAGGGCCAGAGACCTCGAAATATCGGTTGGCGGTCCCCCTCTGGGCCTCATCTTGGGGAGCTCTTTGGGCACAGTTGGGTTGTCTGGGGAGCCTCCTGGGCCGTCTTGGGGCCCTCTTCGGGGCCTCGTGGCCCGTCTTGGAGCGATCTGAAGGGCCTCCGAGCGAGGCCGTGAAGGGAGCGCTGGGAAGCGGGGAAAGCGAGAACGCCAAAATCTTTCAAAATCCATAGGAAAGTGAATGAATCTTGCCTTCCAGGGCCCTCTTGGGGAGCCTCTTGAGTCCGTCCTGGAGCGTGTTGGAGTCCTCGTCGGCCGTCTTGAGGGCAGCTTGGGCGTCTTCGGGGCCTCGTGGGACCGTCTTGGGCCCTCTCGGGACCTCCATTAGCCTGTCGTGGCCTGCTTCGGGGCGGGCCCAGGCCGCCTCGGGACCTCTCTGGGCCTTCTCTTGGCGCGCTCTTGGGGCACACTTGGATTGTCTGGGGAGCATCCTGGGCCGTCTTGGGACCCTCGACGGGGCCTCATGGGCCTTCTTGGAGCGATCTGAAGGGTCTCCGAGGCCGTGAAGGGAGCGTTGGAAAGCAGGAAAAGCGAGAACGCCAAAATCCAAAACACTCCGAACACGAGTGCATCTTGCCTTCCAGGGCCCTCTTGGGGAGCCTCTTGAGTCCGTCCTGGAGCGTGTTGCAGTCCTCGTCGGCTGTCTTGAGGGCATCTTGGGCGTCTTCGGGGCCTCGTGGGACCGTCTTGGGCCCTCTCGGGACCCCCTTAGCCTGTCGTGGCCTGCTTCGGGGCGGGCTCGGGCCGCCTCGGGAGCTCTGGACCCCCCCCGCAACCCCTGGTGGGCACCGATGGGGGGAACAAACAACGGCCCGCCCCCCCGAGGCCCTCTTAGGCCTGAGGCCGTCTTGGGGGCCTCCTGGGCCGGCTTTGGGGCCTCTTGGGCCGTCTCGGAGGGTTCCGTGAGCCCCACGGGACGACCCATTTGGGCCGCCTGGGGCCCTCTTGGGTCTCTCTTGGGCTGTGTTGGGGCTCCTCGGGGGCGTCTGGGGCACTGTGAAGACGAAGCCAGCGAGTATGCCAAACATGTACGTTTTACAAAGGAAATGGGCCGATGTTTGCCTCTTGAAGGCCCTCTTGGGGCCCACACGGGCCCTCTTGGGGCGTTCTTGAGCGTCTTCGGGGCCTCTTCAGGCGTTCTTGACCATCTGTACGGCCCGCTTGCCCTATCGGGCGGCGATGGGGGATGACGGCACCGATGTTGCCCCCCCCCCCCCGGCCTACCCATATTGAAGTGGCCCCAGGACACACAAAAAATACGCACAAATAGAATATGTCCCCATAGTTTCCATATGTTCTGGGTGTTTGTCTTCCCGCCCAGGTCCCATAATTTTCCTATATTTTCTGGGGGATCGACGATTAATGGTGCCTGTGTGTTTTTCCCTCTCCTGACATATATATATATATATATATATATATATATATATATGTGTATACACATATTGGCCGCAAGACGAGCACGATGAGGACAAGCAATGCGAATTAATTCGAGAACAAACAACACGACACGTAAATCGCGCGGCACAATGGCTCTGTCGTTGACTCCCCTATCATACCGTCACTCGTTAGATGGTCACAACGACCCACGCAAACGCACACAGGCACATACACAGAGACGCTCAACGCCTGGTCGTTCCAGAGTTTCTTGAACCAGTTCGGGCAATCGTAGACGGACGTCGGCCCCATGGGGCCGCAGGTGGCGCCCTGAACGTTGTGTTCCAGCCCGCACAAGTTGTGCTCCATGTCGTAATGAGGCTCCCAAGCATTGAACACATTGGAGTCCACGAACAGGTAATCGACAGAAAAGTCAGAGTCCGCGGAGCGCCACTCATGAGTGGGCTTTCGGCAAACTGGGCGCAGTCGCCACACTTCCCAGGGCCACACTGCTACCCACAAACGTCTTGGCTTCTTCGACCCTAGCGAATCCACACCACGCTTCGGGTGCTGGCGCGACTGATAAATCAGTGCACCTACACCACTTCCTCCTATATTCCTACCTCCTTCTTTTCGAAGTATTCTCTTTCTCCTTATCTCGCCCAGACTCAAGCGACCAATGGCTGAATCATTTCCTCTTCCTCCTCCTCCTCCTCCTCCTCCTCCTCCTCCTCCTCCTCCTCCTCCTCCTCCTCCTCCTCCCGTCTTCTCATTCCCACTTCTTGCCCTGCGCGGCAACGCAACTGGATAATGCACCCTAGCCTTCCAATACTGCGCGGGCGTCACCCAGCGGCCAGTGCTCTTGGGTCCGCCCCACGTGTACTGGATCACCTGGTCCCAGGCCTTGGCATGGGGATACGCAGGGGGAGGAAAGAGAAACAGTAGGAGGAGGAGAAGCAGGCGAACGAAGGAGGAAGAGGAAGGAGGGAGTGGTGGAGGAGCGAGTAATGCATTCCTTTTTTTCTGCCACACCGCATCGCTCGAAGAAGAAAACATTAAACTGATTAGACAATTCTCTCTCAAAATCGGCTGGTAATTGTGGAGACGTTTTTTACTTAGGAGCGACCGTAACCCGGCAGGGGGGTGCGGCAGGGGGCGCGGCAGGGGGGTGAGGGGCCCCGGGTTCCGCCCAGGAGCGGGCAGGCCCAGGGTTCCCTTCGTCCCGCCGCCGGGGCTCCCTTCGTCCCTTCCAACATCCGCCCGCAAGCGGACGCCAGGCTCGCCTGATTCCCAAACGCCCCCAGCCAGGGACAGTCCCAGAGGATGGGAGGGGAGGCCAAAGGCCCAGAAGGAGCAGGAAGGGCGGGAGGAGCGGAAAGGGACGATCGACGAACCAGCAGGAGGAACCACTTCGAAAAGCAATCAGGAAAACTGACACAATCTGTCCCAGATCCACTATGTAGAAGCTAGAGAAAGTCGATCATTGGGCGCTGCTCGCTACCCTTGCTCGTCAACGTCAGCCTTTCGCAAGCTTCCGTAGCTGCCCGGCCGCCCTCCCCTCTTTTTCTCATCGAGCGCGCGCCATTACACGATCTCGTGTTTTTTCGTTCCTCCGCCTGTTGTCGACCCCGCCTTACGGCCCCCATCCCAATGGCATTTTTCGACCATGGTCGAGTTACCATCTTTATGCATGTCCAGAAGTTGGCCGACATGTGTGAACGGAGGCTAAGAAAGGGAGAGGGAGGAGGAGCAGGCAGCATCGTCAAGCTGCCGGCGAGAGATCCGAATCAGCCCGTATGAACATTGACGCGAAGTCGGTATTAGCGCGCAGCGGTCGGCATGCAACTCCTGCGTGTCAGATATGGAAATGCAAGCCCCGCGCTGGAAAAGCCGGACAAACCGAAAATCCAGCCGCGCCCTGCCTTCCATTTGAAGATCGGCAGGTCGACGAATCGGCAGGTATCCGGTACGTGGTGAACGCCCGAATCCGACGCGACGAAGAGAGGGTATCGCCTGTCTCTCATGTCCCGGCACTGCTTGATGAAAGCGAGGACCTCTTGCTCCTGGCTGCTCATGTTCGCAACCTTGTGCTCCTTCGCGTCCACCGCGGTCCAAGCTCCCCCGCAGCGCGCCGAGCGGCTGCGAAGTGCTCGTGGACCAGGCGCGCGGCAAAGGCGCGGCGATATTCACCCGCCAGCGCGAGTAACCCTGCGCGCCCGATTAAAATCCCCCGGGTCTGCCGGGGATAATCAATGATTCTCCCGGCGGGTGATGGCGATGATGATGATGATGGTGATGATGATGATGATGATGATGATGATGATCCTGGGCGCTCGTGTAGACTGACCTCGTAAATCTCGGCGCGCAACTGACGCGACATATCCATATCTAGGTCGAGTCTCGTGGCTACAAATGGCCAGCGCGAGAGAGGTCCTCGGCGCTCCTGGCCGAGGAAGAACCCCCCCTTGCGCACGACCTCGAAAGACTCGCCCACGCAGGCTCGGCACCCTGTGGAGCCGCCCTTGCACGGGGGGAGGTTGGCGCACGCCTGGGCGGCAGCGCTTGCCTCCTCGAGGGTGGCGCGCTTCGGCTCGACCGCCGCGGGGCCCTTGAACGGCTTGGACTTTGCCTCGCTCTTGGCCTTGGCCTTTGCCTTGGCCGAGTCGCTGTCGCTGGCCTCCTGGAGCTTGTTGATCCACTCGTTGCCTCGAGCGCGCGTCGCGTTCATGCTCGCGGGCGCTCGGCGGCCCTCGCCTCGGATCTCGCGCGGGGCGCGCTCGATCCAGAGTCTCGCCCGCAGGCCGCGGGGCCAAGCGTCGCCCTGGAACATCTCGTCGCTCCTCGCAGGGCAGGTCTCGCCAGGGCCAATGGCGCCGAGCGCGCGGAGGGCCCTCGTGGCTGCCTTAGGAGACCGCGCGCGAACCTACCCCCCCAATCCCCCGAAACACACGCGCACACACGCACACACACAGACACGCAGACACACAGACACACACACACACACACGCACACGCACGCACGCACGCACGCGCGCACACACACACACACGCACGCACACACAACACACACGCACACACACACGCGCACACACACACACTCACACACACACACACACACGCACAAACACACACACACGCGCGCACACACGCACGCGCACGCGCACACACACATACACACACAAACGCACACACACACACACAGCAGGCACACACAAACGCACACACGCACACACACACACACGCACAACGCACCACACACACGGACACCCGCACACACACACCACACACCACACACACACACACACACACACACACACACACACACAACACACACACACACACACACACACACACACACACGCACACACACGCGCGCGCGCGCGATTGATTTCGGGGGGGGGGGGGGGGGAGGGCGGGGTTCACTTCGTTCGGCAGCTCCCGAGCAAAGTGAACCCTACCCCCCCCCCCCCCCCCCCACCCCCACCACCCACACACAACACGCGCACGCGCGCACACGCCCCCCCCCCCCCCCCCCACGCCACACAACACACACACACGCACGCACGCACACACACACCACACACACACACACACACACACACACACACACACACACACACACACACACACACACACACACACACGCCACCACCCCCACCCACCCACGCACACACGCGCGCGCACGCACACGCGCGCGCAGAAGTCCCAGGGCGCAGGCGTGAGTTCGCATGTGCCCTTTAGGCCTGCTTGGCGTTCTTAAAGGGCTGCATGAGGAAGTCGCGGCGCTCCGCCGCGACGCCCCCGCCGATCCCGGAGACCCTTGCGGGCGTTGCTACAAATGCCCTCTGCCCAGGGTGCCCCCAGGATTCGCTCCGAAACGGAACAGAAACAAGGGGGCACCTTGGGGCGGGGGCAACTGTAGCAACCGCCGACCTCGAGGTAGGTGTAGCGCGCGGGCGCCTCGGAGCGCACGCAGATCAAAACGTGATCGGCTTTCGACTCTCGGCGCAGCGGTTCTGCCCCTCGGGCTGCTGGGCGGCGGGTTCGCCCTCGCCCTGGCCCTCTCGAGCCCGGGCGACGGCCGCCGTGGGCTCGACCGCCAGAACGGTCTCAGGGACGACCGCGCGCGCCTTGATCTCGCCCAGCAGCGCGCGCACTGCGCCCAGCTCGGGGGCGTCGCCGTTGACGATCTGGCGGGGCTCGGCGCGGCGAGCCAGTTTGGTCTGGCGCCAGTCGAGCTCGTGCGGCTTGGGAAACTTGTAGTGCTGCTCGATCGTGAAGTGGCGCTCGGGATTCACAGGCACTCGTTAGCTTCCGCCTGCTTCCGCTTCGCGGCTGCAAGCTCCCGCCGTCGCTTCCGCCGCCAGCTTTCCGCCAACTTCCGCCGCTTCCGCCGTCACTTCCGCCGTTTCCGCCAGCTTCCACTTGCCCCCGCCGCCTCGGGCGGAAGCACACGGGAGCGGGAGCTAACCTGTGCCTGTGAGCCTCCGGGCCTGGCCGCTGTCGATCTGGGAGGTCGCCGCGGTCTCCGCCTCGTGGACGCGCAGGCGGCGCGCGTCCTCGGTGCCCAGGACTCGCAAGACGTCCCGCACTCTGCCGCGCCTGCCCTCGCGCACCCCCTCCTCGGCGACGCGGGCCACATTGCCGTGCCAGGGGGGGCCCTCGCAAGCCTCGAGGCATGTTTTCGCCTTGGCCTTCGCTTCCTTTTTAGTGTTCTTCTCCGTTTGCGCTTTGGCCTTGAACTTCTGGGAGACGCTCGCCCTGGCCTTCGGCGCCCTGTCTGCGAGCTTCGCCCGGGCCGCGCCTCGGCCCAGGCGCTCGCGCGAGGCCCCGCCGCCAGTCTCGGCCTTCGCGCGCTGCCACTTGCGCTGCAGCTCGCCCAGGAACTGGCCCGAGAACTTGGGCGCCCACCTGCTCAAGCGCGCGCAGGTTCGTGCCAGATTGAATCGGTTCTCGGGGGCGTGCGGGAACTGGGCATCCTTGATCCACTCATCTGGCGTTCTGAGCATGTCCATCTGCTCGTCGGTGGGCGAGCTCGAGGTCCAGGTCTCAGAACTCCAGGAGGCAGGGGCTCTCGTCTTGCTCGTAGGCCGTGGGCAAGTCGTCGAGGTGGAAGCAGTTCCCGTCGAGGACGCTCCACTCGGGCACGGGCGGCGCGCTCTCGGGCCACCTCCGCGCGCCCTCCAGGCGATCGCTCGCCAGCCTCTGATCGACGCCGCGGCCGGGCTCGACGGAATGGCTGCGCGGCTGTCGGCCAGACCGCGAGCATTTGGTTCGCTTGCAGCCCCTGTAGCGGCACCGCGCCCCTTGTTCAACTCGCGGAAGCGGGCGCAGGCCTCGGAGACGCAGTAGAGGCGCCCGTAGGGCCCCCATTGGGTCGGGGACTTGCACTGCTTCTCGGGTTCGGCCTTGGCCCTCTGGATCCAGTCCTGCCCCGTGGCCCCATGCATCTCGGCCTTGACCTCCCGGATCATGGCCTTGAGCCGGCTGTGCTCGCGGGTGTCCGGCTCCTGCAACAAGCTCACGGCGTCCGTGGCCATGGGTTGAGCGGCCCCGATCTAATGCGATCTAGAGACGACAGGTTGGGCACGAAGAATTAAATACGAGTAATTCGAAACATTATATGCGAATAGTGCAAATCAGTACAACGGTAAATGCAACCGTTTGAAATGTGCTATCTTTAATGCATGTATATATAGTATACAAATTGTATATACTACCATATACGCAACATCATATATACATATATAATACAAACATATATACTATATACATGGTTTATTTACATGTTATGCATACTATATATACATATGTACAATATATGGAGATTCTCTCCTCACCCCCTCCAGCACAGAACAGCTTACGGCACAGACGCAAGCTCGGGGCCTCGCGCGTACATCGACGGCACGGCTTCACAAGGCTGACGCTCTCACCCCAAGGGCAACGCACGGCGACAGCCAGCCGCCCCCCCCCCCCCCCCCCCCCCCCCCCCCCCCCCCCCCCCAGCGGCATTCACTGACAAGACAGCGGAGAGGAAGGAGACAGCCACCCTCCGCTACGCAAGGAGGAAGGACACCCTATCTACGGGTTATCGTTTATGATTAAGTAGAGCGATAGAAGGTAGAGGTGAAAGTGCGCGGACACGCGCGCAAACACACACACACACACACACACACACACACACACACACACACACACACGCACACACACACACACTCCCTCTCTCTCGCACTCTCTCACGCGCACGCGCGCACACACGCGCACTCGCGCGAACGCACGCGCACGCGCGCCTCTCACGCAGACACACATGCACACACACGCGCACGCGCACGCACACGCACGCACGCACACACGCGCACACGCACTCACACGCGCACGCACGCACACACCACCACCGCCACCACTACCACCACTACCACCGTCACCACCCCCCCGCCTGCCCACCCGCCCGCCCGCCCCCCCCCCGCCCCGCGCCGCCGCCGCCGCCGCCGCCAACAACCCGCCCGCCCGCTCGCCACCCACCCAGAATTGAGCGGCGGCCGCGCAATCGCCCCGCGACGACGCTGCGCTCCCGGCGCTGCAGCGGCACAGCGGCTTGAAGTCTGTCGCGTCTGCGAGCCGCCCAACTCTTCTGCGACGCCAACGCGCCCAAATCCTGCATCGCTGAACTTCTTCGGGTCGGATGACGCGCAAGGGTCGCAGCCTTTCGCCAATTTGCGCGCGTGCCCATTCGCGTCTGCGGGGCGCGCGCGGGTCGCGAGGAAGTAGATGTCGTCGCTGGCAGGCGCGTCGCTCGTCGTCACTGCCGCCCATTGACAAGCCCATTGGCCCGGCGCCGCTGCCGCCCAACCAAGCGGCCTGCGCCCAGTGGCCCATGGCCTAGCCCATGGACGGTGGCCCAATGGCTTCCCAGCGACGACCGCGCGGACTGCCTCGGCCGCCCGTTTCGCTGGAGATGTCGGACTCCGCTTGAACTCTGCTGGGCGGCGGCGCCGACCAGGCAGCGCTGGCGCGGCGGCGAGGGGGCCCGCTTCGGGCAGTCGGCGTGGCCCCCGCGGGACTGATTCCTCATTCCTGGCGCGGGGGATGCCCGAGCGGCCGCGGGGCCCCTGGGTCACGCGCCAGCCCCGCCGCGAGCGCGGGGGGTGGAAACCTGAAGAGCAGCTTCGCTCCAGCGATGCGTTTGGAGCGCGCGGCGCCGATGCCTGCGCCGAAAACAACGCCTTGACATTGCATTAGAAGACCCAGGCTGCGCTAGATTGCTGAACGTTGTTTTTATTCAGCGTTTGACAATATTCGGCGCGGTGTTTTGATTATTCCGCGCGGATTATCCGAAGTCCCGGGGAAGTCCCGGAGTAGCCTTCTCCATGGATATGAAGAGCATCGATATTTTGATGAAGTCGCAGCTAGAATGCCCATTTTGGATTTCATGTCGAAGTCCCGGGGAAGTCCCGGGGAAGTCCCGGGGAGGGGGGCGGAAAAACCAACGGGAAATTACGCAACAATCCAAAAAAAATGAAAATGAGGAACCTCACTGGAAATCCGAAACGGAACGACGTCGCCAAATTGAATCGAGAAAATGCGCTCGGCGCGCAGCCCGCAGCTTTTCCGGCAGTCGTGAGAGAAAAAAAACCCTTCGGGGAGCATCCCCGCAGGGTCGGTGGCCCCGACCGCCCGAATTCCAAGCAGGCCCGCCTCTCCGCGCGAGCGAGCACGGCGCGTGACCCAGCGCGCCCCCTCGGGGCGCCGCGGGCTCGCCCTCGAACTGAACGGCCCCGCAAGTGCCGGGGCCGCGATGATATGACATGGCGCCGCGGCACTAGTCGCCGTCGAAATCCCGCCACAGGCCGCGTTGAAGCGCTGGGCCCGCGGCCGAGATGTAGAGGGGCCCCGGGCGCCACTCTGCCAGGAAGCCCTGGGGCCTCGAGTTCCTTGCGATCTAGCGCGGGGACCGTGCGCAAGACCGCGCGGCCCCTCAAGATGTGGCCCTCCACTTCGCGGCCCGCGCTCCGCTTGGCCCCCGCAGCAAGCGCGCCGGCCGCTGCTTCCGCGGCGCCACTTGACGCGCCGCAATCATGGCCGCCGCGACCAGCGGCGCGGCCACCGCTGCCCCGACTGCAGCCGCGCACGGCGCATCATCTCATCGACAGCCGATTCGCATTAGATCGGGGCCGCTCAAGCCACGGGCGCGCAGCCCGCATTCTCGAGCCACGCTCGGAGCGAGACTGCCTCGGCCCACTGGCTCGAGAGGCAGTCTGCGAACACGAGGCTCTGGCCGCGCTGGCGCCCGATGAAGTCGATGGTCCAGGATGCGACGAGCTCGTCTGCCCAAGCCCCGGGCTGTCCCCACGCGTCGATGGCCTCGAAGACCCTCGCGCGTTCCTCCTCGGAGAACTCGAGCAGCGCGTTGCGCCAGCCCTTGAGCAACGCTCCTAGGGGCTCGCCTGCTCGGAAGTGCTCCGTCTCGCCGTCGCCCCGCACGCATGTGGCGTCGCGCCGCCATGTGCCCTCCTCGAGGTTCATGTCGCTCACTCGGCAGTGCCTTGCGCAGGGGGCGAGGAGCACGCTGCGCTTCTTAGCGGACTTGGGCCCCCCGCTCGGGTCGAGCCAGCCCTCGACTGCGGAGATCCTGATGAGGGTGGTCCTGTGCTTGTCCCCTGCGCTCGAGTAGGCTTGGTCCTCTTGCTTCTTCTTGCCGGGGTGCTCTGCCAAGTGATTGGCCTTCTGTGCCCCGAAGGCTGCCCTGTCCTCCTCGGCCTGCGCCCCGAGGCACTTGCGGCGGGGGTTCTCGATGCGTCTCTTGGCGCCTGCGGCGTTCATCTCGCTCTCGTGGATGCGCGCGCGCTTGGACCAGGGCGCGGCGGCGTCGACGACGACCGCGCTCGCGCTGGCCCTCTGCTCGGCGAAGGTCTCGGAGCCCCCGGCGAAGAAGCCGAGGTCCTCGGAGCCGCCCCTCGCTACAAGGTGCGCGAACCTACTGGACGTACACCAATAGTAGGATTGGTAATAGCAATCGTAATCGTCGTAGTAGTAGTGGTAGTTGTAGTGATCCGGCCACTACTACTACTACTACTACTACTACTACTACTACTACGACTTACTACTACTACTACGACTTACTACTACTACTACTACTACTACTACTACTACTACTACTACTACTACTACTACTACTACGACTACTACGACTACTACTACTGTCGGCCGTGGCCCAGGTCAGCTTGGCCTCGTCCTCGTTGAGGGCCTGATGCTTTTGGTCGGAGAGGCGCTGGCCCTTGCGCCCGCTCGCGCGCGCCCCCGGGATGGCGACCTCGCCCGCCCACTTAAAGCTCTTCTTGCGCGTCAGATTAATGTTGAAGGCCTTCAGGCGCTTGGTCACCCTCTTGTGGACCTCGGCGCTGTAGCTCTCGTGGCCGACCTTCTGCAAATTGAGCTGCTTGTCCTCCTCGAAGGCCAGCTCGTAGCGCAGCCGCGTCAGGATGGCCTTCTTCCTGACCTCGTGGCTGCGCTCGCGCCCCCGCTTGAAGCGGCACTCCAGGCGGCGCGCGGCGCCCTCGATCGGGCGCTTGGCGGTGACCATGCCAGGGATGTCGAGGGGCACCATGGAGCCCTCGCCCTCGCGCTCGCTGCGGTTCGGGCGGACGAAACCGCGCCGCGGGCTCGGGGGCCGTTCTTGCCGGGCCTCCCCGTGGCACTTTCTTCTCGAGAGCCGCTCGAAGCCCGTGCCACCTCGTGGCCGTCTCGCGGCTCCAGTGCCACTTGTTTTGCAGCTTGGCCTTCGCGGCGCTGGGCAGGAAAGCGAAATTCCTGACGCCGTGCTCGTCCGCGTGCTTGCTGCAGTCGAGGGGGGCCCGGAGCTCGGACTGCGCTGGCGGGTCTCGTCGCAGCGCGGGCGCAGCTCGGGGCATGCGCGCCCCCTTTCGCTCCGCCACCCCCCCCCGGGGTCTGCCGCTCTGGCCGCAGCCTCGCTTCGCGCGCCGGCCGCAATCGCCCGGGGCGAGGGCGCGGCCCTCGGAGTCCGCATGCTCTCGGCGCGCGGCCGCGGCCGCGACTCGCTCCTGAGGGGGGGGGGGGGGGGGGGGCTAGTAGTAGCGCAGTCGACCCGCATGATAAGGGCGCGCGGTAAGGATGCCTGGGCCTTGGGAGCCCACGTCGACACTTTTCGAGCGGGGCTGGCCGGCGAAAGCTGCCAGGGATGAGCCGAAGGGGCAAGGGTGCAAGGGTGGCATAAAAAAGGCTACCCATCCTTACTTCGCTGGTTGACTGTAGTTATACTATTGATGATAATACTAGAAGGAAGAAAGGAAGCCGAAGATGGTCCTGGGGCTGCTTCCCGGGGAATTCTTTGGCTCGGAACCTTAGGTTGCGCATGTGGAAAATTGTGCACTTGATTCGTTTACGCTCTCGCAGGTCGGGGCGCCCGCGGCACCTTCCGGGGGGGGAAGGGGGGGGGGGGGGGGGGGGGGGGCATGTGTATATATATTATATATATATGTGTGTATATATATATATATGTATATACACATCCATACATACATACATACACACACGCACATCGGCGCCCGGGGGGGGGGGGGGGGGGGTGCGAGGGGGAGGCGGGGGGAAGGGGGAGGGGGGAGAAAACAAGGGGACATCCTCGTCTGCTTTCTCAGCCTCGAGCCTCTCGGCCTCGAGGCCCTCGGAGAACCTCTCGGGAAACTCGGCGCTCTCGCAGGGGGGCGCCCTCAGCTTCCCGCGAGAGTTCGGGGCCGCGGAGGGAGACCTCGCGAGACCCCAGAGGCTCGACAAGCGCGTCTGCTTCGTCGGCGCGCCCATCGGGGCCTCGCTGCAAAGCTGCGATGGCTCGAAGCACAATCCTGGAGCCAACGTGGCTGCGGAAAGTTGTTGGCTTCTGGCGGTTGTTGGCTTGTCGTTGTTCGCTTCTTGTTGTTGCCTTAATGCTGTCAGCGTTATGCTGTTATCTGGTCGTTGGTAGTATATTGTTGTTCGCCTGTTGTTGTTGCTTGTCTTGTTGCTGTTGTGGCTTGCTCTGGCGTTGGCTGCTGGTGCTGCTGTTATGCTTGCTGTTGCTTGTGCTGTTGCTGGTGGTGCTGTAGTTCTGCTGGCCGCGTTTGCTGGTGTGGTTACTGTTGCTTGTGCTGTTGGTACTGCTGCTGCTTGCGCGCGTTGTCCTGATTGCGCGAGCTCTTGTTATTGCTGCCGTCGGTTCTGTCGCTCTGGCCCCTGTCTCTCGTTCGCGCTTTTTCTCCGGCGCACTCGATGCCGGTGGTCGCCTCGCTCGGGGCCCCCAGCGCATCGCCCTGACTCGGCCCGAAGGCACCTCGCTCAACGCCCCCAGCGGCTCGCGAGGCGCGTCAGGGATGAGCCAGGACTTGGGGCCGAGGCAGGAGGCGAGGCAGAGCTTGGCACCGAGCGCAAGGGGTCGCGCTGCCTCGTCGCTGCTGGCTTGCAACGGCGGCCGCGCTTCTTCTCGGGCTCGGCCTTGCAGGAGTCCAGCTTGACCATCTGTCCCTCGGGCTTCTTGTCGCCGAAGCTCTCGCCATCGAGCTTGCCGGGCCCCCCCAGCTTCTTGCCCGACAACATGTTTCTCGAAGTGCGTGTTGTCCTCGAGCCCGCTGTTGTTCTGAAGCATATTGTCCTCGAGCTTGCAGGAGCCCAGCCTGGCCCGCTTGTTTTTGAGCTTCTTGTCGTCGAAGCTCTTGTCCTGAAGCTTGCTGGCGTCCCCCTCCAGCTCGGTTGGTTGCGTCTCCTCGTGCTGCTCGACGCCGTCCTCGGCCTCCTTCTCCTCGAAATTCTCGGTCTGCGCGCCGCCTGGCGCCCGCTCGTCGCCCCGCGTCTGCTCGACGAGGAACGTCGGCGAGACGGCGCTCTCGCCGCCCGGCCGCTCGGCGAAAGGCCGGGGAAACTCGCGGCGATCGTCGCTGTTCGACTCGGCCATCCTCGCTTCTGAGCGAAAATGGAGCTTGTAATGCCTGATCCTACATAAGCCACGGATAGCGCTGCATCCTCAGCGGGCTTGACCCGAACAGCGCCTGCACCGCAGACCTCGCGCCCAGTGCACCTCGCAGCTTCCGCCGCCTCGGCCGTGCATCGGCGGGCCTCGGCGACGCGTCGGCGACGCGGTGGGCTTGACCTGATGTTGTGGCAGCTGTTGGTTGCGCTGTTGTTGTTTGTCTTGGTGCTGTGGTGGCCTGCAGTTGCGCTGGTTGCTGGTGCTGTTGTTATGTTTGAGGTTGATGTTGTTGTTGGTGGTGCTGCTAGTTGGCTGGTTGTTGTTGCTGTTGTGGCTGCCGCTGTTCGTGTTGTTGTGTGTGAGAGAGAGAGAGTGTGTGTGTGTGTGCGTGTGTGTTTGAGTGTGTGTGTATGTGCTTCTGTTATGTGTGTGGATGTATGTGTGTGCGTGTGTGCGTGCGTGGGCGAGCGTGTGCGAGTGTGTGTGTGCGCGTGTTTTGTGTACGCGCGCGTTTGTCAGTGCGCGTGTGTGTGTGTGTGTGTGTGCGTGTGTGTGTGTGTGCGCACGTGGCCGCTACCTGTGTCGATGCTCGATCCTCGATCGCCGGCTCGAGGGTCCAGGATCCTCGAGTCCAAGCTTGGCGATCCTCGGATCTAGGATCCGAAGTGCTCGCAGATTATCAAGACCAAGATATCGGACCCTCAATCCGAAGATCGAGCCTGCTTGATGGCAGTCTGGGCCCGAGGACGGCGTCGAGGGAGATCGACGATCGCCGAGGACCGATCCTCGACCCTCGGATCGCGAACCCGAGATGTTCAAGTCCTAGCGTGGCGATCCTCGGATCTAGGATCCGAAGCGCTCGAAGATGCTCGGGGCCAAGATCTCGGATCCTCGGTCCGAAGACCGAGCCCCCTTGATGGCGGCCCGGTCCTCGCGACGGCGACGGGGGCGATCGACGATCGCCGAGGCTCGATCCTCGATCCTCGGACCGACGACCCAGGATCCTCGAGCCCAAGCTTCGCGATCCTCGGATCTAGGGCCCGAGGTGCTCGCAGATGCCCAAGACCATGACATCGGATCCTCGACCTGAAGATCGAGCCTGCTCGATGGCAGTCTGGGCCCGAGGACGGCGTCGAGGGAGATCGACGATCGCCGCGGCTCGATCCTCGACCCTCGGATCGCGAACCCGAGACCTTCGGGTTTAGATCCTCGGATCTAGGGTCCAACGCGCTCGAAGATGCTCGGGGCCAAGATCTCAGATCCCCGATCCGAGGGTCGAGGATCAAGCCTCATTGATGGCGCTCTGGGCGCGGCGACTGCGACGGGGGCGATCGACGACCGCCGAGACTCGACTCTCGATCCTCGGATCGCGAACCTGAGATCTGTGAGTCTAAGCTCGGTGGCCCTCGGATCTAAGATCCAAGGTGCCCGAGGACGCTCGGACTCAAGATCTCGGGCCCTCGATCCGAGGATGGAGGATCGAGCCTGCTCGATTGCGGCGAGAGGGGGGGAGTAGCGCCCCGCTGCCTGGAAAGCCACTCGCGCGTGCTCGAAACAGATGGGGCTCGAGCGCGTGCCTCCAGACGCTCGCGCGGCATCCTCGCAGCGAAATGCACGGGGGCACCTGGCTCAGGGCGCTCGTGCGCCAGGCGCTCGCCGCTCGCCGCCGCTCGGCTCTCCGGCGTCCTTCGGCGCCGACATGTCAGCCTCTTGCTCGACCGTCGCGTCGGCCTCGCTCTTCTCGGGCTGGCGCTGGCTGAGCACCTCGGCGCGGTCGTCGTGGATCTTGCCGAAGTCTTGGAAATGCATATTGATGCGATGGTCGAGAGCCAGCGTCTCGAAGCGGAGCTGCTTCTCGGTCTCTGCGCAGTCATGCTTGGAGCGCATGGCCATGCACTTGTCGCGCTGGAACTCGCGGGCGATGCCGGCGGCGCGCTTGTGGCTTCAGCGCCGCTGGGCGACCGCTTGCGCGGTGGCTCGCGCGCGGCCCTTGCTCTCCACCACGCCGCTGTCGCGGCGCCAGTTGATCAAGGACTTGGTCATGCGTGGGATCTGCTCGAAGAGCAGGTCACATGGCGCGCCGGCGGAGAACTCCTCGGGCATCTTCTGGACGAGCCCGAAGCGCTTGTTGATCGGCAGCACGAGGTCGTGGAAGTCGAGGAGCTCGGAGAGAATCTCGGGGAGGGCCTTGCCGACGCGCTCGGCGCCAGAGCCGCAGCTGAGGTGCCGGGCGCTCTCGGGGCCGAGCTCGATGCCCCCCCTCTTGGCAAGCTCGAGCACCCTCGACTTGAAGCTCGGCATGAGCCAGAAAAGGTTATCGGGCGGCTCTCCGCGATACTCGAAGATGTCCCAGAAGAACTCGTCTTTCTCGCAGTAGGTCTTGTAGAACAACGCCACCGCCAGCTCGATGCGCCTCTTGTCCTCCTCGTCGAAGATGCGCCCGTACGAAAGAACCGCCGCTTTCCACCATCTCGAAGGCGGCCTGCTGGGCGCCCGCCGACCACGAAGCGCTGTCCGCTTTTGATAAAGCACGCAGTCATTCTTGCTGCGTCAGTGCCTCGCGCGCTCGACTGGCACTGGCGCATCTCAGCAATGGTGATCTTGTCCGCCCTGGAGGCCAGCTTGTCGAGGATCTTCTCGTTCTGCCTGGCCATGCGCTCGAGAATATCGTTCGAGCTCGGGCTCGCGCTCTGGGTCGCGACGTTCTTCATGGCCTCGATTTTCCGGGCCGGCGCACGGGCGCGCTCGGCGGGGCGGGCCATCTGCGAAACTCGCGACGCGCTGGGGGGCGACGATGCGGGGGGGATGGGCATTGGAGGGGAACGTCGACGATGCGTCGGCGATGGGCGCCCGACCACGAATGCGCGCGCCCCCGCGTAGGTTCAGGACATCGAACAAATCTCTGCGACCACAAGCGACACAAGCGATTGGGGATCGATGCATCCCCGCGCGCCTATCCCCCCTATCGCTGCCCCTGGGGCGCAGAGGCTCGGCGCCTCGAAAATGCTCGAAGGCTTGGAGTCTCGGAGACACGGGGAAGCTCGAGCCCGGGCAGTTGCGGGGGGGGGGGGGGGGAGGGGGGGGAGGAGTAGGAGGAGGGGGGGGGGATGAGGAGGAGGAGGAGGACGACGACGACGACGACGACGAAGAGGAGGAGGAGAGGGAGGAGGGGCCACGAACCGTGAGGGATGCATATAAAAAAAAAAAAAAAAAAAAACTCCAATGCTCTGCCTGCTCGGAAAACGCACGTAACTCCAATATCCAATCGGGAACAGCGGCGTCGCGGGGTCGGCCATCCCCTGCCATCAAGGAAGTTCAGCTGACGTTGGATAACACAGCACGCGCAGGGCATAGACCTGGTGCGCAAGGCCATGTTCGAGACTTCCCCAGGGCTCTCGGGTCGTTTTCGGGCGTGGGACAGCCAAGTAACAGAGAAGATGTCACGATCAACTGTGATGTGCTGTCTCAAAACCAACGATATTTCGACCTTCCTGCAACAGAAGAACGATCAAATTTCGACCACCCGCCCGGGGGCCGGCCTCCCCGGGCAAGCGCCGCTTCGCCCAGCTCCAGGGCCATGACAGCCGGGAGCGGGAACGCCGTGACCTGACTGGCAGGCCCCAAGCCGCGATTGGCCGCCCGCCGGGCGAGCTTCCGGCTTCTGGGCCCTGTCCCAGATGTCCGCCCAAGCGAACCTCATCTCCACATGCTTGTCCTCTTGCACGGTACGTGCACTGATCGAACCAACAATACCCCCCCTCCTTCATCATGGCCGCGACGCCCTCGATTGACTCGTCGGTCATGGGAAAACAGTAACAGAGCCTTCCGGCTTTCCAAAGCGACGGGGAAACCACTTTTTGCGAATGCCCCCCCACGTTTTCAGAAGAGTGTCGCGGTTCGTGACAGTGGAGCTGACATGAGCATCGCGCAGTCTGCGTGGTGGCTGCTGCCGCGTCACCGCCGTGGCAGCCGCCCCCATCGCTATGCTACGCCCCCCACGGCAGTATCACGCGATTCGAGGGGCATCGGCACGATCGCCAGTGAGATAGCGAGCAACTGGCCCCACTGGGACGGTCTCTTGAAGCGAATGCGCTCTAGGCTGAATCTACGGTGTCGTCGGCGCTGAAACTGGCCGAATCGACGCGCCAACATCCTGGCCAGAGGGTGCTCCTGGCGTTGCTGGGGAGCGCCGTGGCGACGACCGTGTTCTCCCTCGAGCCGGACCTGCCGGCGCACCGCCTGCCAAAGGGCGCGGCGGCACCGAGCTCGACGAAAGCATGCCCTGGAACGGCGGTATCCCAGGGAGTACTGCGGGACAGCGCCAGGACCAGAGTCACGAGTCCCGTGGGGCGGCGTACACCATGAACAGCCGCATGCCTGACGTGATGCAGTCTCGCTTTAATTCGCCTGCAAAGTCTCAGCAGGATTGAGCTCATGAATCTGCGCCCAAATGCCTAATGAGTGCGAGACCAAGAGGCTTACTGACGACGCTGGCAACGCTGGCGGCGTCGACGCGGCATTGTTGTGCAGCATATTTTCCACGCCGGCATCAGAAGGTCTCTCCTGCGGCCGCACAGCGAGGCGCCGTGGGAAGCAGGCGCCAGCGCAGGCGAGCGGGCTGATGAATGGTCGCCTGAGCTCGCAAGCAGGACTCGCTCGGCACACTCGCAACATGTCAGCCGCGTCCCGCGATAGCAGGCGCACGCAATTGCAGGCGGCGCCTGTACTACGATGCGACGTGGGGCGGGACTGGTTGAAGAGCAGCCGGGGTCCGACGGCACCAATTCGCCACATTTCGACTGCAATTGCAGGCGTGCCTGCACTACAATACGACCTCCGGGACAACGGGACGCAGCCCGGGACGAGCGACCAGCTGCCCCCCCCTGCTGGGCGACCGTGTGCCGTGCGAACTTGCAGGAGGCGCCTGCACTACCAGGCGGCACCGGTGCGAGAGGCAGCAGCGCAGCTGGGAGCCGACGGCGCTAGTCCTCCATCCGCCGGGGGCCTCTTGAAGGCAGTTTTGGAGGCCTCTTGGGGGCCGTTTGAGGTGCTCTTGGGGCATCTTTTTGGGCCTCTTTGGGGCCTCGTGGGGCTTCAGGGGGCCTCTTGGGAAACCCTGGGGCTCTGTTTGGGGGCCTCTTGGGGCCTGGGGGCCTCTTGGGGCGGAAGGCTCGAATTGTCGGTTCGTGTGTCCCTCTCTTAGGCCCCTCTTGGGGCCGTCTTGGTGCCCTCTTGGGCGATCTTGGGCGCCTCTTGGGCCATCTTGGGGCATTCTTGGGCCGTCTTTGGGTTCCCCTACGCCGTTGTGGCGCCCTCTTTGGGTGCCTCTTGCGCCGTCTTGAGCTGATTTCTGGGGCCTCGTGGGCGGTCTTGGACCGTCGGAAGCACGAAACAGCGAGAGCACGAAAACATTCAAAAACCATCGAAACCACAAACTTGTTTCGCCTACTGAGTGACTCGTGGGAGTCCTTTTGAGGGCAGCTTGGCCGTCTTGAAGCTCTCTTGGGCTCTCTTCCAGCCATGTTGAACCAACTTTGAAACGCTCTTGTGCGGTCTTGGGCTCTCTTAGAGCGCTCTTGGGCCATCTTGGCGTCCTCTTGGACGTCTCTCGGGCCCTCTCGTCGCCTCCCTTCCCCTCATTTGACGCGTTCTGGCACCCCCGCAGGGTCCAAAACGGCCAGAAGACAAATCAGTGTACTCCGGGCCCCCCGGGACCCCATCCTCATACATACATACATATATCTATATACATATATATATACACATACAACATACACAGATGTGTGTATGTAAATAAGCACGCGGGTGAGGGAGGCAGGGTATGATGAGGGTGTCCAGGTGGGGGGATGACGAGTACTGGGAAGAATGGAATGAGGAGGAGCAGGAGGGCGGAGGAGGAATAAGATTGACCCAACCCCAAATCCATTATCCGCTCGGATTGCCCTCCTCGGCCAATGCCAGTCGACCGAAACCAGGCATCGGACGACAACACACGCAAGCGGCAGAGCCAAATCAGCCTGGGAGTGCCTGATCGGGCCAAGCCAGGCTGGGCACTCACCCCTCCTCCATTTCCACCTTCTCCTCCCCCCCCTCCTCCTCCTCCTCCTCCTCCTCCTCCTCCTCCCCCTCCTCCTCCTCCTCCTCCCCTTCCTCGTGCTCACCCTTCTATTCCTCCTTCTCATTCTGCAAATCTCCTTTTCTCGTCTTCTGGCCTGCTCCCGCTCCTCCTCCTCCTCCTTCTCCTCCTCCTCCTCCTCCGCTTTCCTCACACCTTTCCGCCCATCTTCAACACCAGTCCCAAACAGACGGCACACTTTAACAATGTGCGTCCAGATTGTTTCTCAGACGCATGTGCGAAAGATTGTCATGCGGAATCGGGACCCTTCCAACCCCTCCTGATTCCCCTCCTTGCCCTTTCCTGCGCATCTGACTGCTCCTCCCTCCTCTTCCCTCCCTTCTTGTCCCTCTTCTCCCCATCCCCCGTTTTCTTCCCTCCTCCTTCTGCTCCTGCCCCATCCCTCCCTCCGTACGCAACTACTCTCCGCTCCCTGCTGCGCCCGCCGTGCCAGCACGGCCGGGCGCTGGCTCGCGGTTGTCCCCCCCATCCCGCGGGGCCATGTTGAATTGCCAGCCCCCGTAGTCGTGGTTCCCCAGAATTCCGAGCCACTGCTTGTAGTCCAGCCCCTCGCCGGTGTAGACCTGCGAGGTCGGAAGGAAAGGGGTATGGGGGGACGGATATCCTCATTGCCGTCCTCCTCTTCCCGCTCCGACTCGGTCTCATCCTGATCCTGCTCCTCCTGCTCCACACAAATCATCGCCCCCCTCTCGCTCCACGTCGCGTTCGCCCTCACCCTGCTCCACCTCATCGTCGTCCTCCTCATCCTTTTTGTCCCTTTTCGTCGTCGTCCTCCTCCTCCTCATCGTCCCCGTCCTTCTGCTCCACATCGCTCTCGTCCTTTTCCCGGCCGAAGGCTGAACGGCATGCGCGGGGCCCTGCGCACTCTCGATTGGCGCTCCCGTGAGCGCCATCCCCTCCCAAAAAAAACAAAGGGCAAGGGGGACTAACACATGATGGCACACGAGAGGAGGTGAGGGAGGGGGGGGGGAGGAGAAAGAGGAGGAATAGACAGGAGGTGGAAGAGGGAGGAAAGGAGCAAACGCTGGGACAAGGGAGAGGGGGAAGAGAAGGAACAAGAAGAGGATGCATGAAGTGGAGGGGGAGGAAGCAAGAGGAAGGGGGGAGAAAGGGAGATGAAGAGAGAGAAGGGACAATCGCGTGCTGAGACACGGAAGCCGCCTGTGCCCTTCAGGGACCGCCGTGGAGGCCGCAGATGCATGATGGAAAGGCGATAGGGGAGGAGGAAGAGGAATTGTGTGAAATCCGCCGACCGTGTCGGCGTGTGGGGGGGGGGGCTTTTCCGTTCGTCGTCGAATTCGTCGTCGTCGTCGTCTCCGTCGCCGTTCCCCCTCTTTCACTGGACTCTCCTCCACAGGCGCGCGCCAGCTATAACGAAATTAAGTAACGTCGTACGAATTTAGTCGAAAGGAAGCCTCTCCCTTGATTCCTCCCCGCCAGGGGAAGGGGGGGCCCCGGGGGGTCCCGGGTCAAAATGCCACCCCCCGGGGTTTCCCGAACTTCAAAGAAAACACAAAGACCGTCAAAGAGCGCCACGAGAAGCTCTCGACATGGTCCACGAGTGCCCCGTATCGCCAAAGGATCAGTCCTTCAGCGCCCAAGATGGCTTTCGGAAAGGCTCCAAGACCCCCACGAAGCCTCCACAACCGACCCCCAAAAGGTCCCACACATGCACCAAACAGCAAAATCGTCTCATTCCTACTGGAAGTCATATTTCTGGACCATTTTCGCCGTTTCAGCTTCACAACATCAACGGCAGCCCCAGAGGCCGTCATGAGCGCCCCCAACACGGCCCAAGACGCCCCCAGGAGGGCTTCAAAACGCCCTATAGGACTTCCAAGACGACCCAAGAAGCCGCAACACAGCCCCACAAGCTCCAGA
Source organism: Prorocentrum cordatum (assembly GCA_963575745.1). Classification (NCBI taxonomy): domain Eukaryota; class Dinophyceae; order Prorocentrales; family Prorocentraceae; genus Prorocentrum; species Prorocentrum cordatum. The sequence goes on along the minus strand of CAUYUJ010016393.1, from coordinate 1,743,621 downwards.
ACGGCTTCGAAAGGGGGTCCAGACGGAGGACCCGAACGGATATTTCGAGCCCTCGGCCCCGAGAGGTCCCCAGGAGCCCTCCAGGAGATTCCCAAGCAGCTTCCAAGAGGCTCTCAAAAGCCCTCCGAGAAGTTCCGAAAGGCCCCCAAGATGCTCCAAGAGAACCCCGAGGGGCCCCAAAAAGGCAGCCAGAAGGCCCCAAGAAGACCCCAAACGGCCCAAACGTCAGCAATGGCACATGAGCGGCGGGAATCAGATCGAGATCATAGTGTTTGCGACGCCCTTGCTGCACCACGTCCCCTCCTCCTCCTCACCCTCCTCTTCCTCCTCCTCCGCCTCCTCCTCCTCGCGCTGCTCCTCCGCGTACTTGTCAAGCCTCAGCGTCGACGACTCACGAATCGGATCGGATCGCAGCTGCATCGGCACGATATCGGATCGGGAACATATTGTTTACGATCGCGGATAGGACTGGAACCCTGCAGGCTGGACATCGCACCGCGCCTTCGGTAGTCGTCTTTCGCGCTGTCCTCCTTCTCCTCTTTTTGTTCCGCGTACTTTTTCAGCCGACGCGTATTCGAATCTTCCTCGCCCCTTCCCTGTGTTCGTTTTCGCCCCCCCTTTTCCCCCGCCCCAGCCCGAGAACGGGGGGTTCTCAAGTGGCGGCCTGGGAACCCCAACTCTAAAAATCACACGCTCGCACCTGCGCCGCGCATACTTTTTCGAAAACGGCATTCTCGCCTCGGCGCCACGCACTTTTCTGCGAAGCGGACTGGTAGAGATTCGAGCCCCAGGAGGGAGGGGAGGGATGGGGGAGGGAGAGGGAGGAACCGTCCACGCCGCGTGCGGCGGCGCATGTGGGGGGATGGATGGGCGGGGCGGGTGTGTGTGTGTGGGGGTGTTGACAAAGTCTCCAACCGTCTTTTGTTGGTTCTTTCTTTTCCCCCCCCACCTCCCCCAGCATTCACGCGTGGTGCCGGACTGCCCCAGAGAACGTCTCCTGTGGAGGGTTTCAACAGGAATCCATTTGTGGAGAGTTTCAATCGGACTCCATATAGTGGAATTTGCAATGAGAGTCCTTTTGTGGAGGGTTTCGCCAGAAATCCTTCTGTAGAGGGTTTCAATAAGAGTCCTTCTGAATAGGACTCAACGGGAATGCAATGCCAATTCAATGCCAACGCAATGCCGGTGCCCTGCCGGCGCTTTGCCTGCGCAAGGCCAACTCAATGCCAAGGAACATCAATGCTATGCCAATGATATGCGAGGCCCGTGCCTCCGCATGAAAGCAGGATGCCTGCACTTGGCCAATGCAATGCCAATTCGGATTCAATGCCAGTTCAATGCGAAAGCGATGAGTCGTTTCTCTTGTGCACTTCAACAAGAATGCTTATGTGGACGGTTTTAATTGGAATCTTCATGTCGAATATTTCAATAAGAATTATTATGCCGAAGATTTCAAGAGCAACCCTTCTTGTTTTGCATTTCAATCGGAATCCTTATGTGGAGGATTTCAATGGAAATCCTTCTATGGAGGATTCAATGGAAATCCTTTTGGACAGGATTTCAACTGGAACCCTTTCTGCGGAGGATTCCAATCGGAATCGCTCTGTGGGCGTTTCCAAGAGAATCCTTGCGCGGAGGATGTCCTAGGAGTCCTTCTGTGGAGGGTTACAGCGGGAACCCTTCGTGTGTAGAATTTCTATACGAATCCTTCTGCGGAGGATTTTAAGAACAATCCTTTTGCGGAGGGTTTCGATGCGGTTTTTTTCTTCTGCGAATTCCCATATGAACGCAACGCCAAGACAATGCGAAGGCACTGGCAGGGCTGTGCCAGCGCTTTGCCAGCGCAAGGCCCACCACAACGCCGAGGGGCACCAATGCTATGCTACTTTCCTGTGGAGGTTTTCAATCGGAATCATTATGTGGAGGGTGTTCAATCAAAATCTTTGCTTGTCGGAGTTTCAATAGGAATGCAATGCCAATGAATGCAAGTGCCACGCTAGCTCTTTGCCAGCCCAAGACCAGTGCTATGCCAAGGAACACCAATGCTATGCAATTCTACGTCATGTCCGTGCCAATGCGTCGCCAGCGCTGTGCCAGTGCAACGCCATCACTTGGCCAGCGCAGTGTCAATCCCCATTCAACGCTATCCAACGCGAAAGTGGTGAACCGTTCCCCCTCTTCTATCTTTCAATAGAAATCCAGCTGTGGAGAATCTAATAGGACTCCTGTTATAGGGGATTTCGGTTGGAGCCATCTGAACAGGAGTTTCATAGGAATCCTTCTATGAAAAAAGGATTCAAGAGGAATGCAATGCAACTCGCGTCCAAGGCGATGCTTGTGCTATGCCAGCGCTTTGCCAGCGCACGGCCATGCAATGCCACGTGGCACCAATGAATTTGTGCTCCATATGTCAATGGAAATCCTTCTGTGGATGATTGAGCGAAGAATCCTGCTTCGGGGATTCCAGTAAGAACCGTGTGCGGAGGGTTTCAATTCGATTCCTTATATGCAGGGTTTCAAGGGAAATGCGTGCCACCGCATTCTAAGGCAATGCTTGTACTGTGACAGCGCTTTGCCAGCGCAAGGCCAATGCAATGCCAAGGGGCACCAATGAACCCTTTTCTTCAATATTTCTAAAGAAACCCTTCTGTGGATGATTGAACTGGGAATCCTGCTGGAGGGTTTCAATGGAAGTCCTTCCGTGGGTGAATTGAACAGGAATCCGTGTATGAAAGGCTGCAATAGACATGCAGTGCCACGTCGATTCCAAGGCAATGCCTGCGCTATGCCAGCGGGGAAGGGCGGGGGGGGTAAACAAAAAAATGTTGACAACATGTTCAACCGATCCCCCCCTCTCTACTCCCCCAACAGCATTCACGCGTGGTGCCGGACTGCCCCAGAGAACGTCTCCTGTGGAGGGTTTCAACAGGAATCCTTCTGTGAAGGGTTTCAATTGGAATCCATATGGTGGAATTTGCAATGAAAATCCACATGTGGAGGAGTTCGTTAGGAATCCTTCTGTCGAGGATTTCAGTAAGAATCTTTCTGTGGAGGGCTCAACGGGAATGCAATGCCAATTCAATGCCAACGCAATGCCGGTGTCATGCTGGCGCTTTGCCTGCGCAAACCCAACGCAATGCCAGGGAACATCAATGCTATGCCAATGATATGTGAGGCCCGTGCCACCGCATGCAAGCAAAATGCCAGCACATGGCCAATGCAATGCCAATTCGGAGTCAATGCCAATTCAATGCGAAAGCGATGAGCCGCTTCTCTTGTACATTTCAACAGAAGTCCTTCTTCTTCTGTAGAAGATTTCAACAAGAATCATTATGTTAAGGAATTATTGAGCAACCCTTCTTGTTTGGGATTTGAGATCGGAACCCTCTATGTGAAGGACTTCAATGGAAATCCTTTTGGAAGAGGAAACCTTTTGTGTAAGACTTCAATAGGAACCCTTCCGCGGAGGATTCCAATCGGAATCGCTCTGTGGGCGTTTCCAGGAGGATCCTTGCGCGGAGGATGTCGTAGGAGTCCTTCTGTGGAAGGGTTTCAACGGGAACCCTTCTTGTGTAAGATTTCAATGCGAATCCTCATGTGACGGATTTCAAGGAAAATCCTTGTGTGGAGGGTGTCGATGCGGATATTTTCCAATTTTAATACGAACGCAGCGCCAAGACAATGCCAAGACGCTGGCAAGACTGCGCAGGCGCTTTGCCAGCGCAAGGCCGATCACAACGCCGAGGGGCACCAATGCTATGCGACCTTCCTGTGGAGGCTTTCAATTGGAATCCTTATGTGGAGGGTGGTCAATCAAAATCTGTTTTTGGGAGTTTCAATCGGAATGCAATGCCAATGCATGCAAGTGATACGTTAGGGCGTTTTGCCAGACTAAAGCCAATGTAATCCAAGAAACACGGGTGCTACGCAATGATACGCCACGTCCGTGCCAATGCGTCGCCAGCACAGTGCCAGTGCAAATCCAGGATTTGGACCGCGCAAGGTCAATCCCCACTCAACGCTATCCAACGCGAAAGGCGTGAACCTCTTTTTTTCCTTCTATATTTCAATAGAAACCTGACCGTGGATGATTGAATCGGACTCCTGCTCTGGGGGGATTTCACTTGAAGCCATCTGAAGACGAATTGCACAGGACTCCTTCTATGAAGGGCTGCACGAGGAATGCAATGCAATTCGCGCCCAACGCAATCCCTGCCTAATGCCAGCGCTTTGCCAACGCACGGCCGTGCAATGCCAAATGGCACCAGTGAGTATTTGTTCCATATGTCAATGGACGTTCTGCTGCAGATGATTAAAATAGGACTCCTGCTCTGGGGGGTTCAATGAGAACCTCCTGCGGGGGAACTCAATTCGATTCCTTGTATGCAGGGTTTCAAGGGGAATGCGTGCCACCGCAATTCCAAGGCAATGCTTGTGCTGCGCCAGCGCCTTACCAGCGCAGGGCCACGGGGCACCAATGAACCCTTTTCTACAACATTGTTCTGCTATAGAAGGTTTCAGGTGCAGGACCATGCGGCGGAGTCAAAGACGAAGCGTAGCGCGACGACGCAGAGCGCAAAATAATAGGCTGATAATATGTGTATGTAGGTTAACGACCAAAGAGCCGAACTTACACAGTAATCCGTACTTAGAGGTAAGAGAGGAAGAGGGTATATAGTCTTTGTTCCAGGGCGCTGCGGTGAAAGCAGCGCGGTATGTTGTACCAATACCTTGAGCCAATACGTTAGCGGCATGTAATGATATAGTGGTGGCATGAGCGGACTTCACACGGACTGCCGTGGGCGCTGTCTCGGCGGGCTTTCGGTCGGTGCCGCCATCCTCGGAATCATAGTCACTGTCCTCCTCGGACAAGGCACCACCGCCGGAGCAAACCTGAAGGTGAGAGGAGGGGAGCGAGTGAGGCTGATCCTCAACGCCAGGCCCCTCGCCTTCGCCGTCGGCGGACGCAAGAGTGCTTCTCAAAGCGCGCTTGGAAGCAGCCTCTCCGAACCGGTCGAGTCCATTTGTTGCATGGCCCAAACAGCGCCATGGTAGTCCAGTCGTCCCTGCATCATGGTCCTGGCGTTCTAGTCTTTCCTCTGAGAATCGGGGTAAGATGACAAAGGAACTAAGATATCATGTTCACTCTGCTCAGCGAGAAAGAGTACGGGATGAGACATCGATAAGACAAGTAAGCGGTAAGCAAATTTACTCTATCAGGAATAGTAAGCGAGGTGGAGGCCGGCCGACGACACGACTACGACGCGGGGGCGACCCCGCGGCGCGCGCGTGCGAACCCGCTCGCACCTTTTATCTCCTGTAAGCAAACATACAGCTGCGGAAGATCACCGCAGTCATAGTCAGACAGTGCGCAGCAATGCAAGTGATGTGAAAAGCAATGAATATGAGGCGGAGAGGAGCTTATTCATTCCTCCCGCGGCGGGCCTCGTAGAGCCCATCCGGCCACAACACCCCTGGCCTGTATATGTACAACCACCGGAGCGAACCCCAAACACTTTGACCGCTCAACGGTGGCCGCCAGGGGGCTAAGGGCCGAAGAGGCCCGACGACTCCCTCCATCATATGAACAAATTCTCTCCGCTGCTCGGCTTAGCCGATCGGCAGAGCTGCTTTACTCGTCCGACACGACTTCGTCGCGCGGTCGAGAACTTTCTTGCACGCGCCTGCAGCGACTAAGTCACGCGGGCGGGACTCAATCAAGGTCCCTGAACGGGCTGGCATCTCCCGTCGGTGGCGCCGGAGGCGTCGGGTTCGACGGCGCCGAGCCTCCAGTCTGTCCCTCGCCGCCACGAGGCGAACGGGACCGTCCTTTGCCACGGCCAGCGTAGTATGCTGCTCTGTAGTTCTTCTCCTTGTTCTTGGGCGCCTTCCCCTTCGGCGGGAAGTGAAAGTCATGCTCACATGAAGACAATGTGCGCCAAATCTGCGACCGCCAGACATCGTCGGACAGCCGCGTGATCCGATCCCGGTGGACGTAGTGCCCAACCTGCACATTGTTCACGTAGTGCGGGCAGGACAGGAGCGGGTCGTAGCCGACAGCGCCGCGGCCGACATCCATGGCTCCATCGCGCGCGCGCGGGGGCCTCGACCAATCCCATGCGTCAGAATACCATGAATATTCTCCTCTTGCCGTCGCGGCTGCGCCGGCGACAGAGCGCGGGGATTCGGTAGCTTCGTCGCCAGCCCGAGCGTCTGAGGCGTCGGGTCTGCGCGGCGGAGGTGGCGGCTGCGGCCTGGCTTTCGCCGCATCTTGTGCTCTTATTGGCCCCGCGGAATCAGCTTCGCTGCCGCGGTGCGGATTGGCATTTCTGTTCTCACGAACGTTCTGCTCTCGATGTCGCATGAACTTCAGCAGGCCCCTAGCAGCTGTAGCTACTGGGATGCCGAATTTTCCGCACGCAGCGCGGAATGGGCCTGCGCCCTTGTCCTGGAGCCCCGTGCAAGGATCGATGTATTTGTTCTGAAGCCAAGAAATGGCCTCGTGTAGTAATGCGCCCTCACGACGAATGTCGGTTTGTACCTGCCCACCTAAATTGCGGGCCCACTCTTCTATGAAGTCATCCGTTTGGACAGCAGCGCGAATGCGACAGTCAAGGGCATATTCATCTCTCCGTCGCCTTAAGTGAACAGGATATGTAATCCCTCTCGCGGCGCAAATTATTCGCCCCGGGCAACCGACAAAATATCCGTCTGAAATGAAGGAGCCCATGGTCTCGCGAACGATAGCAAGTATTCTTATGATGCGAAGACCAAGTTGCATTTGTTGTGCAGGGGCCATTCCCCTGACAATCGCGAACTATCGGGATCGATGGAGTTTGAGCGAATGCCTGTGTATTCAACCACATATTGTGCTGCGATCGCCCTAGCCTCTAACCCGTGTAGAGATATGTTTATAGAGCTGTCCTCGCAATGGTTATATGCATAGCCGTTGGGCTGATCAAAGTTGATCGCCCCTTCGGTTATCAGCGCGGCCTTAGGCCCGCTGGTTGCTGAGAAGTCAAGTCTGACCTGTGAGCGCGCGCCTGCCATCGCGGCTTCGCCGGTGGCAGGATGCAACATCGGTGCTATGAGGCGATGATCGCGACACTCATTGGTTCGTCTAGCGACGGAATGGGAGTCGCGAAATGGCCTCGCCTCGAGACTGTTCTCCCAGGCAACCGGCATGCGTCCGCGAGGGCTTTGCCCTGCGGCGTCCGCGGCGTCTTCTCGCGGCGCAGGCAGCCACGGTGTTCCCATGGATACCGCATTTGCTATTGTCTGAAGTGTCGGGACGAAGACGTTTTGCCTGGTCATCGCGTTGCGCCATCTTTCCCAACCGAGCACCTGTTCGAGGACATCGTCTTGATAATCTGGCCAGTCGATGGCTGCCAGAGCCGGGCAAGATATTGAGCGTGCATACTGGTCGATATTTGTCTTCCACAGCAATGACCACCATACCTGGATCACAGGAACCTGCGTTCTCGCTCTCGCGGCTGAGAACGCGAGCCATTCAATGAATCTTCGGGTCAAGGGCTTCAAATACTGGAAGAAAGGGCCATGGCGCGCCGGCGGCTGAGCCGCGGAGTCCGCTGGAACCCAAGCAGGGAAATTGCCTGGCTGGCTGTTCCCAAAGATCTGACCTGTTGCAGCCATGCGCGTAAATGCCCCTTCTACCACTTTCGCTCCTGCTGTTGGTTACTACTGATATTCTTCATCACAATCGCAGAAGCCCTCTGTTGTCTTCTCCCACGCGCTTTGATCCACTCAGGACGCGCGTTGGGAAGATTATGGGGGTCATTCACATGTAATCTAAATCCATTTGCTTCTAGAGATCGCGGAATTATCCTTCTGTTCCACGTCTGGGCCAAATAGTCGTGTGTGACTTTGTGCTTATATTTGACCCGACAACTGCAAACTGGACAGTGTTCGAAACCCGTGCGCACCCAGTGAAATTGGTAGCACAGAAACCTTCCGTCATCTTCCCAGGGGGCAGACAGAACCCGTTCTTGTGCTTCGGGTGACAACTGGGGCCTGCGATTCGGAACCAACGATAGAGTCTCGTCTGTGTGAATCCAAGCGATCATTGATTCGTTGTCGAAAGTTACTTCGCACGAGGCCCACTCACGGTTGAAGACAACAGACCAGAACATCTGATGCACTACGGAGCCATCGCTAGGTCCAACTCTAACAAGGGCAACAGCCTTGTCAATATCGGTGAACTTCGGCACCTATCGAGACACGAGGGTCCCGTCTGAGCAAACCCTGCACGAGAAACGAGTGAGCACTCGGCCAGCGAAAACAAGAATTAGTGCCCAGGGTTCCCTGTGGTTGGGGAGCTTATCCCATAGATGGACTGTGTCCTCTGCGGGCCAAGTCCCCACAGTTGGCAGCTCTCCTTCTGGTGCCTCACGGCCCATGGACACAAAATGCCCTGCAAGGGGGGCCCCCCCGTACCTCCGCTGGCTGAGCCACGGAAGAATATGTGTTGCATTATTAGGCATTGTTGGGCTCCTCTTAGTCGGAAGCAGCCTCAGCAAATCGTAATCTGCTTCAAGGCAAAGCCCTGAATCTTTCTTCGGGAAGCGTACTCTCCCATCGGTGGGCTCCAAGAACGTCTGCATGTCTGTGACATGGAGAAGGGATCCGTGACTCCTGACTTGACCGGGGTCGTATGGGACGTACATTTCTTTCAATGGAAACGACAAAAGTGGAATGTCCCTGGCATGCACGATAGAAAACGGGCATGGCAACATCGCTCCTCTCTTTTTCCTGTGAGGGGCATGCCTTGTACTGTGTCCACATGTTGTGGGCACTCGTTCCAATGCTGTCGTTGCTATCTTTCGGGAATATTCCCAAACCTTCCACTGTCTCTGATGGCAACACGGCTAAGCCGTGTGCAGCAAGAGCGTATGACTGGTAAGTGAATCCGTCCTCTGCAATCTTCTGCACTAGGTCCCCGAAGTAGACCCAGCCACCCGACGATCTCGCATTGTCCGAGCAATGCCTCGCGAGGTATACCGCATACTTACCTATGTGCTCAGCAAACTTGTCCACTCGGCAGCTCTGAGGACTCCAAAACTCCATACTGCCTAAGGCAGTTGGATTATGGTTATCGTCAACCCCAAACTACCAACGGCTTCAGGCATCTAAAAGGACTTCGGAGTAAACCCTTCTGGGACATCTTCGGACTTAAACTCAGCTCGGAGAAACTCCTTTGCCTGATCAAACGTGCCGTCATCTTGTTTGAGGCTGCCCAATCATGCGAAAATCGGGTCTTCCGCAAATTCTGCAATATATAGGAGCGTATTACCTGTTTGATTGCGCATGGCTTCAATGTGCGGCGGAACGGGACCAGTCGTGTGGGCATCGCGGACTTTTTGTCTCATTGGACCAAGTGTTCTCTGAATGATTCGCCCACGGTCCTCATTTGAAACATAAAGCCGTCTGCCTCTGAAGACAGCATGCCCAACATTAACCTCTTGATACCCTTCCTGGAAATACATAGGCGTGGGCTGACGCTGTCTCCTGTCAGGAGCTGGTGGCAGACTCACTCTGCGGAATAAGTTCTCAGATGCTGGACCAAAAAAATAACTCTCGTCTTCCATGGTACATGCGGGCTCCGGGTCCTCGTCGCATGGAAAAGCTTCAACATCCTCAGGTTCAGCGTCTGCTTCCAAGAGCCCCGAAATGCCTGAGGCATCCGGGTTCTGTCCTGCAGAGGGAATTTATGTTTCCTGTCGTCCGCTCGAAGCGGCTGCTGATGCTGATGCCTTGGCAACAGGTGCAGTCTCATCCTCCGACGGGTCAACCGTGGGGGAAGATTGTTCTTGCTCCGCTCTGGCTGGGCCAGGCGGAGGGGTCGGACAAATCGCTGTCACGGCTGCGCCAGACGGAGGCGCAGGAGGAGTCGGAAGTCTACTTCCACTCGCACCAGATTCCCCTGCTGCTGGAGGCTTAGACCTCTTGCTCTTTTCAGGTACCATAGGAGTAAGGGCGAAATTTGGGTCCACTTTGAGGATCTGATCAACAACAGCGTCCGCAAATTTCGTCCATGCAAGCGGGTAGGTTTCTGGTTCATGCCTGTTCCGCACCCTATGTCTCATGTAGACAAGACTTCGCAGCCTCAATATATGCAACAGCGTCTATTCTGAGTCATATAAGCTCTTCGGTCTCTGGCGATCTTAATATAAGGTCGCGCCATCTGTGAAAGAACTGTTTTGATTTTTCCCATACTCTGTGTGCTCTTGAATGCGAGAACTGCATATTTGAGACGTGTTTTAGGACCACGAGGATGTTAGTTATGTCATCGGCTCCGACTAGCATCGGCGAATCCTCAGACGAGGCGCCCCCGTCCGACTGAGTCGGGGGGGTTGCTCCAGGGATGTCCGATGCATCGTCGCCTCCGTCTCGGGCAGGGGTCGCATCCTTGGCAGGTGTTGCTTATGCCTCGGCCGCCGTTGCACCTTCAACAGGGTTCTTCGCCTTTGCGGGTTGACCCCCTGCAGCACTGCCTTCGGCATGCTGTGGAGCTCCATGGCGTCTCACCCATTTAGGCGCAGCCTTGACCGGAGGCTCTGCCTTCTGATGAGTCTGATCCGCTGGCAGAGGATTGACAACATTAGGCCCAATGAGCTGGGTGAAATTAGCCGGAGGGTCACGAATGCTTGGCTTCCAGACCTTAGGCGGGCCGCCAGCCGTGTCTATGCCTCCCGGCTTTGCCGGTGGCTGCGTCGATGGAGACGCCGCAGGGTTTTCGCCCACCCTTTCAACGCCAGGCACCTTCGCTGGCGGAGGATTCATCGCATGCGCTTCTGGGCCAAATTGCGGCGGAGGCGGAGCTTTCTTGGGCACCATTTCCTTCGCCTGTGGCACGCTCTTCAGCAATGCGACGTTCGGCTTCTTAGCCGGCGGCGGTGTCGGTACTTGAGTTGCCGGCGGGGCCTTCTTAGGAACTACCTCTCTCGGCACTTCCTCTAGCGACCCCTCCTTTGGAGGAGGAGGGGGCATCGGCATTTGCATAAGCGCTTCGGCCTTCAGAATAGAGGGCCAAGCCTCGGCCCGCGGGGGCGGAGGCTTAAACGCTCTCTCAGTGAGCGCTGACGCCTGCCCCAGATTCGGGAAGTTCCTGGCCTCCATCGAAAACTGTGCGCCGGACGGCTTAGCCGCCGGCTCTTCCTGTTTGGCCTCCGCCGTTTTCTTCGACGTCTCTCTTTCTTCTTTGGCGTGTTCAACAAGCTTCGCGGGCTCCTTCGAGGCCTTATCTCTGTGTAATGGATGAATCTTGGTTAGCCTGACTCTCTTCTGTTGAAACCAAGGCCAGATATCATCAATAGTATCGTCATTAAAGTAAGGACTTAGTCCCCTTTGCCAGGCAATCGGTTCTAAATTTGGAACCCATGCCATGTGCGCCTCCCGGACTTTGTCCGTGGCCTTTGTTCGATCGTCGTCTCGGTTCTTTCGACCTCGAAGTCCTGCTCCAGATTCCAACCGTTCTGTCTGGCAACGTTTTGCAAATGCACATGCGCGTCCGTAGCGTGAAGTGCTGCTGGAGTCCAATGGTACAGTCGCAGCTCGTGCAAAACGTCTCCTGTTGGGTCGCTCACATACTGCGGCGGCTTTCCTTTGATGACTTTTAGTCTCCTGCTGGAGAAAACAATCTCAGCAGTTGCCCTATACCGTCTCCAAAGGTCTCCTCAGCGACGGAGTGCGTGGCGCGCGAATTGGGATTATCAACGCATGGAAAAGAATACACCCCAACCGCGTGCGCCTTGACATTTCCTCCGTATCTGGGATCAGAAGGAAGCAACTGATGACCCTCCAATATTGCGTGAAGGGCAGTCACAGACGCACCGTGGGACTGCTAGGTCCAGCCTGCGGATGGGTCTAAGACCTCCGCAATCTTTTCGTCTGTCACGAAGAAGGGTAACGAGAGTTCAACACAATGGGCAACGCCCACTCTATGGGTTTTCACCGACAACTTGGCCCAATTCAGACGATCAGCAACTGTGGCTGCTGGGACTGCTCTTGACCGGTCGACTTTGACCCTGAAGAAACGTGCCCAATTCGGAACCATGTAGTTCGGTTCCAGAGGTGGGGTTTTCGTTGACTTCTGCAGCAACTGAAAAGCTAGCCACGCTTCCCCGTGCGCGGTTTTCTGAACCATCTTTTGCTGATAGCTCCGAGCCGGGTTCTTCCCCTGTGCAACCTCTGCAGCGCGGCCGCCCTCGCCTGGGCAGGCGCCCCCCGGCATCGTGACTCCACGGAGGCTTCCGCCAGCGATCGTGAATGGACGAAGACAATCATGATGAACGGCTTCTGTCCCCGCTGCGCTTTTATAAGGCAACCCCTTCGTCTGCTGATACGACAAAAAGTAAGGCCAAAAGGGCTCCTCTTCTCCAGGGCTGCCTTCTTTCGGCCGCTTCGGGAACTTGTAACTGCCGCTGAGCTTGGTTGCGCCTCCCTCCGGGCATTTACCGCGAAGGTATCTCTCTGCTGCTTCTCCAGGCGTTTCAACTTCTTGAATATCAGAAGGCGGCGCCAAAGGAAGACTGCGGGGCGACTGAGCCGTTCGCGCACTAGGAGTCTGCGCCCGAGACGGCTGAGCCGCCGGACGCAACGGCTCCGCTGGAAGCGGCTGCGCCGCCCGGTGGCGCGACGTGAACAGGGATGGCTACGTCGCCCGAGGCCGACCCACTCACCGAAACGGCTAAGCCGCTCGGTGCCATTGCCGGCGCTGCCTTTTGCAGCTCGTTCAGCGCGGTGCGCATCTGCTCGTCATGTTGCACGCCCTCTTCCTCTGATCGTTGGCTTTTCCCTTTCGGCGGCATTCCCGGACAGAAAATATCTCCGCGCGGCAAGAAGTAATTGTCGTCTTTCCAAAGGAAAAGTCATCATACGCCATTCCCCGCTTGAAAAAGTTAACAAAAGCCGCTGAGTAATATGAATGTATTGCGCCACCTCCAGAACCATCTGAGATGGCTGGAAAATCATCGTTGCTCAAAGCTGTCTTGAACGGGCGAGCATTGAGCATTGACGTGGGTATGTTGCCCGCTGACGGGGCCCAGTTCTGCCGGTGCATGACCAGCTCATTAACGGCCGCCTCCTGCTGGGCATGCCCATCCGCTCTTGTCGCGCATGTTATGTGGTCATTCCGTGCGGCTGAGCCGCCGGAGGGTTGACAGAAGAATAACACGGCCAGCTTGGCAGTTTTGGTCAAGTAGTCTGCACACAATTGGCCAGCATTCGCGCTCACTATTTGCCCACCATTGTTCAATTTGTAGTCCTGGTGGTCCGAAGTAACATGAAAGACGTCTCCTGAGCGATGCCTAAGCTGTCGGTAAAGGCTCACTCCGTCAAGGATAATTATCCTAGGAAACATTCCTACGGCTTTGTAGTGTTCGATCCGACGATTCATTCTGGCCCGAAAAAGGGTGGCAACATCGTCCCACATCGGGCTTACGCCACCTCCATCAGCCTGCCAGCACTTGTGGTCCCCACCAATATACATAACCTCAATCGCCCCTCCGGAAGAACGGCCCATCGCGTCGTCCACCAGCTTAACCGCATCCTCTACCATTATTCCAAGGCTTCCTGCAAAACCGAGTGGGTTCTCCTGTCGTTTGGCCCAGTGCCAACTCCGTTCAATTCGCAGGTGTTATCAGCAATATCATTGAAGTTCCAAAAGGTGAAGCGTATCGGAATATGGGTCCCCTTTTCGGAGTGTCCATTTTTGTCCCACTGAAAGTTTGAAGAAGCCTCCCGAATGGCGGCCGAGGCCAGGGCTCCGCTGATGGCGTTCTGCGAGCTTCCAAACACGGTTTCCCGCAGGTTATACCCAAGGAGCAGGCTAGGCTTCGCCTTCCCGGGTCCGTCCTTTGAATACAATTGTGGAATCTAAAACAATAAGAACATAATAAGACCAATCAGTATTCTACCCGCTATTCGTCAAGCGCAGTGGGCGAAAGAAATCAGTAACAGGTTTCCCTGTGTCCGACATGGCCGCGAGGTCCTCTCCTATGAATGGGATCCACGAGTGTCCGTTGACTCTGGCGATTTGCGAGATGGCCTGGCACTTCTTAAGACATGTCAGTTTGACTGCCCAGGTCTTCATCACCGGGTCTGTGATCCCAATATAAAGGTCAAGGATCTCGTTCGCCTTCTCCTGCCAGTCATTTGTGGGGGCCCTGGGATTAGTCGCAAAATCTCCCTGCGTCCGAAGATAGTCGAAGACGTTCCAGGGGCCTCGCCCAATGTAGGGCGGGTCATCCGGCTCAGCTTCGATTGCGGTTGGGCCCGACTCGGGCGGTCCATCCCCTCCACCACATCCTGAGGAGGGGTGTGCGGGTGGACCATTTCCCGAAGAAGATCCACCTGATCCTGGCGGAGCCCCACCACCGCCGGCTGAGCCGGGGGGTGAGCCGCCGCCAGTTCCCCCGCCGGCTGCGCCAGGAGGGTCAGTTTGACCTGAGGCTGGGTCGGCGGATGATCCGCCGGCTGCCTGCTGTCCGGCTCCAGGGCTGCCCAGAGAGGGCTGATTGACGACTGAGGCTACCTGATGGCTAGCCGAAGCCACTGAGTCGATCGGTGCCTCCTCTGTCGTCCGCGGCCTCTTCGGCGGCGACTGCTCTTCGGCCTCGGGATCGAGGCCGTCCCTGGCAAACCATGCATCCACGTTTTGCGGCCTCTTCCGCGGACGCTGCTTTTTGCGCCAGTGTATCGCCTGTTGAGGGGAGGTCTCAAAATAGTTCGTTTTTGCAGTGGCAGTAAGAGCCTCCTCGACAACATGCACTGGCGTGCGATGCATGCCTTTGACCACAGGAAGGGCAAACATTGCCCCCCAACCGTCCCCGGCGGCTGCGCCACGGGGGGGCTTTCGGGGAGAAGGGCCCCAGATGTTCACCCACACCTCGGGGGATCCTTCTGTCCAGTGGTCTATCACTGGTACGCTCACGAAGTCTCCATAGATAGTCTCACACCGTGCAGCAGGGCCGACGGTGGGACCAATGACCTCTCCTTTCTCGAGCGTTCGAACTGCGCGACGAGCCTCCCCTGGCGGGTTCGTATACAACTTACTGACCAACCTCGTCTTTTCATCAGGGAAGGTCTGGAAGAATGTACCAACGGGGATTTGGCCCAGACCAGGGGGAGCACAATCGAAACGGCATGTTGCCTTTCGTTCGAAAATTGTCCAGTGTACTGCCCACGGATCCTGCGAAACCTGGGAGTACAGACGCTGGAAGATCGTCTGTGATGTTGCGTCCAGGTCAGCCTTCAGTGCGGTCACGAATTTGTCGCCCCGCATATACATTATGTCATGCCTCCACATCGTGTAGCGCCAACTCCACCCTTTCTTGGGTGCAAACTTGACGGTCCCGGTAGGCACCAATCGAGACCACTCTCCCTTTTTGTCAGGAAAGCACAGAAATTGGTCTCTCCTTTCGGGAATTAATGTCCCCTGGACCGGAGGTGGCCGCTTTGTTGGCGGGCTGACCGTCTTGGAAGGCTGTTTCTGCTGCCCTTTTGCGAGCAACTATTTCTTCTCCGCGAATCTCAACACCAGCTTCCATTTCGATGTCTTCATCAAATACGACATCGTTCGGGCTATAGTCTCTAGCCTCGTTCCCATCCGGCTGAGCCGGTGGGCAAGCTTCCTCACTCGGCTGAGCCGGGGGGGTAGCCTTTCGAATTGTGTCGGGGGGGGCATTTTTTTTGATCTCGTTCCGTGGATTTTCCGGTTCAAGTGAGTCGGAAATGGGTTCGTCTATGATATCATCTGAGCAGATCGAGACAACGTCCTCCCCCGACGGTTTAACCGCTGGGTCACCCAACGGTCGACACATGGGTTCGGTCGATGCTCTCTCAGGCGCGCGGGGGCCGCGGCAGGCTAGGCTCGCGTAGTCACCGCAAGGCGACCACGCGATCCGAAGGGGGGCCCGCCGCGGGGCAGCCCGCGCAAGCTCTAGAGATGAAACGATCAGAGGAGGAGAGAGGACGGCGACGAGACGACAAAGATCTCTCTGCAGTTCAAGCAATAACAAAATGGACCTGTCCAGCAAAAGCATCTGTGCAATCTTCTGCGCTCTTGCACTCGCGTCCTCTAGCTTCAACATGCTCGCGCGCGCCGACGCATTCGCGCTCAAGTCCCTCCGCAGCGTCAGAGGAGGTAGAAGCTATCGCCCAGGGCTTTTGCATAAAATTACCCTTGCTATCCTTTAATCCGTACGCACATCCATGCAGTGCTGTCTTTACAAACTCTAACTCTCTCATGAAGTCTTTTACCTGAGGATCTCTCCAATAAATACATTGGGTAGGCCACTCAATGCAAACAACACGCCCCGCTTTGTGCACAGCGCGGGCAACCTCGCGGAAATTCCAAAACAAATATCTGAAGTCAGTCCTAATACCACGAAGCCTACGCATCGCTCTATGATTTCCGGCGCGAAAATAATGCGCTTCGTTCGCATATTGCCAGGGAGAACCTCCCGTGCAAGGAATAGAAACCCACAGCGTAATGCGTTTTCCTTTGACCATCTTAATATCGTTCAAAGCTAACCTAAGTCCATCATCCGTCCTCATATCTTCCGCCTCAGTGTATCGAATCACCTTGCACAAATTGTCAACAAACTTATTTGGTTTTCCCATCCTGCTCTGAGGGCCACAACAATATTCTAACGAGAGTCTTTCCCCGGTCCACTGAGTGGCCGGGGCGCAGCCTTCTCGGATCCAGAACTCTGTGTATCCGGTCCATCTACTTGGGCAATAGTCACCGTCGCTGGATTCGCCATTCGAATTATGTTCAAACGGGTGATGAGATTTACTATCTTCGTCGCGCCAACTATCGATACGGTCAACCGTCAAACCTTGTTGGGTATTAGCGGCATATGTACGACGCCTATCACCTAATTTTTCCGGGGCGATGGGACAATCACCGATTGCTGGCATAAGCGTAACAAGTCTTGACACGAAATGCCATCGTTTCAAACTCTGTCCTTGTTGTGTCCATGTATCCTTTTTGTCCAGGAAGCTGGCAGCAGCCGCAGGTGGAGGATGAGGAAGGGGAAGGTTGTGGTCAGGTATATCTTCCGTATCTCTCGGCAATATCGATGTATCTGACTCAGTTCCGCTGTCCGTCATGTCAAACATTGCTTTCATTTCACGATTGGAGCTTTTCGTGGTTATGTCCTCCATCGGTCTGGATTTCTCGGAGCTTCTGCTGTAACCTTCTTTGGTCATTATAGGGGCATTGGCACCTGCTTCCACGGCTTGGCTGGGCGCATTCGCAACCGCAGCTACGCTGGGAGCGCGCGCCGCCACGGCTTTGCCGGGGGCGGCCACAACAGGCTAACCCTTATTGGGGCGCTGCTTCTTTTTGTTCATAATTTTGCTAGTAGCAATGGCTCCTCTCCGCAAGGCCGAACTAGAGCCTAAGCGGGGCTTCAAAATCCCACCGGGTTTCAGGGGAAGTCCGTCTGAAAACGTCGAATCTAGATTGTCCTGGCACCGCTTAGCGGCCCAGAATTTGGGCGTTGCAATGTTGACAAGGTATAAACCTTTAGCCCAAGCCAAAGGGTCAGTGAACCTCTTGGTTCCAGTGTCTGCAGCCTCATTTTGAGTTCTTTCGTATTGGAGCTCAACAAGACCACGGGAAAACTGTTCGGACACAGCTGCTGCATCAATCCGATGCGTTCTCGGTAGGTGCATTAGCTTCATTGACCCACCCGCTTTGATGACTTTACAAACTGCTCGATTATCTTCTAAGAACAAACATCGTACTTGTCTGTCGAGCAGTACTTCCCAAAGCGGTAGTGCTGCAAGCAGCTCTTTGCGCAAAGCAAGGTCAGCAGCGACAATGTCTGCCTCAAGTGTACTGTGGGAAACCCATGTCTGTCGTTGCGATCCCATAGACTGTCCGGCTCTAGTGCATGGGCCCCGAATTGCTTGAAAGCTGGCACTCGCGCTACGATGCGTTCGAATGTCACTTGCGAGATCTGCGCCAGAGTATTGCTTCAACAAGACATCTTCCATTTTGTCACCTGCCCACGAAGTCATACGGTAGTGAGGGGTACATGTTATATAACATGTGAGGCGGAAGAGATCCATGGGTTGTTGCTCTGTCCATTTGGCAATGCACCTGGCAGTCTGCCATGCAGCACGGAGCAAGTCGTATCTGGCCATTCTCGCACCATAAAGTGTTTTTCATCAAGACTGTCGCTGCAATGGGTGGACACACTCCCGACTGTGCCGGTGGCTCTGGGCCATTAGGGCTCGCTGCTGCGGCGTCAAGGCCAAGAACTTCTACGTTCTGATCCGGAGGGCCTGAGTCAACTTTAATTTGTAATGCTGATGCTATGGCCTCCTCTGCCGGGGAGTAAATAAACCTCGCCTCTGGGGCCTCCTTGGCCATCCTCGAGATCAGTTAGTTCAGGGCCAAAGGGTGTTCCAGCAGCTGGGTAAGTAGCTGGATCAGTGTCCGTCAGTTGAGCATATAATGGAAAACGCAGGGATCCAAGAATTCCGTCATGTCATATTCTATGACTTTGGCTAGTTTCGGCTCTCTCGGTTGATGCGGCTCGGACGGCTGAGCCGCCGAGTCACCCCCCGTTTCCTCCTCGCTACTCTCGTCTGTGACGGAGGCGTTTTTCCTAACCATAGGAGGAGGCGGGTCTAAGATTGCAGGTAACTCCCCTTGCCATTCAACCCACTGTGTCGAGAGTCTATGCGCACATCCCAAATATCTTCCAACAGCCGTTGAAGGGTCTCTTCCTTTTCCCCTGGGGCAATTTTCAGAGGGTTCTTGTAGTAGTTGCCGGCCCTCTGCAAGCTTGTCGGCGGGCCCCGACAGCTTGAAATCAGCAACACAAATAATCGGGGCAATTTGCAATTCTTTGTGGAAATAACAGCTGCGCCACGGACTACACTTCACAAAGCCTTTAGCTGTAACATGCCCCTCGCAATGCTGTTCCCAAAATCCTCCTGAATCAGGGTGCCCGTACAATGAGATATATAACGGGCATACGGGACGCATGTGAGACCATTCGTTTGGCCATTTCATCACGAGGTAGGAAAACCCAAGTCGGGGCGCCGCCTAGCTTCGATTGAGCATAGGCTTGGCGGGCGTCAGCTTGCTCAATGCTATGGCCTTCGAATAGCCCGTCGGTGTCAGCTGCTTTGCTAGCCTGCATCGTAGCAGGACTGCTGGAAAGTTCTTGAAACAATGCGACATCCTTGTTCTGATCTCTTACACTCGAACCATCAAAAACGACCCGACCTTTGTACTTGCAATCTTTGTGTCCTAACGGTAACTCTGAGTTCTTTCCAACAAGGATCGCAAACAGCCGGCCAAAGTGCGCCGCCTGTCCTTTGAGTTCGGCGACAACGTCCGAGCATTCCCTGACACCATCCTCTTTCCATGTGCCAATGTCACGCAGTCTACCCCATTCTTTTCTCAAGGCAGCTTGGGCGTCTTTATTCGCTTTGGCCTTGTCTTTTGAGACGGATCTAGCGACGGCGGCGTCAATGTTGGCATGTTGCCAGTCGTTGGGAAGTTGGAAGGGTTCGTCGACAACTGAGATAAGGTCAGTAAAAGGGTTGTACAAATATTGCAAACCGAATCATTTTTTCACGATGACTGAGAACTGAAGCCGAGCCATTCTGCAACGGCATTCGAGGCACGTTTCGCCGCGACAAAGTGGCCGCCGGACTCAAGGTCAGGCTTGTCTCAGGAATGTCCTCAGACTCATCGTCATCGGACAGCGGGCCCCTACCGGCTGAGCCGGAGGGAATCCCATCTCGTGCGATTGTGCCTCCGCACCATGTCTGTTTCCACCAGACTTCCTCATCGTCCGAAAGATGTTTGTCGGAATCACCTTCCTCCGAGGACTCAGTAGCCACAGCTGCGGCATGGCCGCCCTGCGCGGGTCGCGACGCCGCCCCGCGTCCGCTGCCCGGGGTGTAGCACAGGCTGTCCGCCCCCAAACGACGGAGCCGCTCAGCCGCCTGCGGTGCTGCTAGCTTCGGGATGTGCCGCAAGTGGCCGAGCCGCTGCGGGCTCGGGCGGAGTCTGCGGATCATCCACATCCAGGCCAATATCACGCAGAAAGCCAAGACAGGGACCCGGATCTTCTATGCCGAAAAAATCCTCTCTTTTCTGCCTTGTATTGTCCCACGGCCTGTCGGCGTTGCGCTTGATTCATGTTGAACCATCGTCCAGGATGGATCCCAGGATTGGTGGATCCAGGCAGCTTTTTCAGCCATTGGGCACTGCATTTCGGGTCTGGATCAGTGACCCACGCACGAGTTATAGGCGCGTAATCGGGATCATAATAAAGAGCAAGTCGAATGCTACACGTCTTTCGTCGACCTGTCAATGGGAGCTTCTGCGTCAACTCTTCTTTTGACAGTCCAGCAATAATTCGTCTGTCTTCGACGTCTTCCATCGTGTCCAGGTTTTGAGTCGTTCGAGCAAGAAGCTGTCCTTTCCCGGGAATGTTCTCGCGCGGCTTAGCCGCTGAGAAGTTGGATTGTCTATCCAAACGGTATTCAAGTAGCGCGAGTCCCGATTTCTGGTTCTTATCTGCTGAATGGGAATCGCGCTGTGGATCTCTGCCGTCAAGTACCATAGGCTCGTCATCCACGCACAACCCACCAGGGCCTTCGTCTTCTATTTCGGCCCCTGAGTCGAAGTGTGAGCGTCCTCGCCTCCTTGGGAAGGCGGTGGCATGACAACAGCAGGATCATCGGCACCAAACAAGTTGCCCGGTCGTATCCCTGTCGCTGGTTGTGGTCCGTCTGGGACGGCCGCTGCTTCTCCTGCTGGAGGGATCGTAACGGAACGTGCTTCGGTCACTTCCTTGTCGTACGCTTTTCTCAAAGGAAACTGGGGAGATTGGTCATCAGCAGTGCCATCTAAGATGTTGCTGTACACCTGGCCGGACTTCTCAATAGTGGGTCGCTCACCCTCTGGGGTACGCCCTGACTCCATGTTCAGACCGTCTAGCTGTCTCAACGGCGCAACATAAGTGTCTGGTCCAACCAATCCCCCCGCCTTGTGCACATGCCCCAAGTATACCCCCGGAATCATCTTTGCGCCAGTCTTGGCGGTCCGAAATCTGGACTCAGGTTGAGGCACATGGCGCACAAGAGACCCAAAGGGAAGGAGCGGATAAGCAAATCTACATCCAAAGCGTCGCTCCCAACTTGATTGTCCCTCCGCTGGGGTCCTCGTATGATAGCAAAGACAGAAGTATCGGACTGCGTAGGTCCAATATGGCGGTGGAAGACCGGCCTGCATAAGCAAGGCTCTAGTCCCCATCTGTACCACGCCACTCGCACGCTCAGCAACGGCGTTATGTTTCTTATTTCCTGGGATGGTAGGATCATGGGCAATCTTGAGCTCGTAACATGCCCTCGCAAGCTCTCGTGCCCCATCTGTATAACACTAGTATAACTTCTCCTCCGGGGCTTTTAGGTTTACCAAAAAACACAAACGTGAGCCGCAGACTTGTCGTGCACACCCTGAGCGGCAAGAAAACCCGTAGCTCGGTCGCGAAAAATCACGCGCGCGGTGTCATCGTGGAGCCCCCGCGAGAGTTCATCCATCGCAAACCAATGATCCATCGTCGTCAGGTGTCCAAACGAAGTGGGGTTAGCGTATGGGCGGGGAGGGGAACCTTTAGCCCTTTGTGTTGCGCCTTGCGCTGTTGCTTTCTGATAGCTTTGGCCCAATTGCATACTGGACAGCAGGGGTTCTTGGGGGTCTGAGTTAGAAAGTGTGGCAGGGAGGCTGCGGCCTTTTTGAGCCGCTCGGCAAGGGTCTCCGACACCTCAGCCTCCGCATCATCTGGGTCTAAGCCTGGCGGTGCGTCGACGTCGACTAAGTCGACACCGTCAGCGTCTGGGTCCTGGGGCCGCGTCGCACGCGCTGGAGTCCAGTCCTCGATTCATTTCATAGGGAAGATATCCTGAGACTCCGTGCCCGCGAGGGCTTCTGTATGCGGCGGCGCAGGCCTCGGCTTTGCCGGGCTGCTCGTCGCGCTGTCCGACGGCTTGACCGTGGCAGGGCAAAGTTGAGAGACTTATGAAGGCAGCGATGCCGGTCGGCGTCCGATTCCAACCGCTTTCACTAGCCTTTTGAAGCGAATCGTAGAAGTAGGTGATGGTATCCGCAGAGTCTATCGAGGACGGAAAAAAACAGGCGCGAGCTCAGTCGGCCGTCCATCAGCGTAGCTGTGGGCACCAATCAACTCATGTGTATGCAGGTCTATGGCCACGCGAGTCTGGACAGCGCGGGGCGGAGGGCCTCCCGCCGATTCCACATTGTCCAGGAATGCCTTGGCGCCTGGCGTCACGCAACACCACCGCTCGGGAGGTTCACCCCCTCCGGCGGCAACCGCGCACATCCACTGACCCAGCGCCTCTTTGCCTGATAGGGTCAAGTATGGTATCTTGCCCTCAACGGCCAGGTCCACTCTTTGACCGTTGGGCAACAACAAGTAAGGTCTTTGGCCTGCTGGCCAGAAGAAGCTAAAACCGCGATCCATGCACCGCTCTCCCTCCGAAATCACGCACGGAGTTTCCGGCATAGCTACAGCATTAAAACTACCACCCTTAAACTTGGGGCATGCGATGCGAACTGAAACGAGGGCCTTCGACTCTCCCCCAGCAGTATTCAGAGTGATCGATTGCGGAAGCTTTCGAATCAATAGCATTGCACCTGCACTTCTGATATACCTCTCCGCTATGAGGTTATACCCACACCCAGTATGTATTATAAAGCTCAGCGCGCCAAGATGCGCAGCGTCTTTGTCTGTGCATCCAGCAGCGGCTGTGCCGCGTGGGCCCTCTTCCCCCTCCTCGGTTCTCAACCGGAGATGCCAGACTTCATCCTGCGCGTCCGACGCTCTGATCAGGGCCTCCGCAGCAGACGCCCTCGACTGAGTGGACATCTGTCTGCGTATTTCTCCTGGGAATGTCCACCTATCTTTGCCGCTTGAAGGCAACTCTTTCAAGTCGTGGCGACGCGCCTTCCTCGAAGCGATGGTGGGCCCCTCAGTAGAGGGGTGAAATCGAACGCGGAGATTGCACCTATCGTTCTCTCGATATCGGACGCAACTCTAACTATTGGGGGCCCTCCAGTACTTCTTGATAGCGTCCCGAGAAAGAGGATATAGGAAATTCGCAAGGACATTGGCGAGACTCTCGACCTGTTCCCTGCCTTCGCGGTGAAACTCATCGCCGGAAGGACTCCTGCAATCTCCTCCGCCGGCATCAGTAAAGACCTTCACACATTGAGGGCAGGTCTGTTTCTGCCCTGGGAGGCCCCGAGACAACGGAGCGGGGCGCGCAATGGCACCCAATCTGACGTGGTCAGCGGGTATCTTCTGACCCCCCCGCTTTCGGTTTGACCGACGCGGACTTCGCCGCATCCGTCGAGCAAGGAATGGACATCGTAGCCACAGAGCAACAACGAGGAGGATGGAGCAGAGCCATGCAGTCTCGTGGCAAGAGCAGGCATGTGATAAAGCGCTGGGGCGGCCAAGCCAAGCAGCAGGCACCTCGTCCTGGCTGGGCCACAGCTGGCCGGCAACACGCAGGCGGCGCCGAGGCTGTGGGCCTAGGCAGCACCAGGGCTCCGGGGGGGAGGGGGGGGGGGCTGCTGGGTGGACCTGGCAGAAGGCCACCCCAGGCCCAGCCACCTCAGGGCAAGATGGCCGATTCTACGCCGCCTCCACCGTGCAGATGTGGACGGGGGGCCCTCGGGCAAGCTGGCCGATCTTACGCCGCCTCCACCGTGTAGATGTGGACGGGGGGCCCTCGCGGCCTCGGGGGGGGGGGTCAGCAGGCTCACCGGCGCCGGCCTGGCGAGTCTGAGCACCACCGGCAGCTTCGTGCGAGGGGGGCCCGGCGAGCCTGGGAAGCAAAACCACGACGGCCACGCTCTGTGGCCGAGGCCGAAAAGGAGCAGAGTACCCTTAACAAAATTATGTTAATCATTCCTCCTGCACTGGCGGCTGAGCCGCCAGTGCGGAGCCATTGTCACGGGTGACCGGTCGTAGTCTAGGCAAACCAACACTCCTTGCCACGCAAGCATTTACCTGTTTCCTTGAAGGAGCGACAGATCATGTCTTTGCCTTTGCCTTTGCATGTGTTCTTGTCTCCACCCTTTTTGCGTTTGTCGGAGCTATTACTGGAGGCTCTCGAGCCGCCATCACCTCCAGACGAAGAGACATTGGCAGCGGCGGCATTGGCTTGTTTGGCTGTGCGCTCATGCCCCAAAGATTGTCCCGCGTCAAGCTTCGCTTGTTTCCATTTGTCGCGTTTGAGCTTCTCAGCATCGGACAACCCTCTGTGGATTGTATTACAGTAGTCTGCTGATCCGCGACAATTCCTGGGGTCTCGCGACCACGCGTAGCATGGCATTGTGCTCTCTTTCCCACGCGATCGATTGGATTGGCTCCTGTTTCTCTGTTGCGCTCCCTTCCCACGTCCGCCCATTGGGGTCTGCGATCGACTCTGCCCCTTTCGGCCTCGGTCCTTGGATCTCCCTCTGGGGTTCTTGTCCTGGGCAGGAGCGGCATTAGACTTATTTCCCGCAGCTGCCTGAGCCGGCGCGGCAGTCTTGGGCTTTTTTATGATTGAAAGGACAACCTTTTCCCGCATACGGGCAGGCTTCGCCCTTGCGCACGTGCTTATACGTCGTCTCGCCCTTAGTCAATCCACTTTTCATGACATCGGTGGGTTCCCCTAGTTTAGCTGCGACTTCTGCCGTGGCGGCTTTGCCGCCGGCATTCCTTCGATAATCGCTGCCCCCACCTCCGCCCAACCTGGCCTGCCGAGCACGTTGATTCAAGGTGCTCTCATGCACGCTGATGTTCCACTCTTCTGTATCACGCAACATCATTCCTTCGACCTGCTCCATCAGCCATTCGTAAGTCTTCACACCCTGTCCCAATTTATCCTTGGACAGGCCATGGAGGTGGCAAACGAAATTCAATGTGTTGGGCTCTCCGCATTGCTCGATGAAGCGCGCGCGAATCGAAGCTCTGATCTCATCAGACGGAGGTCGGGCGCCGTAAAGCTGTTGGTATACATCTGTGCATTCGTTATAGAAATGGTACAGGTCAGCATCTGGATTGTTGGGGTCAATAACAACCTTGAGGATATCACGCGAAATGCGATGTTGGCCCAACTCCGACCTAACAGAACACCAATGACAAATGGCTCGTACTATCTCGCGTCACGTTAAGAGTCTTCCCTCATTCTGGGCGCTGCACTCCATTCGAGTGATCTGCTGGAGGAAGTGTAAGTGATGACTAGGCAGGTTACGATTCCTTCGCATTTTGCTGAATTTCTCTATCAGATTAGTAGCGACCATGAGGTCAAGACGCTGGAAGCGACCTGCTTCTTTCAGTTGTTCATCATCCACAGCAAGGTTCACAACTTCCGTAATCCAGCTCTGCGCTGCTTGGCTCTCAGGCGACGACCCAGCGATCGCGCGGGCTGCATGAATTTGCCACCCCCGCATGGTTGTAGCATCGGGGATGTCCAACACGGCAATCTTCTGATTGTTTCCTACCCGTCTCCACTGGTCCAACGGCACGCTTTCATCAATACCTCCTGGGCCATGCGGCCCCCCTGGGCCCTGAGGTCCTCCACGGCCACCTCCACCATCTGAGGGCCCCGATCCCCCCGGACTCCCTGGAGGCGGTTTATCTGGTCGTTTAGCGTTATCTTCGTCGCGCGTCGACATGATCTCAGTGCTCGGGGCGTCACTCTTGGCATCCCCTTCTTTGTCCTGTCCTGCCCCGCCAGACGGCTTCGCCGCTGGCGGCCTCGCAGGTCCATCCCTGGAACATGGATAATAGTTGGCAAAACAATCATCGTCGTTGGATCCTGTCAATTTCATGTTGATTGGTAATCCATTCTCAGGGGTACTCGGCTTAGCCGGACCTTCGAGAGCAGGACCAGGAACGGCAAAGTTGGGTCGCATCAAAGACCTCACATGAGTTTCTTGTGAGAGTAATGGCAAATCGAACGAACTTGAGGTGGGCACTTGTTCTTCTCCGCTCTCAGTGTACGGGAATGGATGTGTGATGATATAGCTTTAAGCTTCATCATTATTTTCTCTGACTCGGCT
The DNA here is from genome assembly GCA_963575745.1 of Prorocentrum cordatum. NCBI lineage: Eukaryota > Dinophyceae > Prorocentrales > Prorocentraceae > Prorocentrum > Prorocentrum cordatum. The sequence goes on along the minus strand of CAUYUJ010016393.1, from coordinate 1,717,487 downwards.
GCATTTGTTCTGGCCTCACCTTCTCGGATGTTGGCAGCTGACCTTTCGCTCTTCTTTAGAGTACATGTAGAACATCTTTTAGTGTTCGCATTAAAATGATCTTTGCAAGCCGGCAATCCACAACCAGCGCAATCATCCGTCTTCGGGTTGAAGCAAACTGAGCAAAACTGAGAAACTGTGAAACTCGCTGCGCCAGTCTCTCCCCCTTTCGCAGGCTGAGGCTGCGGTGCAGCCCTCGCCTGCAACGTTGACGACCCCGCATTCGTTGCGGTCATCAAGTCAGGCTGAAGCGGAACGGGCGCAGTCCGTCGGCGATGGTCGTCTGTCAGCCCCAGCCGGCATAGCCGGCGGGCATTTGTCTCTGCTCACTTGCATACGCTGCAGGGATGGTGTAGCATTTTCATGCGATCTGAGTTCTTCACGATATTGACTGTTCTGGTCAGCTATCTTCGCAGCTACAACTTGGGTGTTAACCACTTCCAGCCTGGCGTTTTGAAGCTTTTCTTGAAGCTTCTGTTCTGCTCGTTCCGCCCTGGCTGTAGCGATTTGTTCTCCTTCTACTCTAGCCGCCGCAACAGCGGCGATGACCGTTTTGGCATCAACAGACTGATTAGTCGCCGCCACAACGGCCTGTCGTTCTGAAGCCAACATCTCGATAGATCTGTTCTCGGCTTCTCTCTCCGCCTGCCGCTTAGCGGCTGCGGTCTGATGGTGCACCTTCTCCGCCAAGTATTGTTCTCGCTTTCTGGCAGCCTTGGCTAGAGCGAACCTTTCAGCCTCGAACGTCTTCCGAACTTCTTCCACGGTTGCAATCATCTCCTCTCGATCCAGTCGGGACCTTTTCGGCAGCTGCGCTTCGCTTGCCAGGAACTCCTGCTGAGTCTTGACCTCAACGAAACTAGCCTGCTCCTGAATAGCTTGCATAAGCAGATATGTGCAGTTATGCTCGCTCATAGGGGAAGCAATCTTCACGCAACCATTTGTTGCTACACTTAGGGCATACTTCAGAGCAGCTCTTACATACTGGACGCCTACATGCACCTTCTGGCTTGTTGGCTTTACCCGGGCATCTGTTCTCCGTCCGAGGCGCGCAGTCAGAATTCCAGTTCCAGCATGTGTCAATCATGGTGATGTTGCTGTTGCTCCTTGAAGTAGATCGCGCTCCTGATCTCGGTATTTTGGGTCTTCCCCTGCTAGAAGCGTTCGATCGAGGACGCGCAAACGTACCTTCCAGGGGTTTAGGCACCTCTCGAAGCTCCTCATCCCTTCCGTCCTCCCTTATAAGCTCAGTGCACGAAGCTGGTTGTTCAACCATTTCTTCCATCCTCAACCACAGCCGGCACCGAGGGTTGCCTATCGCCTGAGGCCACGGCGGGACGATATCATCCTTCTTTCAGCGGTGAGTCGTTTAAATCGCAATCCTCGCTCCTCTGCTTCTTGAGTTGAATTGCAGGAGTCCGCCCTGTAGACTCTCTATCGTGCTTCGCCTGAGATCGGTTGTCGATCTCAGCCTTGTCCGCCTGAGGCGTCAGGTCACTGGTATCTTCATCTGATCCATCTGGGGACCACCTCTCGCCTTGGGCGGGGTGGTCTGCATCCATTAACGAAGACAATTCTCGGCTCAAGGAAACTCCTTTGTGGGCATAATCGAAATCTTCCTCCATGGAGTTTATTTCGTGCCCTCTGTCAATTTGATCATCACTATCCTGGCCGAATTGTCCGTTCAATGCTATTGGGATGGGAACATTTCCACTCGTGCCTCCCCATCCGCCTGGGGCGTTGGGGTACACGCCTGTGGACTTGTGAGCTTCCCCCGGTCCACTGGCTTCGCCAGCGGCCGGCGCGAATGCATGTGCAGCAATCGGAATGGGACTGATTGACTCCGTCGATTCGGCGATCAAAGACGAGAATGCTCCTCGTCTAGATCTCGCTGTTGTGCCATTCCGCCCATGCGGGTCTGGGGTTTGTTCGCGATTACCGAGAGGAACTCCAGAGGGAGAGCCATCTTCCGATATCTCAACAACCTCTTCACTGCTTCTACCCCGAGAGACCCGAGTGGCGGTACTAGAAGCAGGGGGGGCGGCCCTGACCAGGGCCGCTCTCCTGTAGATCATGTCCGTCCTGTTGTGCAACATACTGTTCAGCGTTTCGCGAAGCGACGGACATTTCATCTGTCTTATCATAGCTCATGCCCGCAGCGACTGAGTCGCGGGGTCCATCAGAAGACCATGCTTCTGGCTGATATAAACCCGCTTCGACTATGTCGCGGCTTTCGGCTGATAACCAGTCTTTCCTCTGAGAATCGGGGTAAGATGGCAACGGGATTAAGATCTCATGTTCACTCTGCTCAGCGAGAGAGGGTACGGGATGAGACATCGATAAGACAAGTAACCGGTAAACGAATTCACTCGATCAGGAATAGTAAGTGAAGTGGCCGGCCGGCCGACGACACGACTACGACGCGGGGGCGACCCCGCGGCGCGCGCGTGCGAACCCGCTCGCACCTTGTATCTACTGGAAGCAAACGTACAGCTGCGGAAGATCACCGCAGTCATAGTCAGACAGTGCGCAGCAATGCAAGTGATGTGAAAAGCAATATGAATATGGGGCGGAAAGGACCTTATTTACTGTTCTGCATAACTTGGGTTTTCAATCCGCGACCTCTCCCAAGAGAAGACCCTTGAGCTCCAGGGGGGCTCGCATGTCGTTGCCTTCTGCCCCGGTGAGCTGCGCCTCCCGCCTGCTCATGTACTGGATGATCAGGGAGACGTAGGACAGGGGACCCGGAAATCCCCGACGAGGTCGTCAAAAAAATGACGAGGCCGAGCCTGCATTTTGACGAGGCCTCCCGCTGCCGACATCCCACAAAACTCCTCCTCGTCAAAATCCGAGGCGCGGTCGTCAAAAAACGATGGCGAACCCGAGTCCTGGCAAACCCGGGTCGTACGCTCCCCCGAGATGAATGTGTCCTTGGGCTCGCGGGTTGCCTCGAACAAGACGTCGCGGCCAGTCCCAGGCAGGTCGCCGGCCTCCCTATCTCGCCGACCATCATGACCATGCGACCACACTTGGCTTGCATGTTCCAATCGAAGCGTTTCACGAATCTATCGGCCCGGCGCCGCGGCGATACTGCCGTACTCCATATCCTGAAAAATCGTCGCCACCGCCTGTGGAAGCTCAAGCCGGGCCAGGCCTGTGGGTCTGAGAAATCCACTCGGCCCCCCGTCAGCCACGCGCTTGCCCAGCCGTCCGCTTCGGATCCCAGCCGACGCCCATTTTGAACCAGTAATCCTTGTCTGGGCCGCCCTTGTATCAAACGTTTTCCTTGTTGTACCCATCCTTGTCGTCGTCGTCGCTGTTCCTGACCTTGGCCGAGGTAGCGGCTGCACTTTGCCCTGACCTGTCGGCCTGTTTCTTCCAGGGGTCGTGATCGGCCTTCAACAAGGGATCGGCTCGCTGAGGGGGTCCTGCGGCAAGAGATGTCGTCGGTGCCAGTGGAGGTGAAGTCTCCAAAGCCTCCCTGATTACATTCTTCGCGATCTCAGTCAACTGCTCCGCTGTCCATCCTGCTGCAAAAATGGCGCTGGCTGGTGGAACTGCCGGACTCCCGCGTTCTCGGGCGGTGGAAGCAGCTCTTCCTGCCGAGATCGGCGAGTCTGCCCCCGTCATCACGGCCATAGCCAACATCACCGAGTCGGACCTGGAACGAGGTCCTCGCCACGAACGCAAAAGAGCGCCGTGCCAGTCGCCGCCGCGCGCCAACTCACGCTCCCATCAACATGTCGGTGGGGTGCCCCGTTCCGCTACCAACCGTCGCAGCAAACATCCACCTGATGTGTTGCGGAATTGAGAAACGGAGAGCGCATCAGCAAACAACCTTCTCTGACAAAATAAACATCCTTCCACAAAAGGCACCTACCACATCATACTATAGAGAGAGTACGATCGAGAATATTACGAGTAGCATGCGGAGTACTCGGGGAGAGTCCACAGGTGAGTCACGTAAAGGCTGTTCATTCCTGACTGGTGGGTGCGGCCCCGAGAGAACCACACCTTCGCGAAGACAAGGAAAGAAAGGTGTTCCGCCCTCCCCCCCCTCCGCTCCGACGGGCCCCTCCTTCTCGTGCGGCCTCCTCGTAGATGGGCACCCACTGGCTGTCGCTGCCCGAGTTGTGCGAGAAGACGGGGGAGCCTGCCGAGAACGCTCTGGAGGCGCCCCCCCGCCCCGGTTGCGACGACAGGCCGCCTCTCAGCTCCAGTCCTCTGCGACTCGGGTAGGCGCGCCAGGCGAGAAACTCCCGAGGGCCCAAGGCCACCCGATTTCGCGCATCGCGCCCCGCGATGAGCAGTTACCTTCGCGCCTTCGCGCCGACCCTCCTGGGGAAAAGAATCCCTCTGGCGCAAGCCGTGACGCGCGAGGGGCGCGTACCTTCGCGCCCCTGAGGGCGATCTGGCGTGCTGGCCGCGTCGCCAGGGCGCTCCGCCCTCGAGCGTCGCCATTCGCGCGCCCAACGCGCTCTCCAGGGACGGCCTCCCCTCTCTGCTGCCCGTGGCCCGCCCTCGGTGAGGAAGGGGGGGAGAGGAGGAGGGAGGGAAAAGGGACTGGGAGCAGGTAGGAGATAGTTTAATTGAAGAGAGGATGGCAGGAATTGGTGAGATGCAGGAGGAGGAGGAGGAGGAGGAGGAGGAGGAGGAAGAGGAGGATACTGATGAGGCGGATGCTGATGATGATGAGGAGGAGGAGGAGGAGAAGCAGGAGACACAAACTTAAGCTGCTACGGGAGGAGGAGGAGGAGGAGGAGGAGGAGGAGGAGGAGGAGACGCAAGCCCAATGAACTCCGCCGAAGAAACGAGGGAAGCACGAGTAAAGACGGAAAACGCGGCAACCCTTTAGCCGCGTTGGGTGTCACCGCTTAGGGGAACTCCCGCTCGCGGGTGACGTTCGGCCTTAAGGATATTAAGGGCCGTGATTCTTCCCTGAGGAATTCCACGCTTACCTTTGCAATGGGCAAGCAGGGTCGGGGATTGCCGGGTTGAGGAATTGCCCCCGCAGTTTAAACAAAACACGAAGGGTACCTCAGAGACCAAATGGTGTCCCCGAAGAAGGGGGCGCGTTCTTGATGCCTTGGCTGCCCCCGTATCTGGGAAACTTATCTTGCCAGAACAGTTCAACGTGATTGCAGTGGCCCCTTGCTGTGCCCGCCGTCACATGGAGCGTGGATGTCCCTCCTGGGCGGCTTCTTGTGCGAGCCCCTGGCAGAGGCTCGTCACGACGAACAAATCACAAGAGTGTCGGTGAGCTTGTGCTCTCGACATTCACAAACTTCGGCCCACCACAGGTGGGCCTTCCTCGTGGGCCGTTTCCCCCGACCTGTGCCCAAAGGCACCTCCAGAACGCTGGCTGGCACCAAGGATGGGGAGCCCAGGGATGGTCTCAAGGGGAACTGTGGCGAGCCACCCTGGCCCGCCGAGGTCGGCCGCCTGGCCCGCGCTGATCGTCACCTGCAGGGAGGACGCAAACCTAGCAGCCTCACGGGCGAGAGAGGCACATCTTTCGATCACCACCAGCTGGGCTTGCGAGGCGCGAAAGGGTTCAGCTCCTAACTCAGCTAGGCGGTCAGCATGGGCATTTACCTGTCTCTGCTGGTGGGCTGGAGGAAGGGAGGAGGAGGAGGAGGAGGAAGAGGAGGAGGAGGAGGAGGAGGAGGAGGAGGAGGAGGAGGAGTGAGTGAGTGAGTGAGTGAGTGAGTGAGTGAGTGAGTGAGAGTGAGAGTGGGAGTGAGAGTGAAGGCGATGCTGAAACGCGTCGGTCGGGCCGACGCGCCCCACCCCCGCGCCCGCTGCACGGGAAGGCCAGAGGCGTCAGGCGAGGGACGCGTCGCTAGTCCCGCCCGCCGGGCTGGGAAGCAGCCGCCCGCGCTCGCAGCACGAGGAGTGCACTCTCGTCGAAGGTCAATTCCTTCTTCGATTGGGGCGCCCCGAGGAGCGGGCCGCTGCCTCTGGTTAGCCAAATTACCGTCACGCTGCGGCGCCCCAATGATCTCGCCGCTGCCACAAGAATGCTTCTCCCGTTTGGTCACGGGGCCCTCGGCGCAGAGGGGCAGGTCAAAGGTTGCCCAGCCTTCTGACCCAGCACTAGAGGACACACCAGGCAGGTCCCGCTGACGCGCAGGGCCGCCCAACTTGCCCAGAAAGCGACGATGGCCGGCTGCCTCGACTGCGCCCCCACAATTTATCACAGGCTGTGGGCAACTGTCAGAACGCGTGCATGTGTCCTGGGCAGCCGCTCCCGGCGGGACTGGCCCCCATGGGCTGCTCCTTCAGCAGCTCGCAAGCCAGCGGGTGCCACTGCCCTCGCTTGCTGACCTGCGCCACGCTGCCTCTCTGTCCTCCTGGTGGCGGCTCGAGGGCCACCAGGTGCCGCTGCCCTCGCATGCAGGCCCTCGCCGTTCTGCAGGCAATCGGATCGTGCAAAGACGTGTTCCGCTGGCAGAACGCCCGTTGGTGGCGAGCTCGGCGCGCAGGAGGTGGCCGCCCCCCCCGTCCACCTCGCGGCCAACCCCCCTCTGGGTGGCCTGCAGGGAACATTCAGGCACCTCCCGCTCGCCGACTGGACTCCTCTCAGCAGCATCCTCGCTGTCCTCCGCCACCCGAGGACTCGTCTCCACTCGGGGCCAGGCGCCGCTGCCAGCAGCGTCGAGCAAGAGGCGGACCTTGCCGGCAACGGACAGCTGCTTCCTAGCTGCCAACTCAGCGCCTTGGGGCGAATCCAAGGGTGCCAAGCCTTCTGGCCCAGTGCTGCAGTGAGCAGCGGCAGGAGAGCCTCCAGCAGCGACCGCAGCGACATCTGCCCCCTCACCTCGGAGGCTGGCAGGAGCGCGAGCCCTGGGGAGCCTCGCCCAACGGGGCTGGCCCCCCTGGGCTACCCCACGGGGCGGCAGCTCGCGGACCAGCGGGTGCAACAACCATCGCTTGCTAGTCCTGGCTGCGCAGCTGCTGCACCTCAACTCCTCCGTGTGCGGCTCCAGCCAACAGGCCGTCCTGTCGGCGACGAGCCCTGACGCGACGCCCAGGACGCGGCCGCCCCTTCCCTGGGCCAACGCGGCCCTCGGGCCCTGAGGAAATCCATGGAACCCCTTAAGGCGTCATTCGAATTCCTTCGGGTACCCATAGTAATCCGACGGGCATCTATTGGACTCCTCTGGGGCCCCATGGAACTCCTTGGGATTAGTCATGGGAAGCCACCGGCAACAAATTGCTTTCCTTAGGAAGTCTACGAGATCCATCTCAGGAATCCATCATTCCTTCGGGGACCCATAAGATTTAAACTGAAGTCGATGGGAACTCTTGAAGCGGATGAAGATGGTGATGACGATGAAGCTGTTGAAGATGATGATTCCTCGCTCTGAAGACTCTTGGTGCCGGCGAGAGTTGGTGTCTAGAGCTTGCCTGGGAGCCCCTTAGGACTCCTTCAGGAGTCCATGGGAAGCCTGGGGAAATCCATCGGACCCCTCTGGTGATCCATACAACTCATGAGGGGGTAAGATCCCGTAGGGAATCTATTGGATTCCTTCAGGCACCAATAAGATGCCTTTGGAAACCCATTGGATTCCTCCAGACAGTACACAGGATGCCGCAGGAAATCCATAGGAAGCCGCAGGCGATCCATAGGTATCCTCAGGGAGCCGCAGGTAATCCATAGGATTCCTCAGGCATGCGGACCCCTCAAAGATTCCATGGGTCCTTTCTGAGAAGCCCAAAAGAGGGTTCCTTTGGACATCCACCAGAATGCTTAAGACATGCATAGGGTTCCTTCGGACATCCATCGGATTTTTCCCGAATACATACTTCCCTTTGGAGATGCATCGGAATCCTCTGGGAATCCCGTGGACCCCTCGTGACATTCATGGGGCCCCTTCGGAGATCCAAAGGCCCCCCGTGGGAATTCGATGGGGAACGTCGGGGAATCAATCGGCGACCCACGGGAATCCTAAAGACACCCATATGATGTCTGAGGACATCCATAAGAAGCTATAGGCAATCCGTCGGATTCAAATGGATAGTTAAGAATTCACGGAGAAACCAACATATTCAATGTGATGCCTTAGGACATCCATAGGAATCCCATGGACAGCCACACTAATCCTTCGGACATCTAGGGAAGAGGTCCAGAGGTCCACCGGCGTGCGCCGGAGCGCGCCCTGCTCGGGCTGCCGGAAAAAAAGGCTTCTCGCAGAACCAAAGTTATTGAATGCAACAGATTCCCTAACTGTAGATGACGACATCGTCCGTCCATCGCTTCAGCGGACGGCCTGGCGCCCTGCGCCCCACAGGCGTCCAGTCCAGCGCTGCTTTCGACCACCTGCCATCGGTGCTGCCGACGATCTTCTGCAGCAAATCAGCTTTTCGACGTTTCTGTAATTGTACTCAATTATGGAAACCGGCTTTCTCGTACTCGCCCACTGCTTTCTTAGTCGCCCGGCTGATCCACTCCACGTACGGCTCGTCCGCGCCGCCTTCAGAAACTGCTTTCAGCGGTGGCGTTGCAACAACTTTCCGAAGTATCTTGCGCAATTCTGTCTGTAGCTTTGTCTCCCTTGCCGCCGTCATAGTCCACGTCCCACTACCGTAGAGGACAGTTGATGTGACCACGGCATCGAACAGGCGAAAACGAGAACGCAAAAGGTAATGCTTATTACACAGCACTGCTTTGAACTTGCCGAAGGCCCCCCATCCCTTGGCAATGCGGCTCTGCATTTCCACGTCATGAAGATCCTGGAAGCAAAGCTTGCGCCCGAGATAAGACACATTTCCGCCCACTGGGAGCAAGCATTTCCACCCTGCCAGCCCCGACTGGCACGTGCGATTGCGCAAGGACCCCTCTCCGGTCAACAACATTCGACAAGATTTTGGTTTTGCCCATATGCAGCGTCAGCCCAGCTTCACCAGCGCGAACTGTCAAGTCTTCCAACATGTGCCGAACCTGCGCCCGCGTAGCTCCAATCAGCACGATATCATCTGCGAACCGGAGATTCGTGAGACGTTTGCCTCCTACTCTCACCCCGAAGCCTTTCTTATCCCACTTCTGTTTGAAGTCGCGCATAATCGACTCCAGCAAAGCGTTAAACAAAGTAGGGCTCATCGGATCACCTTGTTTTGTCCCCCTTTCCAAAGTGAAAACTCGACTCGCGCGGTCTGACAAGATCTGCCCTGTCTGCCCCTCGTACAGCCTGCGCAAAACACTGATATACGAAGCAGGGGCGCCTTGGGAACCCCGTAGGAAATGCATCGGATCCCCGTGGGAACCCCGTAGGAAATGCATCGGATCCCTTAGGGCACCCATCGGATTATTTAGGGAACCCGTTGGATTCCGTAAGAATTCATTACAGCTATAGGAATCCGTGGGGGAGATAGTTGGAAATCAAGCGGATTCCTTGAGGGCGCCATTCGGTTCCTCAGGGAATCCACCAGATCCCGTGGGGCATCGATAGATCCTAGAGATCCTAAAGACATCCGTAGGAGTCCTCCTGGAATCCATGACCCCACTGGATGTTCATCGGGCACCATGGGACATGCATAAGAATCCGAAGAACATCCATCTGATGTCTGAAAATATCTACAGAACACCTTAAGACATCCATTGAAATCCTGGGGACATCCATGGTATTCCATCGGACATCCGTGGTATTCCATATGGTGGGAACAATAAGATTCGTTTGGCAACCTATGGGGGCCATTGGGGCATGCGTTGGGTTCCTCGGGAAATCCATGGTCCCGTGAGACATCGAAATGGTTCCTTAGGACACAACACCCCGTTGGACATCCATTAGAGTCTCTCGGATATCGATAGGAATCCTTAGGACATCAAGCGGAATCGTAAGGAAACCCGTGGGGATACGCAGGAAATCCATTGGATTCCTTTGGGGATCCTTAGGGGTCCACAGGATCCCTTACGACATCCATGCGAATCCTTGAGCAATCCATCGGGCCCCTTAAGACATCCATGCGATTCCCGAGGACACGCATCGGATTCCCTAGGCGACCCCAGGACCCCAAAACAAAATCTATGATGCCGAAGAAAATGCTGACGATTCCTTCGGACATCCATGGGATTCTTCAGTAAATCAACCAGAGGAGGAAGAGGGCGGGGAGGAAGGGGGGGAGCGCCGGGCCCAGTTTGCCAAAGCAATTTCGATTCTAGACCTTACGTGTTGCATTTGCAAGACTAGATTATTCCAAGACCATTTTCGACGCCGCGTGCGAAAGAGACCACGGCGGCTCATCGGCGGGGGTTTACAAAAGCACGCGGGATAGAAAAGTGCGGGGCGGTTGCTGCTGTTGATGTTGTTGTTTGTGTTGCTGCTGATGTTGTTCCTTGATGTCGGTGTACTGATTGCTGTTGCTTGCTGTGGTTGTTGCTGTCGGTGTTGCTGTTTGCTGATCCTCTTCCTGCTCCTCCTCGTCATCCTCCTCCCCCTCTCCCTCTTGCTCCACCTCCTCCTCTCTCTCCTCCTCATCATCAGCGGCGTCGTCATCGTCGCCATCAGCATCATCGTCATCATCAGAGTTACCATCATATACACCATCATCTTCATCACCATCAGCAATCCCATCAACATCATCATCTTCATCGCCATCACCATCTTCATCATCATCATCACCACTTGTCCAAGCTGAACGACCCTGGGATCCAGTAGCCAAGGTGCCCGAATGTGCTCGGAGCCATGAAAACGGAAGACGCTCGATCCGAGACGCGAGGCCCGAGCCTCGCCGATGGCGGCCTGGGCCCGACGACGAAGCCGAGGGCGATCGACGCTCGCCGAGGCTCGATCGTCGATCCTCGGATATGGGACCCAAGGTCCTCGAGTCCAAGGTGGGCGATCCACGGATCTTGGATCTGAGGTGCTCGAAGATGCTGAGCCAAGATCGAGGGCTCCCAAGTCTGAGGGTCGAGGATCGGAGACTCGCCGGTGGCGGCGACGAGAAAGACAGACGATGAACGATGCTCGATCCTGGATCCTCGGGTCGAACATCCTCTATCTTGGATCCGAGCTGAGCGATCCTCGGATCACTCGAAGATGCCCGGGTCCAAGATCGAATCTGCTCGACCCGAGCGTCGAGGATCGAGCACCGTTGGTGACGACGAGACAGAGAATTCTCGATCCTCGATCCTCGGATCCAGTGCTTTCTATATTGGATCCGGGCTGAGCGAAGCATTCCTCGGATCTAGGACACGGGATGCTCAGATATGCTCGGATCCAAGATCGAAGATGCCCGACCCGAGGGTCGGCGATCGAGCGTCGTTGATGACGCCAGGGTAGAAAATTCTCGATCCTCCATCCTCGGATCCAGCGTCCCCTATCTTGGATCCGAGCTGAGCGATCCGCGGATCTAGGATTCAAGATGCTCGAAGATGCCCGGGTCCAAGACCGAAAATGCTCGATCCGAGGGTCGGGGATCGAGCGTCGTTGATGACGCCAAGACAGCGAATTCTGGACCCTCGATCCTGGGATCCAGCACCATCTTGGGCCCGAGCTGAGCGACCCTCGGATCGAGGGCCCGAGCTGCTCGGCGAAGCTCGGATACAAGATCGAAGATGCTCGATCCGATGGGTCGAGGATCGAGCGTCGCGACTGGAGCGCCCGCCTCAGGCGCGCTGCGCGCTCGGCCCCTCGGCCCCCGGCTCGCCCTCGGCCGCGCCCTCGCTCTTCGTGGCCGCGCGCGTCTCCTGCAGCTGCCCCCGCCCATCGGCAACCTCGACGATGGCTGGGCCCTCCTTGTTGCAGCGGCCCTCGATGCCTGCCTGTCGCGGTGCCCGCGCTTCTTGTAATCTTGCTCGTCGAACTTCTGGCGCTTGGCCATGCGCTTGTCCCGTGAGACTCCGCGGCGCTTGTCCGCGGCGCGCTTGACGCGGGCGCGCTGCTCGACCGCGGACTCGGTCGTTGCGATGAGCCCGTCGAAGCTCGACTGCGCCAGGTTGCACCCCGCGGCATAATTAACAAACAGCTCGACACTGTCGCGGGCACGCTCGCAGGGGCCCTCGCCGCCGCCAAGGTCCTCGTCGGGAACCGGCTCGAACGACTCGTTGGGGGGCAGGGCCAGCTCGTGCGGGGCCAGGTGTTTCTTGCTCACCTCGCCGAGGCTCGCGCGGACGCGATCGGCGTGGGACCCGCGATGGGGGCATCGTCAGCTTGCCCTCGCCGAGCTCGACGCCCTTGGCCTGCGCGAGCTCGACCATCTTCTCGCGGGAACTCGGTGTGGGCCAGGAGATGTTCTCGGGCAGCTCGCCGCGGTCATCGACGACGCGGGGCCAGTGCTTGGCTTGCTCGACATGCGTCTTGCCCCGCAGGGCGACTGCCAGCTCGGCGCGCCTCCTGCCCTTGTCAAGGAAGATGCCTCCGTGCTCGATCGCCTCGAGGCCGCCGCCTCTGCGCGCCATCTCGAGGACGGCTTGCCGCGCGCTCGAGGACCAGGGCGCGTTCTCTGCCTCGAAGAAGCGAGCTGTCATGCGGGCTGTGCCAGTGCCTCGCGCGTTGGCCTGGCGCTGACGCATCTCGGCGATGGAGACCTGGTCGCCGATGAAGGTGAATCCCGTGGGAATATTGTCGCTCTGGTTGGCGATCTCCCGGAGGACCGCGAAGGCCGTGAGCTGGAGGGTCTCGGGCGCGGGCGCCGTGGGCGCCCGCTCGCTGAGCTCGAAAAGCCCGAGCGGCCAGCGGTGCTCGGCAGGCGACGCCCGAGTGAAACTCGCGAGCCTCAGACGGCATCGGAAGGGGGAGGGCTCGGAGACGAGGAGGCCCCGCGGAGATGCCTATGGTGCCACGAATCGCGCGAGGAGCCCGCTGGCAATGCGCAGCCCCAGCGACGCGCTCGGCAACGCGCGGCCCCGGGGGCGCGCTCGGCAATGCGCGGCCCCGACGACGCGCTCGAGCGCTGCCGGGCTCCGTCGGAATTCCGCAAGATTTCTTTACCTCCATCGACTTCCTTCGTAAATCCATGGGGTTCATTTGGGATGCCATGGGGGTCCCTTAGAATGTATAGGTATACACATACGCGCGCGACCATTAAAAAATTGCATTGGGCACCTCGGGGGATCAACCATATTCTTCGGAACATCCGTTGGATTCCGTAGCAGCATGCATCCGATCCCCCCAGGGGTCCTGAGGCATCCTTCGGACATGCGCAGGGGCCCTTAGAAGCCCATGGGATGCCCGAGGACATCTTTAGGAATCCTTGACACATCCAGGGGGCAGCCTAAGAAATCCCTGAGGCAATCAACAGGAGGAGGATGAGAAGGATGAACCCAGGGACCAATTTCCCCAAAAAGCTTCGATTCGGGACCTAAGGCTCTGTTTGTGAAAGCACATTGCGTTGCAATCATATTCGATCGCGCGCGCGGGGCACATGACATGCGGGGCGCAAATTCGAGCTGGGCGCGCAAGGAGGAGGAATACTACTACGAATAAAAAAAGTGGAACTCTTTTTGACGCGCTTAGGGAACTTTGGGATTCCGACGGGGTCCCTTAGAGCAGCCGCGCATGTCTCCAGAAATCCATGGGAGCCGATCGGGAATCCGTAGGAGCCCTTCGGCAGCCCATGCGATCCCCTCGGACATCCATGCGCCTTCTCGGGGAACCCATAATTAAATGCCCGCGCGACGCCCGTGGGATTCCTGCGGAAATGCATGGGAATCCGGAAGGCGCCCATGAGATTCCGTAGGACATCCATGCGATTCCGGAGAACATCCATTGGATCCCTGAGGACATCCATAGGATTTGCAATCCAAGAAGGAATCCTTAGGAAATCCATGAGACTCTTGTATCAATTTAGAATATTCCTCAGAAGATCCATAGGGTTCCTTAGGGCATCCATCGGAATCTGGATGCCACGCATGGGACTCCTTCGGGGGTCTAGGGGATTCCGGAGGATGCCCCTAGGACCCCGAGAGATTCAAAGGATTTGCGACGAAGCCCTGAACATTCCTGGGGAAATCCTTCGGATGCCTTGTCTGTAAATCCATTGGATTCCTCTGAGCGCCCATTGGAGCCCACGGGGCACGCATGGCCCCCCTGGAAAGCAGTGCTGAGGATTCCGCGGGCAGTCCACAAGATCACTTGGGGAAGCGATCGGACCCCCCGGGGAATCCATCGCATAACCGCGGAAATCCAAAGGCTTCCTTCGGACATCCATTGAGATTCTTCAGGGGGGCCATAGGATTCCTTCGGACATTTATCTGCTTCCTTAGGAAATCCATCGGACTCCCGCGGAAATCCATAGGAATCCTTTTGGAAATCCGTGGGGTTCCTCCGGCAACCCATAAGGCCCCTGAGGACATATGCGTGATTCTCTGGGAAATCCACCGGATTCCTTCGGACATCGGTCGAATTCTTGATGCAGACACTGGGAATCCTTGGGGCGTCCACAGGATTTCATTGGAACTCCATGGGATTCCGCGGTCGATTCATATGATGAGTTTGGGTGCGCATCGGCATCCTTAGGACACCCATGTGAAAACTCAGAAGAAATCAGATGAGTTCTTTGGACGACGTCCGAATCCAATCGATCACCAATCGTCCAGTCGATCACCAATCGCCCAATCCAATCGATCCCAATCTAGCACGTTAATTTCATCATCCAATCGATCACCGCAAAGGGTTCACTGGGATCTCCAAACGAACGCGGGAGATGGAGAGTTCGCAGCGCGGGCGCCCGCGCGCGCGATGCGTCCTCAAGATTCCTGTGGATGTCCAAAAGATTCCTATAGATTGCCGAAGGACCCCTGCGAATGTCCCCTGGACTCTCATGCATTTCCTGAGGACTCCCATGGGTTTTAAAAAGCGTCATATGGCTGTTCTGTTGATTCAAATAGATATCCGGAGGAATCATGCGGCTGTCCGAAAGAATCGCCTGGATTGCCCTAAGACTCACGGATGCCCAAGCCACGAACGCGCGGCAGGGCCATAGGGTTTTCACTTTCTCAGCCGCTCCCGCGTCAGGAGCGCTCGGCAGGGCCATGGGGGCCGATTGGATTCTGATTTTCCATGCGTTTTTCGAGGAGGCAGAGCATTGGAGTGCATTACTTTTTTAGCGCATTCCTCGCGCGGTTCATGGCCTCTCCTTCTCCCCCCCCCCCCCCCGCCCCCATTCACCTCTGCCCCCGCAGCTGCCCGGGCCCGCGCTTCCCCGAGCCCCCGAGACTCCATGCTTTCGCCCCAGGGGCAGCGATGGGGGGCGATACGCATGCGGGGGCACATCGTTCCCCAACCGCCTGATCGCAGAGAGCGGCCCAATAGCCCGAACCTGCCCAGGAACGCGCGGATTCAAGATCGGGCGCGCATCGCCGATGCATCGGCGATGCGTCGCCGATTTCGATGTTAATGCCCCCCCCCCCCCCCCCCCCCCCCCCGCGCGTCGTCACCCCTGAGTACGCCGCGAGCCTCAGCCGCGCCCTGGGCCGCCGAGCGCGCCCAGGCGGCGACCCGGCAGGCCGAGGCCCTGAAAGGGGCGTCGCGACCCAGAAGGCGAGCCCGAGCTCGAACGAGATTCTCGAGCTCATGGCCAAGCAAAACGAGAAGATCCTCGACGTGCTTTCCTTCATCACGGACAAGATCGCGATTGCCGAGATGCGCCGATGCCATTCGAGCGCGCAAGGCACTGGCGCAGCCAGAATGACGGCCTGCTTTTTCAAGGCGGACACCGCCTCGTGATCAAGCAGCGCCCAGCAAGCCGCCCCCGAGATGGCCTGCGACGCCGGTTCTCTCAAGAGCATCGAGCACGGGCGCACCTTCCACGAAAAGCGCAAGAGGCGCGTCGAGCTGGCGGCGGCGTCGTTCTACAAGACCTGCTGCGGAGGGGAAAAAATCACAAAACAACAAAAAAACGCCTCTGCGACATCATCGAGGATCGCGGAGAGCCGGCCGATAATCTCTTCTTGTGCATTCCGAACTTCAAGTCGAATATGCAAGAGCTTGCCAAGAAGAAAGGACATCGAGCTCGGCACCGAGAACGCCCAGCGCGTCACCTTCGGCCCCTACGCCGAGCGCGTCGGCAAGGCTTTCCCCTACATCCTCTCCGAGCTCCTCCACCTCCACGACCTCGTGCTGCCGAGCAACAAGACATGCAAGCCCGTCGACAAGCGGGGCGAAGAATTCTCCTCTGGCGCGCAATCCGAGCAGCTCTTCGCCAGAACGGCGTGGTGTCGAGCGATGACCACGCGCGAGCCACCGCGCGCGCGGTCGCCAAGCGGCGCTGGAGCCCCAAGCGCACTGCCGACACGGCCTACGAGCTCCAGGAGCGGAGCTACAAGGACAAGCGCTCCAATCATGACTACGCAAGCACCGACACGCAGCATGCCATCGAGACAATGCTTCCCGACCAGCACATCAAGATGAATTCCCATGCGTTCGCCAAGGTCCACGCTGACTACGACAAGACGATCAACCGGCGCGAACCCGAGAAGAGCCAGGCCAGCGCGAAGGCCGAGCCAGAGGCCGACAAGTTCATGCCCGTGGACGCCTGAGAGCCGAGCGGCGGCGAGCGGCGAGCGCCAGGCGCGCGACGAGCGTCCCGAGCCAAGCGCCCCCGCGCTTTTTGCTGCGAGGGTGCCGCGCGAGCGTCTCGGCACGCGAGATTCGCTCTTCAAGCCCCAAGCGAGCGTTCGAACACGCGCGAGTGGATTTCCAAGCTGCGGGGCGCTACTCCCCCCCACTCGCCGAATGATCCTCGATCAAGCATCGAGGAAGCAAGCGTTCTCGACCCACCATGCTCGGATCGAGGATCCAAGATCTTCAGCCCGAACATCTTCGAGCACCTTGAATCCTAGATCCGAGGATCGCCACGCTTGGACTCGAAGATCCCGGGTTCGCGGTCCGAAGACCGAGGGTCGAGCCTCGGCGATCGTCCATCGCCGCCATCGCCGTCGCCGAGCCTGGGCCGTCATTAAGGAGGCTCGATCCTCGGATGGAGAATCCGAGATCTTGGTTCCGACCAGCTGCGAGCGCCTTGGATCGTAGATCCGAAGATCGCCACGCTTGGTCACGAAGATCTCGGGTTCTCGATCCGAGGATCGAGGATCGAGCCTCGGCGATCGTCGATCGCCCTCGTCGCCGCCCTCGGGCCCAGACCGCCGTCGAGCAGGCCCGATCCTCGGATCGAAGATCAAAGATCCGAGATCTTGGCCCCGAGCATCTTCGAGCGCCCTAGATCCTGGGTCCGAGGATCGTCGCGCGTGCACTCGAAGATCTAGGGTTCACGATCCCTGGATCGAGGGCCGAGTCTCGGCGATCTTTGGTCGCGCCCCTCGCCGCCCTCGGGCGCTCAGAGCGCCATCGAGGAGGATCGATCCTCGATCCTCGAATCGCGGATCCGAGATCTTGGTTCCGAGCAGCTTTGAGCGCCTTGGATCCTAGATCCGAGGATCGCAACGTTTGGACTCGAAGATCTCGGGTTCGACATCCGAGGGCAGAGGATCGAGCCTCGGCGATTGTCGATCTTCCTCGTCGCCGTCCTCGGGCCCAGACTGCCATCAAGAAGGCTCGATCCTTCATCCTCGGATCGAGGGTCCGAGATCTTGGCCTTGAGCATCTGCGAGCACCTCGGATCCCAAATCCGAGGATCGCCAGGCTTGGACTCCAGGATCCTGGGCCCTCGATCCGAGGATCAAACATCGAGCCCCGACGCCTGGCGGCCACGCGCGCACGCGCGCGCACACGCACTCACTCACGCGCACACGCACGCACACTCACACACACACACACACACGCACGCACACACACACACACACACACACTCGCACACTCTCACGCACACACACACACACTCATTCACTCACTCACTCACACACACGCACACACACACACACCACACACAACAACAACAGCAAAACAACAAACAACAGCAGCCACAGCAGCAACAGCAACCAGCATAACAACAGGAACAGCAGGCCACACCAGCAACACGACAAACAACAAAAGCACAAACATCAGCTGCCACAACAGCACAGGTCAAGCCCACCACATCGCCGATGCATCGCCGAGGCCCGCCGATGCATCGCCGCGGTGGCGCAATCAACGCGGCGCAATGGGCGCGAGCTCTGTAGTGCAAGCACTGTTCGGGCCAAGCCCGCTGAGGACGCAACACTTTCCGGGGCCCCTGTGGGATCAAGCATTCCAGGCCCGCTGAAGACGCAACGCTTTCCATGGCCGGGTCGGACAGCGACGATCGTCGGCCTTTCGCCAAGCGGTCGGAGGGCGAGAGCGTCGTCTCGCCGACGTTCCTCGTCGAGCGAATGCAGAGCGACGAGCGGGCGCCAGAGGGCGCGCGCGCCGAGGACTTCGAGGAGGTGAAGACCGAGGACGGCTGCGAGCAGCTCGAGGAGACGCAACCCACCGCGCTCGAGGTGGACACCAGCAAGCCCGAGGACAAGAGCCTCGACGACGAGAAGCCCGAGGACAAGAAGATCAAGTTGGAGGTCAAGCTGGGGGACAACAAGGTCAAGCTGGAGGACAGGAAACGCCCCTGCAAGAAACGCCAAAACAACATCAAGCTCGAGGGCAAAGCGCACTTCGAGAAAAGGCTCTCGGACAAGAAGCTCTATCTGGACTCCCCGGCAAGGCCGACCTCGAGAAGAAGCGCGGCTGCCTCTGCAAGCCCGCAACGACGAGGCAGCGCGATGCCTTGCACTCGGCGCCACGCCCTGCCTCGCCTCAAGCCTCGGCTCCGAATCCTGACTCTGCCTTGAAGCACCTCGCGAGCCGACGGGGGCTCTGAGCGAGGTGCCTTCGGGCAGAGTGAGGACGAGGCGCTGGGGGCTCTCAGCGAGGTGGCCACTGGCCTCGAGGACGCCGGGAAAAAATGCAAGAGACAGGGGCCAGATCAACGTAATCGACGACAGCAAAAACAAACGCACACGCAATCACCGCAACACGCGCAAGAAACATCAACAACAAGGCAAACATAAGCAAAAGCGACCAGCAACGCAACAGCACCACCAACAACAGCATAATCAACATCAATCACAACAGCAACACAAACAACCACAACATCAATCGCAGCAGCAAGCCACAACAACAAGCGAACAACGATAACCCCCAAACGACATGATAACAACATAACGCTGACAACGATAATGCAACACCAAGCAGCGAACAAAGACAAGCCGATAACAGCCAGAAGCCCACAACTTTCCGAAGCCGCGCTGGCTCGAGGATGTGTGGTTAAAGCCGCTGCAGCTTTGCAGCGGAGCTCCGATGACCGCGCCGACGAAGCAGACGAGCTTGTCGAGCCTCTGGGGCCTGGCGAGCTCGCCTTCCGCGGCCCCGAGCTCCCGCGAGAAGCTGAGGAACTCCCCTTACGAGAGCGCCGAGTCGGCTGCGGACTTCCCCGAGGAACTCGAGGCCAAGGGGCTGGGGGCTGAGAGCGCCAAGAATAAATATGTGTATTCTTCCTTCTCCTCCTCTTCCTTACCCTTCTCTTTCTCGTCCTTCACAATTGCTCAATATGAACGCACTCTCCCCCATTCCCCTGATGGCGCGCGGAAGGCGGCGGGCGCCCCTCCGCGCGCCATTGTTTTTGGCTGTTTGTTTGTTTTTTTTTTCGCGCGGGATTTCCTGGAGTTGGGTTTTCGCAGGTTTTCTTTGTTTCTTTAAAATGCTGCTCTCGCTGAAACGCTGGCCTGATGTTCGAGCTTCCGCTCGTTCCGAACCGCGCTCCCGCTGCAACGCGTGCCCCATTTTCGGATCGGTGCGTTGCCTCCGTCGTTCAGCACGGCGTTCTCGCCCCAACGCGGGCCTCTTTCTCGCGCGCCCATCCGCCCGCCACCGCCGCGCTGCGCCCCGCCCCGCCCGCCGCCACTTCCACCCGCCAACGCGCGCACGCACGCACGCACGCGCGGGCACCACCACCGCGCACCGCCACCACCACCCCACTACCCCACCCACCACCACCACGCTACACCGTGTCACACCACATCACACGCGCGCGCATACAGACACACACGCGCGCACGCACGCACGCACGCACGCACGCACACACACACACACAAACATACACACACGCACACACACACACACCACCACCACCACCACCACCGCCACCACCCCCGCCACCGCCATCGCGCACGCACGCACCTGGCCCACCACCAAACCACCAAGACGCCACACCACGTCACACCACAGCACACGCGCACACACGCTTACACACACCACCACTACCACCACCACCACCACCACAACCACAACCGCGCACGCACGCACGCACGCACGCACGCGCACCACCACCCACTACGCACGCGCGCGCGGAGCCACAGGTCCGCTACGACACGCGTCCGCGGATAAAGAAAATCAGCGCCATGGTACAGGGTGGGAGGGGGGGGTAGGACGCCAGATACGACGCGAACGCACATAGTTTGCCCCCCCCCCCCCTCCCGAGGCCCCGAACTTCTTCGCCCCCCCCGCTGCGAGGTTGCGAACGATAAAGAAGATGCAGTTTTTTTGCAGCAAAGAGACCTATGGCCCCGAACCCACATGTTCGCTGAAAATCAATCCTGGGGCCACCCTCTGCTCTCTTCCTTCCCCAACCCCCCGCCCTTCTAGTCGCTACTCCTGCTACTACTACTACTACTACTACTACTACTACTACTACTACTACTACTACTACTACTACTACTACTACTACTACTACTGTCAACCCGCGTAGCCAGGGGGAGCAATCTTCTCAAGGTTTGCCCTTGCACCCTTGCCCCTTCGGCCCATCTCTGGGCCTTCCGAGGGCCTTGCATCTTTGCCGCGCATCCTTATTGCGCGGGTCGGCCGCGCTACTGCTGGCGCCCCCCCCTCAGGATCGAGTCGCGGCCGCGGCCGCGCGCCATGAGCTTGCGATCGCCGAAGTCAAAGCCCGCGCCCCGGGCGACCTCGGCCGAGGCGCGAAGCGAGGCATCAGCAAGGGCGGCAGACCCCAGGGCGAGAAGGCGGAGTACAAGGCAACGCGCAAGCCCCGAGCAGCGCCCACGCCGCGACGAGACCCACCAGCGCAATCCACGCATGCCCCAGGCCCTCCTCGACCGGAGCAAGCGCGCGGGCGAGCGCGGCGCGGGGAAGTTCGCCCTCCTGCCCTTCGCCGCGAAGGACAAGCTGCAGAACGAGTGGCACTGGGACCGCGAGACGGTCGCCCGATGGCACGGCCTTGGAGCTGCTCTCGAGAAGAAGGTTGCCGCGGGGAGGCTCGGCAAGAATTCCCCCCGAGCCCGCGGGCGCGCCCGCCCGAGCCGCGGCGAACTCGCGAGCCAGGGCGCCAGGCTGCCCCGCGATTTCGGGCGCGGCCACCGCCGAGCGCCTGCTCGAGGGCGCCATGCACCGCCTGCCACGAGGTCAGGAAGAAGACAGCCCTGACGCGGCTGCTCTACGACATGGCCTTCGGCAGGACGAGCAGCTCCAACTGCAGAAGGTCGTCCACGAGAGCAGCGACGCCGAGATCCTCGCGAGGGTGACCAAGCGCCTGAGTACCTTCCAGGTCATCCAGACGTCCAAGTAGGACATTAAGTGGGTGGGCGAGTGTGGCCCCCCGAGACCGGGCGCGAGCGGGCGCCGGAGCCGGCGCCTCTCCGACCAGCGGGCGCAGACGCTCTGCAAGGACAAGCCAAACTGACCTGGGCAACGGCCGACAAATTGTATTACTAGTAATAATCGTAGGAGGAGTCGTAGTAGTAATAGTTCTCCGGCATAATAGTAATACTACAACTAGTAACTACTACTAGCGCCACTACGAATAATTAGTCGTAACAATAGTTTTTCGCAGAAGTAGTACCACGAATGATTACTACTAGTACCAGCAATAACCACTATTATAATTACTAGTTTAAATTACTACGACTAATGGTAATACATGTAGCTACTACTTACTAGATACTAGCAGTACTCGTAACTGCTACTAGTACTACTAGTAACTACTACTACTACTACTAGTTGTTATTCGTAGTAGTAGTAGTAGTAGTAGTAGTAGTATCAATAACTGCTAATTAATACTACTCGGAACTACTACTATTAGCAATATTACGACCACTACCCCTACTACTCGCAACTACTACAACTGCTAGGTTCGTGCACCTGATGGCGAGGGGCGGCTCCGACTACTACAACTAGCAACTACTATACTACAGGTACTAGCACAACTACAACTAGCAACTACTACTTCAGGTACTAGCAACTACTACTACGGGCGAGGTGCAGCTAGCATCTACTACAACTACTACAGGTACTAGCAGCTACTAGAACTACTAGGTTCGTGCACCTCGGCCTCTTCGTCGGGGGCTCCAGGGCCTTCGCCCAGCAGAGGGCCACCAGCGCGAGCGCGGTCGTCGTCGACGCCGCCGCGCGCTGGCTCAAGCTCTGGGGCGAAGGGGGCGCGTGCATCCACGAGAGCGAGATTTACGCCGCAGGCGCCAAGAGACGCATCCAGAACCCCCGCCGCAAGCGCCGCGAGACGCAGTCCGAGAAGGACAAGGCAGCCTGCGAGGCCGAGAAGGCCACGCACTTGGCAGAGCACCCCGACCACAAGGAGCAAGTAGAGCACCCCTACTCGAGCGCCGGGGACAAGCACGGGACCGCCATCATCAACATCTCCGCAGTCGAGGGCAGGTTCGACCCGAGCAGGGGGCCCAAGTCCGCCAAGAAGCGCGGCGTGCTCCTTGTCCTCTGCGCAAGGCACTGCCGAGTGAGCGATGTGAACCTCGAGGGGGGCACCCGGCGGCGCGACGTCGCCTACGAGTGGGGCGATGGCGAGACGGCGCGCTTCCGACTGAGCATGTTCTCAGGGTGGAGGGCTCAAGGTGAAATGCGCAAGGGCACCTGCATCTCGAAAGCCATTCCGTCTTGTGACTCACCTGTTGCAGACTCAAGGCTAGAGAATCCATCGAAACGGCATTTCAGATTTCACCCTTTGCCCTCCACCCAAAGAAAATACTCGGTCCGAGCAGACGAGCCCGCGGGGGCATTGCTCAAGGGCTGGCGCAACGCGCTGCTCGAATCCTCCGAGGAGGACCGCGCGAAGGTCTGCGAGGCCGCCGACGTGTGGAGGCAGCCCAGGGCCTGGACGGACGAGCTCGTCGCTGCCTGGGCCATCGACCTCATCCAGCAGCAGCGCGGCCAGAGCCTCGCGTTCGCAGACTGCCTCTCGGGCCAGTGGACCAAGGCAGTGACGCTCCGAGCGCGGCTCCAGCATGTGATCCACGCGCCCATGGCCCACGACGTCGCGAGCATCTTGAAGGGGCCGGACGCCCGCGAGCATGGCCAGCTCAATGCCGCGATCCGAGAGGCCAAGGCGAAGATGCACTGGGCCATGGAGCAGGACTGGATCCAGAGGCCGAGGCAGAGATGCACAGGACTGGATCCAGAAAGCCAAAGCCGAGTCCCAGAAGCAAGATCTATCCCCGACCCAATGTGGGCCCTACGAATGCCTCTACTGCGTCTCCGAGGCCTACGCCCGCTTCCGCGAGGAGAACAAGGGCGCGGTGCCGCTCCCAGGGGCGCAAGCAAACCAAATGCTCGCGGTCCGGTCGACAAAGCATGGCGAGCTCAAGGTCGTCGCGGGCGTGGGGCCGCGGAGCTGCGCCATCGA
The DNA here is from genome assembly GCA_963575745.1 of Prorocentrum cordatum. Classification (NCBI taxonomy): domain Eukaryota; class Dinophyceae; order Prorocentrales; family Prorocentraceae; genus Prorocentrum; species Prorocentrum cordatum. The sequence continues at coordinate 1,693,877 of CAUYUJ010016393.1, read as the reverse complement.
GCCCGGCCGCGGCATCGAGCAGAGCCTGGCGAGGGGGCGCCTGGAGGGCGCGCAGAGGTGGTCCGAGGGCGCGCCGCCCGTGCCCGAGTGGAGCGCCCTCGACGGAAACTGCTTCCACCGGGGCGACTTGCCCAGGGACTGCGAGCAGGGCGAGAACCCCTGCCTCCTGGGGCTCCGAGAACTGGACCTCGAGCTCACCGACGAGCAGAAGGGCGCGCTCATGGCGCCAGAAGAGCGCTTCAAGGAGACCCAGTTCCCGCGCGCCCTCTCCAGAACAGGATCAAGTTCTCGCGAACAAGTGCTCGCAAGAATAGGCGGGCGCCCAAGTTCGCGGGCCAGTTCCCGGGCAAGCGCGCGCGAGCGGCAGCGCGAGAGGGCCGCGACTGGCGGCGAGGCCTCGATCGAGCACCTGGGCCGAGGCGCGGTCGACGCGAAGCTCGCGGGCAGGCCGCCGACGGCGAAGGCGAGATTCTCCCAGAAGTTCAAGCAGAAGAAGAAACCGGAGAAGAACGAGAAGAAGAAAACGAACACCACAAAGAAAACAAGCCTCGAAGCTCTCGGGGACCCCCCTGGCGCGGCAAGGTGGCGCGCGTCGCCGAGGAGGGGGCGCGCAAGGGCAGGCGCGGCAGAGCGCGGGGAGTCCGGCGAGTCCCGGGCACCGAGGACGCGCGCCGCCTGCGCGCCCTCGAGGCGGAGACCGCGGCGATCTTCCAGACTGGGAGCAGCGAGGCCCAGGGGCTCACAAGCGCTCGTTAACTTCCGCATGCTGCCGACTGAGGCGGCGGACGCAAGCGGCAGCTAGCGGAAACGGAGGAAGCGACGGCAGAAGCGGCGGAAGTTTGCGGAAAGCTGGCGGAAGCAGGCGGCGGCGACACGAAGCGGAAGCAGGCGGATGTTAACGAGTGCCCGTGGATCCCGAGCGCCGCAGGTCACGATCGAGCAGGACTACAAGTTCCCCGAGCCGCACAAGCTCGACCCGCGCCAGACCGGACTGGCTCGCCGCACCGAGCTCGCCAAGGAGTGCGCGATCATGAACTGCAAGCAGATCGTCGAGGGCGACGCCCTCGAGCTGGGCACAGCACGCGCGCTGCTGGGCGAGATCGAAGGGCGCGCGGGCGTCCCCGAGACCGCTCTGGCGGTCGAGCCCACGGCGGCCGTCGCCTGGGCTCGAGAGGGCCAGGGCGAGGACGAGCCCGCCGCCCAGCAGCCCGAGGAACAGAAACGCTGGGCCGAGAGTCGACGAGGCCCAGCACGTCCGGATCTGCGTGCACTCCGGGGCGCCCGCGCACTACACCTACCTCAAGGTAATTCGGCGGGTGCTAAATTTGCCCCTGCCCCGAGGTGCCTCCAGGAGCTCGCTCCGTTTTGGAGCGAATCCTGGAGGCACCCCGGGCAGGGGGCACGTGTAGCAACGCCCGCCGAGGTCTCGAGGATCGGCGGAGGCGTTGCGGTGGAGTGCCTCGACGCCCATTAGCAGCCGTCCGACAACGCCAAGTAGGCCCAAAAGGGCCACATGCGAACTCACACCTACACCCCACGATTTCTGAGGGGGGAGGTAGGGTGCGCTTTGCTCGGGAGCTGCCGAAAGAAGTGAACCTCGCCCTCCTCCACAGAAATCGTGGGTGGGGTTCGCATGTGGCCTCCCAAGGCCGCCGCGAGGATCCTCCGCAAGCTCGGCGCCATTGGCCCTGGCGAGACGTGCCCTGCGAGGAGCAACGTGATGTTCCAGGCCGACGCCTGGTCCTGCGACATGTGGACGAGTCGATGGATCGATCGCGCCCTGCGCGAGATCCGAGGCGAGGGCCGCCAAGCGCCCGCGAGCATCAACACGATGCGCGCCCGAGGCAACGAGTGGATGAACAAGCTCAAGGAGGCCAGCGACAACGACTTGGCCAAGGCCAAGAGCAAGGCCAAGCCCTGCAAGGACCCTGCGGCGGTCGAGCCGAGACAAGCCACCTTCGAGGATGCAAGCGCTGCCGCCCAAGCGTGCACGAAGTGCCTCCCGTGCGGGGACGGCTCCAAAGGGTTCCGAGCCGGCGTGGGCGAGTGGTTTGAAGCCATGCGCAAGAGAGGTTTCTTGGCCAGAACGGCGGGACCTCTCTTGCGCAGGCAAGTTGTAGCCACGAGCCTCGAGATCTCTCAAGTCAGTCTTGCGCCAAGATCTACAAGGTCACCCTGCACGAGCGCCCAGGATCACCTTCATCAGCAGCAACTCGTTGATTATCCCCGCTAGACAACCCTGCACGTGATTATCCTGGGGTTATGATAAGCCGGGGCACGCGGTTATAATAGATTGCCTAAGGAATCCCATGGATTTCCTTGGGGATCCTTGGGGGTCGTATGGACGTCCGAACGAATCCTATGGACTGCATCGAAAATCCGATGGGTTCCCTCCGGAATCCCACGGATGCCCAAAAGGGATCCTCTAGACTTACAAATGGCCCAACGGAGTTCCAAAGGATTCTAAGCGATGTCGGCAGGAATCCAACGGATGTCCTAAGGGATGCGACTATGGATGTCTGAAGGAACCCAATGGATGTCCGAAGGCATCCTGTGGATTTCCGATGGAATCCGATGGATGTTCTAAGGGGTCCTGCGAATGTCTTAAGGGATCGTATGGAATTCCAATAAGGAATTCTATGAATTCCCAAAAAAGAAACCCGATGGATACCCCAAGGATTCCATTGGATTTCCCCAGGGATCCTATTGATTTCTTGCGGGATCCTATGAATTCCCTGAAAGACCAAATGAATTCCCAAAGGATCCAGATGTATGTCCTGAGTAATCTGTTGGATTTCTTCAAGGTTCGCATGGGTTTCTCAAGAAAATAAATGACTTCTATGGTTTACCGCAGGAATTGTATTGATTGCATATGGATTCCTACATATATCCCCCCCAAACAAACATCCTATGAATGCCCTCAAGAATCCGATGGCGTTCCTAAAAGAACCTATGGACTCCAGAAAAAGGCCAATGGATTTCCCAAAACATCCAATAGATGTCCGCAGGCATCTTCTGGATTCCCTTAGGATTCCGATGGATGTCCTAAGAACCCCGATGGATGTCGCAAGGGTTCTCCTAAATGTCCTAAGGGATGCGATGGATTCCCTAAGGGCTCGTATGGATGCCCGACGGACTCCCATGGAGGTCCGCAGAAATCCAATGGATCTCCGAAATAATCGTATGGATTGCCGAAAGATCCCCATGGATTTCTTCAGGAACCCCATGGCTTTCCGGAGGCAATCCATGCAATTCCTTAGAACATCCATAAGATGCCGCAGGACATGCGAGGGGTTCCTCATGAATGCCATGATATTGCCGTAGAACTCCGTTGGGAATTCATAAGATCCCTTACGCTATCCATCGGATTCCTTCGGGAATCCATCGGGATCCATCGGAAATCCATAGGATTCCCGTGGACACCCATAGGACTCCAGAGGAAATCAATCGGAATCCTCAGGATTCCTTGCTACTCAACACAAGAAGGGATCAGCTTCGATTCGCAACTGCCCCCCGCGATAACAAAGTTCGGCCTTGCCGCCTCTCTTCCCCGACCAAGCCTGCATTGGCCCGGGATAACCAACAACTCTCAACACGAAAGGGGAGGGGAGGTAATTAATCATCCGGAGGTGGGGTTTATTTCCGCGAGGGATGCCCCGAAATGGAGCCCACCCGGGCAGCACAAGTTGGACTCCCACCCCCGGGAGGTCAGGTGGGCCATCTCTGCGCCTAGCGGTGCGAAGATGCCTCAGGCGAAACAGGTCAGACAACCTCATAGAGGTGCGAGGACGTCTCGGGCGAAACGGGCCAGACCTCCTCGGGTCAGGGCATTTCGGGGCCCAGACTTGCGAGGATATCCCAGGCGAAACGGGCCGAGGCACATAGCACTGTTCTGGAGCGCTCCCCCCCAGTCACCCTTTTCGCGCGAGGGCCGAGCTCCTCCTCTTCCTCGGCCTCAACCGCCTCCTCCTCCTCCTACTCCTCCTCTTCCACCTCCTCCTCCTGCTCCTGTTCCTCCTGCTGCGCCTCCCCCTCCTCCTGCTCCTACTGATCCTACTGATCCTGCTCCGCTCAACTCAGAGAGAAAAACAACAAAAAACAACAAAAAACTGGCTAGACCACCTCGGGTCGGCCGACCTCAGTCAGGATTTCGTTGGTTTTCGCAGCTATCCAAACAGTGGGGGCTAAAACATAGAGCAAAAACGCCAGGCGACGAAACCGCTCACAAGCCAGGATTGGTTTACAAGTTGTTGGAAGGAAGACGCAAAACACAGGGCCCATATACCAGAATCGCCAAGCCGACTTGTGCTAATTACCCCAATCGTGCTATCCTTGAAAGACCGACTACATAGGAATGAAGCATGGGGATGAGTAAGAGGATACTGACGGCAATGCATGGGTGATTAAAAGTGAGCGGAGGTAGCGCCGCAGGAGGCGTTGATGCCACCCCAGTAAAAGTTGTCACCGACCTCGGGACAGCACGCGATGTTAAGAGCAAAACGTAGTGCCTTGCTGCAAAATCCTCATCTTCCTCCATCCCCTGCAACCCTGTACCTCCTTCTCCGTTCATGGGAGTGCACGTCCCGAGGTCAAAGTGGCGCGCGCAAGAAGTGGCGAGGGGGGCCCGCCAAGGCGAGAATGGGTGTTCGATGCTGCTGGCCCCCGTGGGCCATACGCGGGCCTCCATGGACCGGCCCAACAGGCGCCCATGAGGGCTCCGGCACGAGCCCCTTGGACAACTTTGGGCCATGTTGGAAACTGTGGCCCGAAAAGACAATCCTGGGGCATCGGAAGCGGCCACGCGGGATTCCGGAAGATCAATCGAAGCTCAACAGGCACAAGCCCAGTCCAAAGTCCCCCAGACCCTTTCGAAAGACGCTCAAAAACACTTGGGGAATTTCGAAAGCCCCAGGGGGCCGTCTGGGCCTCCCTATGGGGCCTCTTGGACCGTCTTGGAAGCCACAGGTGCGAGCCCATTGTCCGAAAGCCCTGCCCAAGACAGCCTCCAAGGCTTCCTAAGAGGGACCATGAGGCTCCCAGGCAGGAGACCCCCAGAAGGGCACAAGGAGGAATTCGAACTGCTTTTCGGATCTTTCCACCCCAAGCTGCCTTTCGATACAGCCGAAGCCCCAAGGCCCCCCCACGAGGCCCCGAGAGGCATCCCAAAAACCTTTCGTCCACGACAGAACCACGGCGGCGAGATAAGCCGTAGGCCACGACATCTGCCGCCCCGTGTTGCAATCAAGAGGAGCTGTTGGCGTGCCGAATGATGCGCCGTGCGAAACCAGCAGGCTGCGGGGTTCCTGTAACCTTGTCAAACTGTAATGTTCAATATCGAATGTTAGAATTAGCGTTGCGTTTCCTTCAGTAAGTAGTGACTGTCAGCGCGAGCGCGGGGGGCGGGGGGCGGCGGGATATCACATTTTTGTAACACCCCCGAACCGCATGCTTAGAGTTACCACCCATTATCTGGTGTTGTGTCCTCGTTCTGAAAACACAAGGCCCCGCGTCCCTCCCCCCTCCTTCCCGCCTCTTCCTTCTCCCGTTCCTCCATCCTCCCATCCCTCCTGCCTTTGCCCCCCGCGCATCTCAACCATGTTGGTACACACCTCGCACGTTTCGTGGCCATATAAAGAGCTCCACCGAATGTCAGTGGATGCGCGCACATGGCACCTCCACACCCGTCTCGGTACACCCCTCGCACGCTTCGTGGCCCCGTACGGAGCACCGCCGAAACTCCCAATGGTTTCGCTCGCATGCCACCACCGCACCCAATTCGGCAGCCTCCACGCGTCTCGTGGCCCCACAAGGAGCTTCACCGAAGGCCCAAGTGGCTGCGCTCGCATGGCGCCACCACGCCCGTCACACGTTTCGTGGCCCCATCAGGAACTCCACCGAGAACCACGGAGTCAACGCTCGCATGGTGCCACCGCGCTCGCCACACCTTTCGCTCGTGGCCACGTAGGGAACTCCACCGACGGTCCTGGTGGCTGCGCTCGCATGGCATTTCCGCGTCAGTCCGGCACACCCCTCACACGTTTCGTGGCCCCACAGGGAGCTCCACCGAAGGCCACAATGGCTGCGCTTGGCGCACCCCTCACACGTTTCGTGGCCCCATGGGGAGCTCCACCCAGGCCCCAAGGGCAGCGCCTGCACGGCACCCATTCTGGCACACCCCTCTCACGCTTCGTGGCCCCATGGGGAGCTCCACCAAAGGCCACGGCGGCTTCGCTCGCATGGCGCCACCGCGCCGAGTTCAGCGCAGCCCTCGCATGTTTCGTGGCCACACGGGGAGTTCCGCCGAAGTTCCCAATAGCTGCGCTCGCATGGCGCCACCGCCCGAATTTCGGCACACCCCGCACCACGCTTTGGCCACATAGGGAGCTCCGCCGAAGGCCCCCAGGCTGCGCTCGCACGGCACCACCGCGCCCACGCCAGCACGCCCCCACACGTCTCCGCCGAAGGCCCCGGTGACAACGCCCGCATTGCGCCTCCCCGCCCGGTTCGGCACACTCTTCACGCGTCTTTTGGGCGCGTCATCCTTTTCCCTTTGGGGCCAGATGGAGCCGTGTTGGAACCATATTGGGTCGTCATGGGGCCATTTGGGGTCGTTTGGGTCCGTCTTGGAGGGCATCTAGGATCACCTTGGAGGTCAGGTAGGGCCATCCCGGCAGTGTTGGAGAACATCTTGGAAGTCTTGGAAATGATGTGAGTCAATTTTCCCAGTCGCGGGGGCCGTCCTGGATCGCCTCAGGAGCTTCTCGGGGGCGTCGTAGCCCTTTTTTGGAAAGTATAGAATCCCCGCGCGCGCCTGCGCGGGGAGAGTTTTGCATTCTCCATCGCAGAAATCATACCCCAACGGCCACATTTGCTTGGAAATTCCATCGGTTACCGTTGCGGGTTCGCTCCAATTTCTGAACCCCCGTGGCGACTTTTCGATCGCGGGGGCCACCGAAATCGCCCCGCGCGCGCGCCGGTGACCACGGTCACCCGCGCCCGGTGGGTGACTCGCGCGCGCGGGCCACCCCAAATCCGCCCAGTCACCGTTAAGGACGGGTTCATTTTTTAGTTTCCAGGCCAGCATGGCTACCTCTCTATTGCAGACAATGCAGAACTCCCGACGCGCGCGTGTGAAGAGTTCAGTACGGTTCATTGTGGAGTGCATATACCCCCCCTGATAACTCAGAAACCCTGCCAGGCGCCGCTAAAAGTTTACTTTGGTTTCCAAGCCTACATAGTTGCGTTTCGATTGTGAACAGTGCAAAACTTTCCACGCGAGCGTAAGGTGGTCATCAGGCGACCCGCGCGCGGGCGCGGGTCACCCGAAATCCGCTCTGTCACCGTTAAGGATTCGCTTGGGCTTCCAGGCCAACATGCCGATTTTCGGTCGTTGGCAAAACATAATTCACCACGCGCGCGCAGTGAGTTCTGTATTGCCACGCGTAGAAAGCATACACGTGAACCACTGCTAATTTGGAACGCCAATCGGTCACTGTCAAGGGTTAGCTGTACATTCATTGCCACTACAGAACTACCCACGCGCGCGCGCGTGGTGAGTTCTGCGGTGTCCAGCGAAGAAAGCATACACCCAAACCACTGTTAACTCGGGAGCCCAATTAGTCACCGTGTCACTTAAATATCCGAGCAAACATGGGGTTTTTTCGAATGTGGACAACACAGAATTCTCCACGCGCGCGCGCGTTACCATGGACCCCCGCGCACGGCGGGTAACCCGCGCGCGAGCGCTGGTCACCCGAAATCTGCTCGGTCACCGTTAAAGGTTCACTTTTGCTTCCGAATCAACATGCCGATGTTTCTATTGTCGACAATACCGAATTCACAGAGTGCGCACGTTGGGAACCCTGCATTGTTCATCATAGCGACCATGAGACAACTCCCATGTTATCTTGGAAACCCAATCGGTCGCCGTGGACGATTCACTGTACTTCCCAAGCCAACATGGCAACTCTTCGACTCTGTCGGCAAAACCGAACTCCCAACGCGCGCGCTCGCGCGCACGGGAAGCTCTGCACTGTCCACATTAGAAAATCGCTATGCCGGCCTGGAAATTAGAATGAACCCTCAGCGGCGACCGAACGGGTTTCGGATGACCCGCGCGCCCGCGGGCCCACAACTCCCGCGCGACGAGCCCGGGCGAACTACCCAGTCGGCCGAGCTCGACATGCGGAAGGGTAGCTTTTGTGTTCCCCAGGCTCGGCGGCCCCCCAACTGGTGGGCGGGTGGGCGATGGAACCGCCCAGCCCCCCCAGGTTCCCCTAGATCGGCGGGCGCAAATTTCCACATGAGTGGGGCCGGCGGTCGGCTCCATAGAAGATTTGCGCGCTCTTCGGCGAATCACGCGCTGCGTCTCTCGCGCGCGCTGATCCCACGCGCGCCCACAACAGTTCCCTGGCAGTGCGCACGTCGCACGCGCAAGCGTTCTGTTCGGGAGTTACTTCTGGCCGCCGATCACAACGCCCATACACCCTTTCAATCACCTCTGTTATCACCGCCCAATGATCCATTTAAGTCCCGCATTAAAGTTGGGCATATAATGCAAAAAGGTGCCGAAGCAACGACGAGCCCCCAGAACAAACTACAAGGACGAATGGCGGATACTACAACGACAAGAAGGGACTGAAGAAACAAACAGGGACGACAGCGCAACCAGGGATTAAAACAACGACAAGGGACATCCACATCGAAAAGGGACTGAAAGATACTGAAATGACGAAAAGGGACTCGATGGCACTAAAACGACGGAAAAAGACATAGCAGGGACTGGAAAGACAAACATCGACTAAAAGGGACTGGAACGACGGAACGGGGCCGAAGGAAACTCGATTGACGAAAGAACTGACAGGGACTTGCACGACAACGCGAGGAACAAAAGGGACGACAACAGCGACCAGGGACTCAACCGACGAAAACGGACTCCAACGATGAAAAGGGCCTCAAAGCACTGACGCGACGCAAAGCCACCAGAAAGAACTACAACGACCAGCATGAACGAACAGGAAATTAAAACAACTGAAACAACGAAAACAGACTAAACACCGAAAAAGGACTCCCAGGAACAACAGCGACAACAGAACTGAAAGAGACTCGCACAGAACAGTGAAAGAGAAAGGAGCCAGAAACAACAAAAAACGACGACAACGACGAAGAGAGACTGAGAAAACGAACACCGACCGAAACAAAACCAATGGAACATCAATGATTTCACCTCCTGGGGCCTCTTGGGGGCCCATGGGGCCGTCAAAACGGCTCAAGATGGCCTCAGAACCAGCCAAGACGGCCCCAAAATGGTCCAAGATGGCCCTAAGATTGCCCAAAAAGCTCCCGATACGTCCCAAGAAAGCCCCCAAAGCACCCCCAGAGACGCCTCCAGACGCCAAAATCATTGATTTCGATTTGGCATTTGAAGATTTCGCGTTCTAGAAGGGGCCAAACCGGGCAAGAGCGCCCCGACATGGCCCAAAACGCGCCCAAGAGGCCCCAAAGAAGCCCCCAGGATGCCCCGAACAAGCCCCTGGGAGGTCTCCAAGATACCCTAGAGAGACTCCCAGAAAACCCCGCAGCAACTGGACTATACGTGCTCCCGACGTGCACCCCACGAACCGAGCGGAATCTTCGATCTGTATCAGAAACCTCTAGCACAACGCTGCTGAACAATTACTCCAGATGCGCGCCTCGAGGCCACGATCCCTCGCAAATGCGCCAGAGTCACGCTCCCGCGGCCATGGTCCCTCGTATGCTACAAGAGATTGACTCCCTCAACGCCACGATCCCTTTTAAACCACACCGAATGCGCACCCCAGGGGCCAATCCATCATACATCTCACCAGCCCTCTGGGCGATAGGTGGTCTAATGAAGGTTTCCTTTCCTCTTCCATAGCCCCTTCTTCCCATGGTGTTAATCACTGCTCCTTCTCAATATACACCCCCTCCCCCACCTGTCCGGCGGCCAAACCGGAACCATGCCAACTCGATGCGGACCCGCCCCCCACCATCCTTGCCAAAAAGCAATACAAACCGCACTCTGCCTCCACATGTAGAGCACGCGCGGCCAACCCGATGCGGCCCCCCCAACATCCTTGTAACAAAAACAATGCAAGTTACACTTTGGGGCAAAGCCATGAGTCATGTTCGTGAGGCCCGCGAGCACTTTGTACTGTTTTTGACAGGGACGGCGGGTGTGTCAGCATATTCCCTGCTGTGCGCAGGGCAACAGTCTCTGACAAAACACAATGCAACATGCACCTCGCGGCCAAATCTGGATCGTGCGCGGCCGTTCCGCAATCATTGTCAAATTAATTGTTTGGTTAAACGCTAGGCTCTCCCTGATCCCAGGTCTGCGGGGGCTTGTTTTCCCCTGTCCTTTTCCCTTCCTCTTCGCTTTCCCCTCCGCTTTGCTCGTCCCCGCTCAAGCTTTCTGGGTCAAGTTGGGGGCCGGCCTCAGGTGGCCCAGAGGCCAGGGCGCCCCGGAGGCCCACTCCGGGAGCCCGCAAGATCCCGGGGCGACCCAGGAGCGCCGCGCGCGTCCGCCTCATGGCGCTGCGCGGGGCGCCTCGCGGCTGGGGGGCGGCTGGCCTGCCGCTGCCGGCTGCGACCAAGCGCGCGCGGGGTGGGTGGCGGCGCGCGGCGCCAGGGACCCCCAGCCGCGCGCTGCTGCGGGCCACCACCCTGCTGGCGACGGCAGTGGGCTGGCCCACCCCGCAGACGCTGGGGGACTACGGCCCGTCGCACTACGACGACGCGGACCAGGGCCCCCTGCTGCGGAAGGGGCACCGCGGGAGCTCGATGACAGGGGGGCCCGGGGACCCAGCGGGGTCAAGGCCAGGCAAGCATGGGTTGCCGCCGGCGGGGGTCGACCCGCCTGGAGCGCCCCCTGCGCCGCCGGCCGGCCCGCCCAGGAAGGACGCCACCCAGCCTCCCTCCCCGAATGGCACTTCAGACACCTCCTGAATTGGGGGGTGGGGCCTAGGCTATCTCAGTTGGGGGAACCTGGGGAACCACACCTGGTCCTGGAAGGCCGAAGGGATGGGGGGCTGGAGACACTCGTTTGAGAACCTCAAAGGCGCCTTCCCGACCCAACAGGATGCCGGCTGGCTGCGCTCCGACGGCGGCTGGGTCCTGTACCTGACCGACAGCTGCGGCGTGCGCCTGTTCGGCGCGGCCTGGCCCATCGTCGGCTGGACCCTCATCGCCTGTGCTGCACCAGCATGCTTGCCCTGGCGGCGCACAACCTGCGGACCATCTTCGCCCCGTGCGCCTGGGTGTGCTGGGTCATCGGGGCAGCCGCCGGCTTCTGCCGCGCGCGCTGCTGCTGTGCGCGGAAACCGCCTGGCGAACCAGAGGTGGACCGGACCGCCTCCTGCCGCCGGCGCCGCCGCAGCCCGTCGCGGTCGTCTGGGCCAGGCCCGCCAAAAGGCCCCAACGCGACGACCTCCTTCTACCAGAGGGCCGTCCGTGCACGCGGGGCCGGCAGGAAACCCAACGACCTCCTCGTGAAGCTCGACGGGCACGCGGCGAGGATCGGACTCGTCTTCGACGAACCGGAACGGGGCGGCAAGAAGGGGCCCTGCTTCCAGTACAACAAAATAAAGGGAACGAGCAGCAGGGCCCTCAGGCAGAAACTCGAGCAGGGGAAGTGGGTGCACCCATGCCGCTGCGGGGACTGCCAGCCCCAGGGCGAGAAGGAGCTCCACTGCGTGGAGCACGCGGCCCTCGACTCGGCGGCCATCGTCGACATCGGCGCCCACGCCAGGCTGACCCCCTGCCGCTTCTGCGTCCTCACGGGGCGGGCCCTCGCCAGCGGAGTCCGCCTGTTCGTCGCCTGCGTGATGTACTTCTTCTACTTGGCCTGCTGCTGCGGGCGCTGCAGCCGCCAGCGACGCCGCCGCCGTGAATCGGCAGGCGCAGCGGAGCCAGGCGTAGCTGGAGGCGTGGCAGAGCCCCTGGATCAGGAGTCCGAGTCTGAGGTCGAGATCGAGGCGCGGCCCTGCAAGGGCCGTCAAAGTGGGCGCCCTCATCATGGGCGCGATGAGGCCTTTGGCCCCAGGTGGGTGCCGCGACGCGGCCGACACGACCCCCATGACGTTGCTCTGGGAGGACGGACAGGCCTCGGACCTACCCGCTCACCGGTCGACGGCAAGAACGCCACGGTCTGTCTCTGCGAGCACCACAACCCTCGACCTCCTCCTTCCATGCCCGCCGATCGGCTGGTGCGGTTGGTGATTTTGGTTGGGATGTGTCTTGATATGTATCGATATGTCTCGTTTGTCTTGAGATGTCTCGATATGTCTTGCCCGACGCGCTATTGACTCCTTCACATGTTATCACCATATCATGCGTCATGCAAAGGTATTATCAAGTCATAACAGCAAATCATACAATAACATCACCACATCATAACATCATCATTCCATAGCAGTAAATCGTACAATAACATCATAACATCATATTATCATCATTTCGTAGCAGCAACTCGTACAATACCATCATCACATCACAACATCATCATTTCATAGCAGCCTCACGGTCATGCGAAGAGGATCGAGAGGAGGAGGGGGAGGAGTAGGATGAGAAGGCGGAAGAGGAGGCGCGAAAAAGAGGAGGAAAGGAACGAAGATAGGGGGCAGGACAAGGAGCAGGAGGATTAGCGGAAACAGTGGGCGAGTTCAAGTTCCGATGATCCAAGTTCGCACTCGCTCCCCACCCCACCCGTCCTCCGGCCATGGCCGCAAGGGCTCGAGTTTCCTCAGCCAGTCGGTCAGAACCGACTCGATTCCTCAACCAGTCGGTCAGAGCCGACTCGATTCCTCAGCCAGCCAGTCGGAGCCGACTCGATTCCTCAGCCAGCCAGTCGGAGCCGCCGCGATTCCTCAGCCAGCCAGTCAGTCGGAGCCGTTCCTCAGCCAGCCAGTCAGTCGGAGCCGCCGCGATTCCTCAGCCAGCCACAGTCGGAGCATGGCGGACGGGGCCAGCGTGCAGACCAAGCTGAAGCTCATTTTCGAGAAAACGCTGCGAGTCGACTCGGACGACAATTACATCGGGTGGAATACGTTCGGTTCAAAGCGCACGAAGGGATTGTGCGAATATCTATTGAGGACCCGACAGTGGGAGATGATCAACAGGCCGATGGGTCTCTGGCACATCCTCACCCTGCGTGCCTGAGCCCATCGCGCCCCCCAGTAATGGAGATGCGGAGGCCCAGCCCATGCCCCCCGTTCCTGGAGGGCACGGTGGGCCCAGGCACGCAGGGTAAGGAAGCGCCCAGACCAGAACAGGCTGGGAGTCATATCGAGCGGGTCTTTCCTCTTTGACATCAATGACATCGAAATGGCTATGACCTCGGCCCGTCGCTCCTCCTCCTCCCTCTCCTCCTCCGCTTCTCAATCTGCACTTCCCAACTTCCTTCTCATCCACGTCATTGTGATATGCCCCTTCCTCTTCGCATGTTTGCTCCTCCTCGCCCTCCCCCTTCTACTCGTCCTCCTCCTCTTGATCCGTCTGGTGATCATCCTCCTCCTCCTCCACTTCCTCCTTCTCCTCCTCCTTCTTATCATCATTATCTTTCCTCGTCTCATTGTTCCTCCTTCCCTTGATCCTTCTCATTCCCACTCTGACCACCGATCATGATCTCTCATTGCTCCTCCTCGCCCTCCTCCTTCTACTCGTCCTCTTCCTCTTGATCCGTCTGGTGATCACCCTCCTCCCCCTCCTCCTCCTCTTCCTCCTCCTCCTCCTCCTCCTTCTTATCCTCCTTACCTTTCCTCGTCTCATTGTTCCTCATTCCCTTGATCCTTCTCATTCCTCCTTTCCCTCTCTCATGTTCTCATTGATCCTCCTCGCCGCCGATAACCACCCCTCATCGGCGATCAAGCGCGACAACCAAAAAGTCATCCAGGAGAGCAAGAAGCTCCTCGACCTCCTCGCAGCGCGGCGCCGCATCAACAAGACTAGTTACGAGATCCCGCCAAAGCTCCAGGAGTTGCTGAACCGCCGCCTGGCCCCCCTGAGGGATGAGATGAAGAAATCCAGCAAGCAGCAGATGGGCGCCCTGATGATGAACTCAGAAGACAGCGACAGTCTTGAGGAGATCTGCGAGTCGGAAGGCAACCGCAGGGAACAAGCAAGAAAAGAATGAGGACGAGCAGGAAAGGGCGGGAAGAGTCGGAAGGGGGAGGAGGAAGGATGAGGAAAAGGAAAACGAAGAAGACGAGAGAGACAGAAAAGGAGGAGGAAACGGGAGAGGAGACTGAAGATGAGGAAGAGGTGGACGAGGAAGAAACGGGCGATGAGGAGAGGCAGGACGGAGGAGGGGAATTTGATGAGTTGGCGGACCATGGCGAGGAGATGGAAGATGAAGATAATGAGGAGGCTGGCAAGACAATGTGGCGACCATGGCGATGACGATGGCAATGCCGATATCGGTGACAGTGACGGCGACAGAGAGGATGGTGATAGTCATGTTGTTGGTGATGGTGGTGTTGGCGTGGTGATGGCGATGGTGGTGGTAATGATAGTGACACTGACCATGATGATTGCGATGACGCACTGATGGTGGCGATGGTGATGATGCAGATAATGACGAGGAGGAGGAAGAAGCAGCTGTAGCAAGAGCAAGGGGCCCCAGCATCGGCAGCAGGGGGAAGGACGCGGGCCGCCCAGGCGAGGGCGCAGTCGCGGCGGTGATACAGAAGGAGAGCGAGGTTAGCACGGCGGCGTCCAGCAGCAAGGCCAACCCCAAGGAGCCCAAGATAAAACATGTAGGATGCACGGCGATTCCTTTCAAACACGCGCCCTCTCGATGGGGGGCGCGCGTTTGAAAGGAATGGCCGTGCATAGCTTCGTCGGGGGACTCCCCCTCCCCCCCCCATCTTCCTCCTCCTCCCCCTCCTCCTCCTCTTCCTCCTCCTCTTCATCCTCCTCCTCGTCCTCATTATCTTCCTCCTCCTCCTCGTCCTCCTTCTCCTCTTCCTCCTCATCGTCCTCCCCCTCCTTGCCCTCCTCCCTCTCGTCCTGTTGCCCATCCTCCAACCCCCCCCCCCTTATCACCCTCGACATCCAGTTCCTCCGCCTAAGCCCCGGGAAGGAGAAGGGGGAGCTCTGGGCGACGCGCCATGGTCTCGCTAGCTCGCTCTCCCTCTCTCCCTCTCTCCCTCTCTCTCTCTCTCTCTCTCTCTCTCTCTCTCTATATCGCCCTCTCTCTCTCTCTCTATCGCCCTCTCTCTCTCTCTCTCTCTCGCTCTCCCTCTCTCTCTCTCTCTCTCTCGCTCCGTCGTTATGTGTCTCTCGGGGCGGGGGGGGGGGCATGAGCGCTGCCCTCCCCGACCCATGGTCTGACCCCCGACCCGTCAGGGAATCAAGCCGAGAATCATCTCCGACCCGTTCTTCACTCGGAGCAAGCATTGCTTGAGGGAGCAAACATCTTTAGCGACATTCGAATTCATTACTGCGTTCCATCGGCAGAATCAGCCGCCTCCACCGATCCAGAGCCTGGCCCCAGCTCCCGTGCACGATGCGCCGCCCCACCGTGACCAGATCTCCTTACTCGGGAGATTTGGCGATCGAGAAACGTCCGAGAACGAGTTCTTGGAACGCCAGAGCGATATCGGGCTATTGAGACAGGACAAGGGGTGGGAAACGAGAGGTTCGGAAAGAGAGAGAGAGAGAGAGAAACCATGAAACACACAGCTATGGAGGGATCATGGCAGGGACAGGGAGGGAAGGGGGGACTAGAGAGAACGCGGGAGAGAAAAAGAGAGAGAGAGAGAGAGAAAAAAAAGAGAAGGAGCGCGAGCGCGAAATAGGGAGAGGGGGGAAGAGAATGGGATGGAGAGGTAAACGGAGGATATATCACGTTTTTGAGTTTTTTTTTGGTTTTGAAGGGCATGCGTCGACACATCGATGGATAAGTCACTCTAGGTGTGAGTGCGCGCCCGCCGATGCCAACCCGAAGGCGAACATATTGTTACGAGGCATCGCGCCCCCATGTCACCCACCCACTGCCCATCGCACCCCGCCCCCCTTCCGCCCAGGACTTCCGCAGAGCAGAGCACATCGGCGACAACGACGGAGCCAGCAGCCAGCCCGACTCGTTCGCCTGGGAGGACGAATCTGCCGACGATGAGAAGGCGCACCTGAGCGAGGAGGAGGGCGACGCCGAGGGCACTGGCGCAGAGAAGGCCCGAAAGCAGAAAGATAACGCCACAATCAAAGCCGACTTCGCGATGCGCGCCAACTGGGCGTACCGCGTGAAAGACGGGGGGCCTGCCGCGGGGGTCGACGAGTCCAAGGCGGGCTACGCCATCTTCAGATGGCCTGATGCTGATCGGTGGTGCCCGACCCCCCGCGCGTCCTTCTCGCTCGTCGGCGCGTCCACGGGCAGAGGCAAGGGCGGCAAAGGCACTGGCAAGGGCAAGAACGGCAAGGGCACGGGCGCCAGCAGCGGCGCGGACGGCGCTCACGACAGCCGCGCCAGCAAGACGCCCGACAACGGCAAGGGCAAGTGCAAGGGCACGGGCGCTAGCAGCAGCGCAGACGGCGCCACCGACCGACGCGCGAGAAAGACGCCCGACGGCGGCAAGGGCAAGGGCACGAAGCGCTGCAAGGCCAGTGGCGATGCGAGCGAGGTCAAGGACACGGACGACGACGGCGCTGCCTTCATTGCTACCGCGGCCAAGCCCAGGCGCAAGGGCGCCAGCAAGGCCGAGAAGGGCAAGGGCTGCTCCGACGCCAAGGGCAAAGGCAAGCTCAAAGTCCAGCAGAGCAAGGGCAAGGGCAAGGGCACTGACGATGGCCATGACGACGACACTGAGCCCATAGCGACGGCTAAGAAGGCAGCGGCGACTGAGGCGGTGGATCACATCAAAGAGATGCGCAGCTTCTGCGACAGGAGCGGAGAGTACCAAGTCGGCATCAACAGCAGGCCGAAGAAAACAACGGCGGGTTCGAAGTATGGGTTAAAGACTCCAGGGGACAGCGGCTCAGTTTCCAAAGCCCGTCGTGGCGCGGGGACCTCAGGGGCGCGGTCGACTGCGCCAACCAGGAGATGTGCGAGATCACCGCGAACGACGCCTCGGAGGGGAACAGGTGCCAGGGGGACAGTCGGGAAAATGGATAAGGGAAGGGGGGGGGGGGGGGGGGGGGGGGAGGAGGAGGGGAGAAGGAGGGGGAGGGAGAAGAGGAGGGAGGAGGAGGAGGAGAAGGGGAGGAGGAAGGAGGAGAAGGAGAGGGGGGAGGGGAGGGGAGGGGAGGAGGAGGAGGAGGGGGGGGAGAGAAGGGGAAGGAGAGGGAGGGAGGAGAAGAAGGAGGGGGGGATGGGAGGAGGAGTGAGTAGGGGGGATGAGGACGGGGGCGCGGGGGGGGGGGGGGGGGCGCGCGAGCAGGAACAGGAGCAGGAACACGAGGAAATGCAGGAGCGGGAGGAGGATAAAACGGCGGGCAGAAGACGGAGCAGGGGGAGAAGGGAGATAATGATCAGGACAACGAGGATGAAGAGGCGGATGGGGGCTCGAGGGAGGGGCGGAGAGAGAGGGCGGGGGTAACGCCCTGGAAAAGGAAGTGGTGGGTATGATCACGATGAGGAGGCTGGGGTATGTTTTCCCCCCTCTTCCGTCATCCCCCAGCTCCTGTTCCTGCTCCTGCCCCTGCGTCTTCTCCCGCTCCTCCTCCACCTCCTCCTCCTCCTGTTCATCCTCCTCCTCGTCCTCCTCCAGCTCCAGCTCCAGCCCCTTGTCAGCGCCCCCCCCCGCCCTCCTGCCCACCCTGCTCCTCGCCCTCTCGACCTCGACCTCCTCCTCCTTCATCCTAGGGGGCACTGCGCCCATCTCTTTTTTTTCTAGGCCTTATCCACATCCTCTGCCCCTCCTTGCCTCTCCTCGGCCTCCTCGCCCCCTCCTCCTCCTCCCATCCTCCTCCCCCCCCCCCTCCCCCCTCCTCCTCGCCCCCCCCCCTCCCGTCGCCCAGTCGCTGTGACGACCATCATTCTTCCCCCATTGCCCCCTCTCCTCCTCTGCCTGCCCTGCGCCATCATTGTTCTCCACTCTCTCGCTCGCGTCCTGTCGCCTTGTCAATCACCCTCCCGCCCCATGCCCCCCCCCCCCCCCCCCCCCCCCTCCGGAGGGCGACGCCGAGGACGGCGGCCCGACGGGCGCCGACGACGCAGCGGGCGGCGACGGGAAGAGCGCCGAGGACGGCGACGCGGCCAAGGACGGCGACGCCAAGGACGAGATCGGCTCGTGGAACGACACCGTCGGCGAGGAGGGCGGCACCGACGAGCAGGGCGGCTTGAGCGAGGAGGGCGGCATCGACGAGCAGGGCGGCAGCGGCGGGGAGAGCGGCAACGGCGAGGAGGGCGGCAACGGCGAGGAGGGCGGCAACGGCGAGGGGGGCTGCAACGGCGAGGACATCAACGAGGACATCGGCGAGGCCGACAGCGGCTGCGAGCAGCCGAAGAAGCGCAGCCGCACGCGAGGCGGCAGGCGCTGCCCGCGTTCGACAGACCTGCCGAGCGCAGGCTGGCGGGGAGCGCCTGGAGCTCCCCTTCCACCTCGGTCCTCCCTCCAGTATTCAAACTTCGAGGTTTAGAGTGCCCGACTAGGCCCTGGGGCCGCCAAATGGCCCCGATGGGCCTCAGGAGGGGTGCTCGAGAGGCCCACGCGCTGGCTCGTTCTACCTCTCTCGCTGTCCCATTTGTTTTTGTTTGTTTTTTGTTTGTCTGTGGTTCTCTCTCTCTCTCTCTCTCTCTCTCTCTCTCTCTCTCTCTCTCTCTCTCTATCTTTCTCTATGTATCTCTCTCTCTCTCTCTCTTTCTCTCTTTCTCTCTTCTCTCTCTCTCTTCCTCCTCTCTCTCCTTCCCTCTCTCTCTATCTCTCCCTCTCCCTCTCTCTCCCTCTCTTTCTTTCTCTCTCGTTCTCCTTCTCTCTCTCTCCTCTCCCTCTCTTCCTCTTCTCCTCCTCCTCTCTCCCTCTCGCATTCCTCTCTCTCTCTTCCTTCTCCTCCTCCTCTCTCTCTCTCTTCTCTCCTCTCTTTCTATCCTCTAATCTACTCTCTTATATATATACATATATATATATCCCTCCTCTCTCTCTCTCCTCTATCATACTCTCTACTCTTTCTTTTCTCTCTCTCTCTCTCTCTCTCTCTCTCTCTCTCTCTCTTCCTCTCTGCTCTCTCTCTACGCTCTCTCTACTCTCTCCCTCTCTATCTACTTCCCTCTCTCTCGCGAAAGGGTCGGGGCCCTTGCCCTCGTTCCGACGCGGCGGAGGGGGGGGGGGGGCGGGGGGGGCGAGGGGAGGCGGCGGGCCCGGTTCCCTTCTTTCCTCCGTCTTCTCCCCCCAACCTCCCTCCGCCCCCCTCCTCGTGAATACTCCTCATTTTTTTTTGCTTTTCTCTCTCTTCCTCTACCCCCCCCCTCTTCCGCCCCCGCATTCGTCCTCTTCCTCCCCCAACTCGTCGTCGCCGTCGTTCTCCGCCTCCACCGCGGACCAGGGGCTCGTCGGCAGGCTTTCGGATGCTGGCGTTCATGGCGCCCCTTCTCGGTCAAGGGGCATCGACGTCTTCCGGCGCCCCCCCCCCCCCCCCGCGCGGCGCCCATGTCCAAACGCGAGGAGGGTATAGGCAGAGGAGGGAGGCGAGCGGGGTGCGAGGGGGGGGGGGGGGGGAGGGGGGGGGAGGAGGAGAAGGAGGAATGAGAAGGATGAGCGAGGAGGAAGGCCAGGAGGGAGGGAAGGACGGATGGAGGGCGAGGAGGGAGGAGGAGAAGGACAGGGACACCCTGGTTGATGACACATCTTCGGCGCAGCGTAGCTAGGACGAGAAGGATGAGAAGGAGGAGGGGAGGGGGGGGGGGACGGGAGGAGGAAGAGGACGGCCAGGAAGGATGCGGGGGAGGAGGAGGAGGAGCAGGAGGAGGAGGGAGGAGGAGGAAGCACGCTGCCCACCCACCCCCGACTGCTCGGCCAGCAGCTCCGCGCCAGTGAGGGCGCCCTCGATCCTCTTCCTTCCTCCTCCTACCCCGCCTCATCATCTTCAAGATCATCCGCCTCTTCCCCCTCTCCATCCTCATCGTATTCCTCCATCTCCGCCCGCGTCCTCCTCCTTCTCCCTATCCTCCTCCACCTCCCTCCTCTCTCATGGCCCCTCTGTCACATATAGTTTGGGTTCTATCCCGAAATTGCGGCCACCGCAGTTTCCGTTCGAGGCAGGAGGCTTCGACATGCATGCTGAGATCGAGGGCGTGCGCTTGGTCAAGACCCCTGGGCGACTGAATGCAGCATCGTCGTCGTTGTCGCCATCCTTCCCCCCGCGCCCTCGCATTGGCCATGCGTTTCGGCGATGTCTGAGCGTGGCCTGTCTATCCACAAAGAAATGCCTCAAGTGCCATGTCTATGCCCCAGTGGCGGTCGATGTCTCTGCTATGTCTACGCCATGTCTGTGCTATGTCTCTGAGGGTGGCTTGTCCATGCCCCAGTGACGGTGTAGACGTCGAGTGCTATGTATGCGCATGTCATGCCCTGAATCGATCACCGCCCACGTATCTCCCGCAAGACTGTCGGACACATCCACAGGGGTTCAGTTCAACATTGCATGCGCGCACCTGCCCTAAACAGCCCCTGCAGCCCCACGGTGTTTCAACGACCCCCCAACATTCTCAAGAGGCCCCAAGACTTCCCAATAGGTTTAAGCCTGCCCCAATATAAGCATCACGATGTACCAACGTGTACCAAGATGTGTCAACATGCGCCGTGGCGTCCCAACAGGTGTTCGAGTTGCCCTAAGATGTCGCTCTGTAGCCCTAGGTGCCCCGATGTGTGCCCGTGCGCGCCGATGCCCCTCTCGACGTTTCGAAGTGCGACTGCGCGTCTCGGGGCGCCTCTGGATGTGGGGAAGACTGGGGGGGGGGGGGGCAGAGGGGCGAGACTCGAAGTGTCATGGGCTGCCAGCGTGCCTATGTCGTGAGAGCTCTGGGGTTTCATTGTCTACGGGCCGTCTCGGCGCAACGTCGCGGCGTCGGGGGCGTCATTGTCTCGCGCGCGCCCCCCGCGGAACACCCCAAACAAAAGTACTGACATCCTGCTCATTGCAAGTGCGGGTCCGCCATGTAGCCCCCCAACCTAAGACTGAAGAATATGAGGTTGACTAGGGCCCTGGACTACCAGCACGGCCCTATGAACGCTCAATGAACGGGTGCACCCCGCCGAAAAGCCACCGTTAACTCGAACACTACATATCACCAACAATTGGCAGAACGCAGCTACCCAAACCCAGGGCGTTATCATTCATACGGTGAAATCGCAACGGGCAAACTGCATCGCGCGCGCGATGCGTTTCATGTAACGAGCCCTAAATGCAATAAGTACTTCAATGGTGCAAGGATGCAGCCATGCCACAATGGAGTCTACAACGCACGCTTAAACAACATGCAACGCGCGCGTGCGCACGCGCACGGCACACGAATAACACAGCAAGTTCCATCAATGGTGCCCTTCTGGAAGAACTAATATATTGGCGGCCGAACATAGCACTCAATGTTCTGCCCCCGCAACCCGCAAGGGCAAGCTGAAAACGCTGCGCAAGCACCGCAGACACCATGCATCTGGCGCGCACGCCCAACTCGCGACGGATGTGCGTTCACGGGCTCCACGGTGGCGGCTGGAAAACCCAGCGGGGTGAACCCGAAATTGAATTTGCATTCCTGGGCGTCCGCAAACGAACGCGTCATTTTTGAATGTAAACCTATCAACACATACCACAATGTCGGTCACGCGCGCGAGGCGCGCGCGCATGATTTGCGCGCGCAACGCATTGGACAGCCATTCGCACTTGCGCGCAAGCGCTGCATTCTGCACCCGCTTGCGCATGCACCACATCGGGGCAGCCGCTGCTTCCAACCAGCTAAAAAAATAATAATTACTGGTGTTCGCCATTGGGTAATTGAATCCCCATGGCACCACGTCGGTGCACGGTCGCCATCGCACACGCAAGCGACTTTGCAACAAAAGCCCCATTGCGAAAGCACAAGGTACAATTAAATTCTCGGCTTCCGAAGCGCGGTCGCCCCAATGCAGGACGCGCACGGCCGAACGCGCAAAGCAGCGCGCGCGCGCGGCGCAACGCATGCAGCTCGATAAAGCGGGCGCGATGTTAACTCGAAAACCCCATGGCCCAGAACCCAATGTGAAATGTCATTTTTGGCTCTGGGCCGGAACGCGACCACCCCAACGCAGAATGTCCGATATCGAACACGCAAGAAGACACACGCGCGGCGCAACGCATGCAAGTCGCGCGCGGCACAACGCATGCAGTTTTACCGAACGGGCGCGGTGTCCACTCGACAACCCACTTGCGAAAACCGAATGTAAAATTGCATTCTCAGCTCGTGCGAGGCGATCGCCCCAGTATGTATGGGATCGAAAACGCATTATATATGTATATATATATGTATATATATATGTATACATATATACATGCATATATATATATATGTATACAAAACCCACTCGCGGCACAGCGTGCACAAGTTTATACAATGAGGGCGATGTCTGATCGAAAACCCAATGGAAAAAGTGTAAACGCCCATTTCCAGCACCGAAGAGGCGACAACCCCAATGGGCAATGTGCACAGCCGAGCATGCAGAGCAGCGCGCGCGCAGCAAAGTACACGCTATGTGTTACAATTGGTGGCGATGTGAACTAGAAAATCCAATGGCGAAGACCCAATGTAAAATTTCAGTCCCCGCTCGCAAGAGGCGATAATCATAATGCATAATGAACCAACCCGAACACGCAGAGCGCGCGCGCGCGCCGCGACGTGCGCGGCAGAGTTCATGCAGCGTTGTGCAGGGGGGGAGGGAGGGGGGGGGGGGGGGGCGATTTTAGCTTGAAAACCCAAGTGCGGAAACCCAATATACAACTCCATTCTCAGTTCTGAAGAGGCAAACATCACAGCGTGGGAAACACGCAAAAAACAACAGAGCGTTGACCGCGCGGCATGTGCATACAGCTTCAGGTTCATGCGATATGGGTGTCGCTGTAAACTCGAAAGCCCAATGGTGGAAACTCAACGTGGAACTCCCAGCTCAGAAGAGGCGACCAACCCAATGCATAATGCATCAAAACGCAGACGCAGAGCGCGCGCGCGCGCCGCGGCGCGCGCGCGGCACAGCGCATGCAGATGTACATAATGGCTGCGAAGCTGGTTCGGCAACTCCAGCGCGCGCGCGCGGTGTGCGCGCGCCGATCCGTGCGCGCGCGGCGCGCGCACGGTGCGTGTTGCACGGTTCATATTGAGACGATCGCTTCTTCTGAGCTGAGGATGCTATTTTTATGTAAAAATAAACATTGGGTTTCCACCAGTGTGGTTCCGCGCCAACACCGTTCCCATTGTATACAAGTGCCTGCGCTCTGCCGCGCGCGCTGCGCTGCGCGCCTGAAGTTCGCAGGTTCCACATCGGGAAGACCTCCCCTTCCGAAACGAGAATGGTGGGTTGGTTCCATCGGGCGTTTGCCATTGGGTTTTGGAGTTAGCATCGCGCCCACGGTACAACGCTGCATGCACTGTGCCAATCGCGCTGCGTCGAGCGTGCGCGCGCGCGTGCGCGTGCGCGCGCGCGCGTGTGTGTGTGTGTGTGCGCGTGCGTGCGCGGGGGGGGGGGGGGGCGGGGGGGGGGGGGGGCGTGTGCGTGCGCGCCCGTGCGTGCGAGTTACGTGCGTGCGAGCTCCGTAGGTTGGAGTGGCTTGTGGTGGCAGGTGAATGTGGTTGGTTGGTGGTTGGTGGTGGCAAAGCAAGGGCGGCGGTGGGGGTGGGGGTGGCGGTGGTGGGGCCTTGTGCGCGGCGTGGGTGCGCCGTGGCGTTGCGCGGGGCGGGGTGGCGCGAGGAATGGGGCCGTGATGCGCTGCGCGCGCGTTGCGGCAGGGGGGTGGGGGTGGAGGGCGCGGGGTGGGGGGTGGGGGGCGCGGTGCGGGGTGGAAGGGGGGGGGCGGGGGGTGGGGGGGGGGAGGGGGCGAGGTGTGTTGTTTCAAGCTTACCCCGTAGTATCTCGGGATGTCGTGATGGTTCCACGCGATGCCTCGACGCCTCGAAATGTCCCTAGGTGTATCCGAGTGCATCTGGGCATCTTGCGGTGTACCGAAATGTCTCTGGGTGTCTGAACATGTCTCGGCATGTCCCAAGATGTATCGTGGTGTCTCTGGGCGTCCTGCGATGCCTCGAAATGTCCTGGGATGTCTCGACATGTCTCTAGGTGTCCCAAGATGTCGCGAACTGTATCAAGAAGTCTCAGAGTGTTTCTTGGCGTCTTGCGATGTCTCCGGGATGTGTTGGAAGGTATCGAAATGCCTCTGGGTGTCCCAATATGCACCGACATGTCTGCGGATGTCTTCGAATGTCTCGGGGTGTCTTCGGTGCCCCGAAATGTCCTGTAATGTCTCGAAATGTCTGTGGATGTCTCAAGGTGTCTCGGAATGACTCAAGATGTCTCGGCATGTCCCTAGGCGTCTTGCGATGTCCCGAAATGTCTTGGAATGTCTCGACATGTCCCTGGGTGTCTGAAGATGTCTCGAAATGTCTCAAGATGTCTCGGGGTGTCTCTTGGCGCCTTGCGATGTCACCGAATGTCTTGGATTGTCTCGAAATGTCCCTGCGTGTCTGGACATGTCCCTGCATGTCCCAAGATGTCTCGGGGTGTCCCTGGGCGTCCTGCGATGTCTCGAAATGCCCTGGGATGCCTCGACATGCCTCTAGGTGTCTCAAGATACCTCGACATGTCTCATGATGTCACGGTGTGTCTGTGGGCGCCGTACGATGCCTTGGGAATGTCCTGGGATGTATCAAAATGCCCCCGCGCGCCCCAAGCCGTCTCGGCAAGTCCGAAGATGCGTCGGGGTCTCTGGGCGCTTGACGATGTCTCGGCATGTCCTGGGATGTTTGCACGCGCCTCTGGTAGCCTCTACTATGTGTCCAGGGAAAACCCAAAGCGCCATGGGGCTGTCAAGACGCCCCATGGGCGTCGTCTCGGGCTCTGCGGAAGGCAAGATACATTGGTTGCGCGCTGGTGTTTGGTGGCCAGTCTTATTAAGCGCGCATGCGTCCAACGCAAATGCTGCTCCGCGTTTCCCGATGCGCGCGGGTGGCGATGTTAACTAGAGAACCCAACGGCGAAACACCAAATGAGCATGTTCACTCGACCGAAGGGGGCGACCCCCCTATGCAGAATGCGCCAAACCGAAGACGTAGAGCGCGTGCGCCGCGCGCGCGGCATAGTGCATGCAGGTTTGTGCGAGGGGGCGATGTTAGCTGGAAAACCCAAATTGTGAAAACTCAATGTAAACATCCCTTCCAGTTCTGAAGAAATGATCATCCCAATGTGGGAAGCACGACGCCAAAAGCGAAGAGGAGTGACCGCGCGGCATGGCGCATGCAGTGTCATGCAATGGGCGGCGGTGTTAACTCGAAAACCAAATGGTGAAAACCCAATGTAAAATTTCATTCTCGGCTCAGAAAGGGCGACCATCACAATGCAGAATCCGAAGACGCAGGGCGCGCGCTGCACAGTGCATGCATACGCATAATGGCCGCGATGTTGACTCGAAGGCCCGGGTGCGCGCGCGGTGCGCGTCCTGTGGGAACTTGTATATCGCACATTGGGACGATCGCTTCTTCTGAGCTGAGAATGACATTCCACATGGGGGTTCCACAGTTGGGTTTTCGAGCCAACACCGTTCCAATTTTATACGAGTGCCTGCGCACTGCCGCGCGCGCTGCGTCGTGCACCTGCAATTCGTGCTTCTCACATTTGGGAGACCGCCTCTTCCCAAACGAGAATGAAATTGTACATCTGGTTGTTGCCATTGGGTTTTTGATATAACATCGCATTCACGGTACAAAACTGATGCGCTATGCCAATCGCGCTGCGTTGTGCGTGCGCGTGCGTGCGTGCGCGCGCGCGCGCGTGTGTGAGCGTGCGCGTGGGAGTGCGCGCATGAGTGCGCGCGCGTGCGTGTGATTTTTGTTGGGTTGGAGCGTCGGTGGCGGTAGGTTAAGTGGTGCTGGCGGTGGCAAAGCAACGGGTGGTGGTGGTGGTGGTGATGGTGTGTGTGTGGTGTGTGGTGCGGCGTGCGTGCGCGCGTGCGCGGGGTGGGGCGGGGGCGGGAGGCGGCGGGGGGCGCGCGCGCGGCGGCGGCGGCGATGGGGGGGGTGGGGGGGGAAGGGGGCGGGGGAAAAGGGGGGGGTGCATGCGTTGCCTGCTTTGCCATTGGCGGTGGTCGGCGTGCGCGCGCGTTGCGTGGCGTTGCGCGGCGTGGCCTGCGGCGGTGGTGGCGTTGTTGGTGGATGGTGGTGGCGGCGGTGGCGGTGGCGGCGCGTAGGTGGATGGGTGGTGACGGTTGCGCTGGGCGCAAGCAAATTGGCTTGCGCGGGGCACGCGCGCGCGCCCATGCGCGCGCGGGCGGGCAGGCGGGCGCGCGGGCGAGCAGATGGCGGCGGTGGCGGCGAAGCGGGTGGGAAGGGGGGAACAGGAAAGGGTCGAAGGTGGAGGGGGCTGGATACTCCCTGGCGTTCTTGTTTACAAGCCTGCGCAAACACGCATGGATTAAGGTTGCAGGACCTGGTCATGTACATGTGCGAACGCGCATGCACGTACACCATGCGCGAATTTGTGGGCCAACGTCGACGATTGATTATATCAGAAACGCGTGGGCAAAACACTAAGTAGGCATTGGCGTGTCTTGGTTTCTGCAGGCGCAGACCTCACCCCCCCCTGCAATGATTGTCGGGCGTCCCAGGTTGGCCGCTTGCCATGGGATCGGTAATTTTGCTGTGCGCTCTATAGGATGACCACCACGACGCGTGGAGTGATTGACGTCAGCGACTCGGAAAGCATCGCTGACGAGACCTCGCGCAGGGTGTCCATCATCCAGCCAGCCAGCGTTCGCTCGACGGCGCCGCAGCACGACGGCACTTCGTCGGACGAGCCCGCGGCCACCACTGTACCAGGGCGCCAGGGGGACACGTTGATTCACTATTCCAGCCCAGAATTATATCCAGAATCACAACCAGATGGGCACATGGGCAACGACGTCGGCTACTTTGCCTCGGAGCATCTCCCGCCGAGGCCGGGCGGAGATACCGAGCCCGGGAGCGGGGCGGACGCCGACGCCGTGCCCTTGCCGCAGCACGTGTGGGGCAGGATATACAAGGAAACGCTCCCCAGCAGCAGCCGCGCACACACGGGCAACGACATCGGCGCCATCGTCATCCAGGATAGCATGGACGGCCCGCCTGTGCTATACCAAGGGGCCTCTCTTTGCAAGGACCCCTCTGAGAACGCGACGAACCTCCAACATGCCGTCGCCATCGAGACGTCGGCCGTCAGGTGTTATGCCGTCATGGAGGCGGCCAGCGCGCCCGACAACACCACCGCGGCGAGGGGCCTCAAGCGCAGCAGGCCGATAGACTTCGTCAGCGCAGGGGTTCAGCGGGCTCTCCAGGAAGATTTCGACGGCGCCGAACCCCTCTGGAAGAACCCATTCTTCGAGATCTTTCAAGGGAAGATGCACTGCTAGCCGCCTTTGGTCTAGGACGCTGGGGCTCCGAAGCTGGAGTGTTGCGCGCGCCTGCTACTAGGGGGTAGAGTTGGCACGAGGGGGGCTGCACCGACCCTCCAACCCACCTCCGACCCGCCAGCCACGCCACATTCCAACCCATCGCCCGCCTCGCCATCTTTCACATCTCCTCAACCATACCGCGAGCACCACATGCCAAACTGGCACAGTCTCCTCGTTCACACACAACACAACCTTTCGACCACCATGCCGCGGTACCTCATTGCATGTCGGGGGAACCCCCCCAGGCAAGCACGCTTCAGTTTGTGATAAGGATTGGGGGCCCAGGGGGCTCAATGCGTCGACGGGCTGCATCGCTCTCTCACTGCGCTTTGCGTAATTCAGGGCCATGTTGAACAACGCCCTCCGTCACCGCCCCATCTTCACATTATTGCCCTCCTCCCACGTTCATCCTTTCTCTGGTTTTTCTTTCGAACCTCCCTCCTCCTGTTCCTGCCCCTGGCGTGCCCGAACCCAATCATATTCAGCCGCTTACTCGCGGTTTTACGATATGCGTCTACGTTGGCCCTTGTACGGCAACGACGCGCGCGTTGTAGTGAGAGCTCCAGGCGCGGGGCGCATTTTTTCTCATTGCCACCTCTGCTGCACTCATCGCATATGACAGCACGCAGCGCACCACGACACACCTCGCGATGCAATGATATGGGGTAGCCGATCATTTCGGCAATAAACCACGTAGTTGGCACGAGTTTCTATTGGATGTGTAGAATAAATATGCATGTGTAACAGTACATGTAATTTATCAAGCGTTCGCCTGGGTTGTCATGAATAACACGCAGTTCAATGCAGTTACTTGGGGATTCCATAGTTTTTCCTCGCGCGCAATGGGTGCGCCACGTTCGTTGTGACGGCTATATTATATACACTGGTTGCGCGCACAATAAGGCATCGAGCCCATTGCTACCGATGGACAAAGTTAGGAGCACAGATGTCCTGATTTCGTGGTGGCTGAGTTGCGAATGTCTCGGTTTTTCTGCTTCGCGAGTGCTGATGTCTTGGTTTTCGGCGCCGGCGCAGGCCAGGTGGCATCGGCGAAGGACGGATGTCTCGAAATTTCCTCCTCGCGACAGCGAATGTCCAAGAAGTTCGCCCTCGGGGTCCTCGGATGTCTCGAAAATTCCCCGTGGATAAAGCGAATGTGCTGAAATTTCGCCCGCGGGGCACTCGGATGTCCTGAAAATCTCGCCCGCGGGAGGCGAATGTCCTGGATTCGGGGGCCTCGAGGGGGCCAGGTGTCTTAGATTGTCTGCGTCGGGCGAACGCTTATGTCTCTGGTTTGCCGCCTCCATCAAGGCACCGCCAGCTGAGAAGCCCCATGGGAGACGCCGAAAAAATAAAAACGAGACATCGTGACAAGACATATCGAGACATTTCGAGACATATCGGGACATGTCGAGACATTCCGGGACATTTCGAGACATTCCGGGACATTTCGAGACATATCGAGACACACCGTCGAGACATATCGAGACATATCGAGACATATCGAGGCACATCGAGATATATCGAGACATACCGAGACATATCGAGACACATCGGGGCACATGCACAGGGCACATCGGGGCACATCGAGACACTTCGAAACAATACGAGACAGAAGAAACCACTCGAAACACATTAAAACCAATCGAAACCACTCGAAACCAATGTCTACCCGCTGCAAACCACACCAAACCGCCGCGCACCCTGTGAAAACATTGCAAATAACGATTGAGCGCCGCATCGCAAGTGTACGAAACATGGCGCGGACAATCAACACCTAGCGCTGAACGTCGCAACCAACAAAAAACTATCCTGAAACCTTCTACAGCCTGCAAACCTCAGGCTCGTTGCATAGGCACCAGTCGAGGAAGGCATCATTACCAACGCTGCGGCGACTAATACGTTCGCGAGTACGTGACAGCTTCGCGATCGACGCTGTTCCTATTTGAATACATCACCGTTATCAACGCACTATATCACCAGAGCGCGTTGTCAAACATACCACTAGCGGTCAGCATCATAGGCGTTGCCATCATTGACCAGTTTCACATAGATATCGTTTTGATCGCTACCATGAGTTCTGCAAACATCGTGTCCATCATCTGCAACTCTGCAGTATCGCTCTCATCGTGTTGACATTGGTACACCATCAAGCATCCTAACCAACCCACCATCGTCAGCCCAAATCGCACCGTTACCACCGATGTGACCATCGTGAATGCTACTACCATCAAGCGCATTATTGTCATTATGTGCCCATCCTCGTATTGCACGGTGCAACTCGCGCCATGAAACCATAGAGAAACAACGCGTAGCATACAGCACATAGCGGGGCACACGCGGACATCGACGGGCACCAACGGACATCCCGAGACACCTAAGGACACGACAAGACACGACAAGACATCGGGCGACCTCCCAAGACATCCCAGGACATCCCAAGACACCCCAAGACATCCCAAGACAAACAAGGACACCCAGAGACACTCCAAGACGGCACAAGACATGCGCCGAGGCAGGCATCTAAGTATCTTCCGACGTCAATCTCGAGGAACCAACGCAGGACTCTGATGGCCCCCCAATGACCGGACGCATTCTGCATTGCCCCGCGTCTGCTCTGGCCCAGTTTTCGGCGTCATCTCAGAGCCTCTGGCGGACAGGTGGAACGGGATCGCGAGGAGGAGGGGGAACAGCAGGCGAAGGAAGAGGAGGATGAGTGGAGAAGCCAGCCCTGAGGATGAGGAAGGAAAGGATACACCCAGGAGGAGGAGGGCGATGACGACGCCAGGCTGAGGATGAGGCTGGGGATCCCCAGGGGAATTGCGGCTCTCCGAAGCCTGTCTGGTTCTCGAGCGAGGGGCAGCTGCGCTCGATCGGGCGCGGGGGGCGGACGTGGACAAAATGGCGCTGGTCCCGATGGCGGGCGACGGGGGGTTCGACGACCACCTGGCGGCTACCCCGACGGCCCCGAAGAAGCGCGGCCGGAAGTCCCGAAAGGATCCCGAGGGCTGCCACCAACGATGCAATCCACCATGGCACTCCACCCTCCACCAAAATGCCCACCTTGAGGCGGCATGCGCTGGTG
>CAUYUJ010016393.1:1533177-1660677 GCA_963575745.1 Prorocentrum cordatum | reverse complement strand
GCACCACACCCACCCACCCACTAGGTACGCACGCTGCGCGCGGAAGCCACAGGGTTTCCGCTACGAAACGCGTCCGCGGACATAGAACATTCAGCGCCATGGAAGGGAGATGGCGGGAGGGGTTAGGACGTATATTGACGCGAGCGCACCTTTAGCTGCCCACCCCCCCCCCCCCCCACCCCCCCCCCCCCCCCCCCCCCCCCCCCCCCCCCCCCCCCCCCCCCCCCCCCCCCCCCCCCCCCTCCCCCCACGCCCCTGATCCTTGCCCGCCATCTCCCCAGGGTTCCCCCGTGAGCAAATTCCGCCACCCCCCATGAGGAAGGAGGGCGCGCTCGAGAAGACCAACGAGGGGGGGGGCACTGACGAGGGGGGCGCCACGGATGACGAGGGCACTTGTGATGATGCAGACAGCAACAGCCTCTCGGACCTTGCCAGCAGCTACAGCGGATCCCAGCGCAGCCGCAGCAACAGCAACAACAAGCGCAAGGCGCACAAGTCCATGGAGAGGGGCAGGGACAAGCCCAAGGAGAGGGCGAAGGACAACTCCAAGGACAAGGGCAGGGGCAAGTCCAAGGAGAGGCGCAAGGACAAGTCCAAGGAGAGGCGCAAGGACAAGTCCAAGGAGAAGCACCAGGACAAGTCCAAGGAGAAGAGCTCGGGCAAGTCCAAGGAGAGGGGCAGGGACAAGTCCAAGGAGCGGGGCAGGGACAAGTCCAAGGGGAGGGCGAAGGACAAGTCCAATGAGAGGCGCAAGCACAAGTCCAAGTCCAAGGAGAGGGTCGCGGACAAGGGCACGCACAAGCGCTGCCGTTTCGCCTCGGAGACACGGGATGAATCCACCATGCGTGCCCCACCTCGCCCACTGATGGCGGGTGGGCAGGGGGGCGCCAGCTACGGCGAGAAGGGGCAAAAGGAGCAGGCGGAGGAGGAGGGGGAGGAGGAGGACAGAGGAACGAGAGAACACTTAGAGAGGCGGCCAGTAGGATGAGCCAAGGGCCGGAGGAGATGAGGGTCGGCGGAAAGGTGGGCGGGCGGTCGTCTGAGTGTGTCTCTGGGGGCTGTACAATGCCAAACGAATGGCCCAAAGTTCGCCACAGGTGCAACGCAACACATGCGCATGCGATGTTCACTCAAACATCGGGCGAATGCCACATACATTTCATCATTGGCCAAACATCCCAACGCATGCCCAGCCATCCCACATATCGGAACGGGGCCCCAAGCTAAAACATAACCACTTCCACCCCGCACCCGAACTTCATGTGTGCGAATTGTGATGTACCCCCGTGCCCAAACTTAGAACCTCCACGTATGCCCAGGAAACCTGGCGAACCCCCCGCGTATCCCACGGAATCCTGATGTACCCTACAGAAGCCAAACGAAACCCCATGTACCTGATATAACCCCCAAGTGCCCTACATAACCCTTAGGTGCCCACCGGATTGTGAGCAAACCCCCGCGTGCCCTTGAGCATCCTCACGTATACTACAGAATTCAAGCTAATCCCCACGTGCCCTACACAAACCCAACAAATCCCGACTAACCCCTACACGATCCCGACTAACCCCTACACGATCCCAACATATTCTGAGGAATTCGGACGTATCTTAAACAAACCCTGCGGAACCACATGTTGCATACATATTCCCAACGGAACCTATGAAATCTTGGCGCATCCCAAAGAATCCCAGCGAACCCTGATGTACCCGAACGAAAATCCACGCACCTTATAAGCAACCACCGCGTACATTAAACAACCGCGCCAAACCGCCACTGACCACGCATAACCACCGCGCACCCTGAATAACACCAGCGTGCCCCAACCCATCAGGAAGAACCCCCAGGTATCCCAGTGAACCCTGGCGCATCCTGCATAAATAGAGCGAACCTCCCTGATGCCGAAAACATTCACGTACCCTACATTACCCCAGCGTGTCTTAAATAACACCCACGTATCCTAAACAATGCGCGTCCAACTGGCTCGCCCTGAAGGCCCCCACGAACCCAACGTTTACGTCGAATGGTGCGTGTATGTGTGTATGTATATATATATATATATATATATATGTACCCCACATACGCGAGAACGCACACCACACGCCGAGCCTGACGACCAAGGGTTCTCAAGTATTCAACGCGCACCGTTGGCTTGGCACAGCGCTGCATGGGAAACGCCAGGGCCCTGTAAAGTTAGATCGCCACCGCAGCGATGGGAAATGTCGCGTCAGCGCGGCGCGCGCTGCAGCGTTTGCAAGGGGGGCGCGGGGGGGCCTCGGGGAAAAAAGGGATGGGGGTGGGTAAAATGGCGACACCGAGAACGTGATACGCAATGCATTTTCGCGCGCGGCGTCTCACATGCCAACCGCCCCCCTGCAAATCGCAAACGCTGCGCTTGCGCTCGCCCGTGGGAACGCGCACAAGCATTAACGCGCAGCCTGGCGCGCGCCGACCGCCCTTGAAACGAAGCGCGAACCGAGCGCCGACGCTTGCGCGGGGCGGCGGCGACGGCGATTGCGGCGGCAGCGACGGCGATGGCGATGGCGACGGCGACGGCGACAATTACATAGGCTCCAGCCCGACGGCGACGACGGCGACGGCGATGACAACCAGGAGACGTCCTACCACTGCCACCACTTCGCCCAACTTTCGCTCAACCACCAAACGCCGCGGCCACCCGCCCTGGTGCCGCGCCCAAGCAAGCCACTCTGGGGCTGCGTTTACCATCGCCCGCGCGTTGCTTTGCACGCGCTGCGTCTTTGTGGGCGGGGGAAGAGGGGGTCGGGGGGGGGGGGGGGGGGGGGGGGGGAAGGGGGGGGGGGGGGGGGGGGGGGCGCGGCGCCATTGTTCTTGCGTCTTGAACGAGCGCGCATGAAATGGCGGGGCCGCTGGGGCACGCAACCGCGCGCATGCGTTCTCTTGGCAAAAAGACCGCAGCGCTTAGGACGACGCGATCAATGGGTTGTCTGTCGGCGCATGCGGATCCCCCCCCCCGCCCCATCCACCGCCCCGCCCCGCCCCCGCCCCACCCCGCCCACCCCCGCCCCGCCCCGCGCGCGCGCGCCCCCCCTGCCCCCGCCCCCGCGCAATCCCCCCCGCCCGCCCGCCCGCCACCGCGCCCCGCATCAAGAAGGAGGCCGCGGCGCGCGGCGCGACAATTCGGCCCGCGTTCCCAGATCGGGCACTGCGCGGGGGCAAGCGCCACTTCGCCCTGCGCCGAAGACAACTCGCATGCCCAGCGCATGCGCCGCCGCTGCCCCCCACGCCACTCGGCAGTGAAAGGGCGCGAAGAACATTGCAGCGTCGGCTGCGGTCGGAGGGGAGGGTCGCTTGCGTTGGGGGCGCAGGAGTCGAAGCCGACTGCGGGCGGCAGGGCCGCGCTGTTCTCGCGGGGCGCCAGGCGCGGCCAGGCGGCGCCCCATTTCGTAAGCACATTCGCAAGGCCAACTGTCTGGGCGGCGCTGGCAGGAGGATCGGGGCCGAGGCCCCGTGACGCAATCGCGACAGCGATTCAACGGCTGGAAGCCCTTGGTTCGCGCGCTCGCAAGCGCGACCCACTGAGCCCTCGCAGACCAGGGCCACGCCTACCCGCGGGGCGCGCCTCGCCGTGAAACCCATGGGATTGATGCCCGCGGCTCCCGACTGCGTTCAGTCACTCGAGACCCGCGCTTCTAGAGTCTATTCGACGGCACTCGGCCCACCAGGCGGCGAAGCCGACGAGCCGCGGGTGCCCACCTTCGCCTAGCGACGCAACGGGTTCTGGCAGCTGCAAGGGCAGGCAGTGAATTGTGCTGCTTCGCGCAAGGCAAGATGGCAAAGGCATGAAGGAAAACCATCCGAAAGCGGCGACCTTGCATGGTCGAGGGCGTGCTCCTTGGGAATACTGGCTCGCAGCCACTGCGCTGGGCATTGCGACCGCCCGCGCCCCGACGCCCGACCTGGAGCGCCTTCGCGGGTCGGACAAGTCGGGGCAGTCCAGCTCGATGACGTTTCGGCGGCCTGGGTGGGTGGGTGGTGGGTGGGGGGGGGGTGGTGTGGTGGTGGTGTGGGGGGGGGGGGGGGGGGGGGGGGGGGGGGGGGGGGGGGGAGGGGGGGGGGGGGGAGGGGGAGGGGGGGGGGGGGGGGGCGGGCGGCGGCGGCGGGCGGGGGGGGGGCGGGTGCATGGGCGGGCGGGCGGGTCAAGCGCGTGCGCGCGAAGGGCAATGCTGACCTCTTCCTGCAGGGGGCGCAGACGTTGCGACCTGACGACCGACTGCGAGGCCCCTAGGCCGCCACTTCCGTCCCGCGACGGCGGGCCCCTCGGGTCGCCAGCGCGCCGCGATGATCGGCGGAACTTGCGCCCGAACGCCGCCGCGCAGGGGCGTTTGCCGCCGCGCGGGGCAGCGGTGGCGGGGGGGGGGGGGGTGGGGGGGGGGAGGAGGAAAAAGGTGCGAGGAGGGGGGGGGGGGGGGGGGGGGGGGGGGGGGGGTGCGGGCGCAGTGCGGGCGGCCCGCAGAACGCGCGAACTGCCGCCGCGGGGCTTCGGCGCCGCCAAGAGGCCCCAACGCGCGAACTGCCGCCGCGGGGCTTCGGCGCCGCCAAGAGGCCCCATAACCTGAGCCAGGCGAGGTCCTCCAGGTGGCCCACGAGAAGGCTGGCCTGGAGGACCTGCTGGCGGTCGACCACTGGGGCGACAAGCCCCGCGACGCCAGCAGGGCGGATATCCTGACAGGTGCAGATCCCATCGAGGCATCTGCGGGTCAACAGCTGCGCGGCCGTGGCCGTAGCGGGAGCTCAGGGCGCAGCGCGAACGCAGCGGGAGAAGGCGTTTGGCTTCGCCAAAAGCCACGCGGCCGAACCCTGGCCCTGCGCCACCCGAGGCGGCGCACGACTGGCGCTCTTGTCGCGCCAAGGCGGCGCGCGCGCTCGTCCGCGAAGAAGAGGGGCACAGGGCGCGTGGGCGACGCGCGCGCGGCTGAGGACGCGGGCGTGAACGCCCGCCGCGTGGCCAGGGAACGGCTTCAGTATGCTCGTCGCCTCCTTGTTCGGACTGGATATCGTCCACAGTGTCCTCCTCCTATCCCCGTTCTTCGACGGCGCGCGAATGTTGCATCGGTGTCCCCTCCTCTTCTTCGTTGCCAATCGTGCAATTGCCCGCTGCGGCGGCTGCCGCAGGACTCGCCCCCCCCCCTGCCCCCCCCTTCCCCCGCCCCCCCCCCCCCCCCCGCCCCCCCCCCCCCCCCGCCCCAGCCCCCTCCCCCCCCCACCACACACGCACACACACACACACGCACACACGCACACGCACACGCACACGAACACGCACACGCGCACACGCGCACACGCGCACACGCACACACGCACACACACACGCACACGCACACACGCACACACACACACACACACACACACACGCACACACACACGCACACGCACACGCACACGCACACGCACACGCACACGCACACGCACACGCACACGCACACGCACACGCACACACACACACACACACGCACACGCACACGCACACGCACACGCACACGCACATACGCACACACGCACACACGCACACACGCACACACGCACACACGCACACACACACACACCAACACACCATCACCACCACCACCACCATCACCACCACCACCACCACCGCCGCCGCCGCCGCTCTGCCGCCCACCCTTCCGCGCATTGGTTCGCGGGAAGCGAAAGGGCCCGACGCGCGCTTGCCGCTGCGCGCGCGGCAGGCCCTTCCCCCCCCTCCCCGCCCCCCCCCCCGCCCCACCATCGCGCCCTTTGCTGGCCAAGCGGGCTGCGAACATGATATTTCCCGCGCGCGCGGGGTGGGGAGTCGGCTGGGGGAGGGGAGAGATGTCGCGCGCGCGTGCCTGCGCGCACGCACTCATGCCGGGCGTGGCGGGCGCATGCGGGCACCCCCGCTGGGGCCTTCGGAAGGGGCTCCTATGCGGCCACGAATTCGACGCTATGCTGGGTGTGGCGGACGCACGCGGGCACCCCCATGGGGCTTCAGTGGAACTCGCTGTGGGGCCATGAAACGCTGTGCTGGCTATTGCGGGCGAATGCGGGCACCCCCATGGGCTGGGGTCTTCG
The DNA here is from genome assembly GCA_963575745.1 of Prorocentrum cordatum. NCBI lineage: Eukaryota > Dinophyceae > Prorocentrales > Prorocentraceae > Prorocentrum > Prorocentrum cordatum. The sequence goes on along the minus strand of CAUYUJ010016393.1, from coordinate 1,654,590 downwards.
GCGTCGCTGCCTATGGCGCCACGAAGCGCCGTAGCGTGGCGGACGCATGCGGGCGCCCCCACGTGGAGCCTTCGGTGGAGCCCCCCATGGGTCCGCGAAGCGCTGTGCTGGGTGTGACGGACGCAATAGGTTGGGCTTGTCTTGCAAATAACGGAAATGTATGGAAACGTCTGCCGGCAGCTCGCGATACCGATGGGTTTATTGTAGCTTCGTCCTCCGCGAAGACAAATCCGACCTGACAAAGAACCCGCGCGACCTCTTGGCAGAAATCATTGCGGACATTTGCGAGCGCACCTGTGCGACTGTCGAACTTGTGGAGGAGATGTGGGCGGAGGTGCTGAACATCGATATATCGATAAGGGGGAGGTCGAGAAGCTTCGCGCCGAGGTCGACAACGCACTGCGCTCATTTTAAGCATGCGCCAATAACCCATAGCAACCCGAAGGCACAGGGCAAGCCTGCTTTTATCATATATTAGTTCCAAGGCGAAAGCCCAGAGACAACCAGACGCCGCTGACAAGGTCGTGGCCGGAATGGGGGGCGGACGGGGATCGCGGAAAGAGGAAGGGGCAGCAGGAGAAGGAAGGAGGATGGGGGGGGAGGGGGGGAGGGGGAGGAACAGGGGGAGGAGGATGGGGAAGGAGGAGGAGCAGGAGGATGAAGAGGAGGAGGAGGAAGGGGGGGGAGGGCGAGGAGGAGGAGGAGGAGGAGAAGGAGGAGAAGAAGGAGAAGGAGGAGGAGGGGGATGAGAGGGAACGAAGACACACGCATACTAGGGGCAGGCGGCCCACCAACCCTCGCAAGGACAGCTCTTCCGCGAGCAAGGGCAAGAGCAAGGGCAAGCGCAACGCCCCCGCGAAAACGAGGGCCGAGCCGAAACCCAAGAGTTTCCGCACGCTCACGTCGAAGGCGAAGGCCTTCGCGAAAGCCAAGGCAAAGGCCTCGGCTCATAAGCCCCCCAAGCGTGGCTCGACCCCCCTGTCGGCGCTCTACAGCTCGGATTCCGACTAGTGACCAGGCGGGCCCTCCAGAGTCGAACCCTAGTTTGTGAAGCCCCAGCCGTCTCGGATTTATACCATGGGGAGCTCGGCGACGCAGAATTTCTTCCCCTCCTGCTAATCGATTCCTCTTCTTCCTGATCTGTCGCTGTTCAGTGCTGCGTTTCTGCGCGGCGGCAGGCGTCGCCGAATGATGTTCGCACCAACGGGTCGTTGGGGCAGACGGCCGAGAAAACGCAAGTTCCAAATAGCTACGGCGATGCAACGCATGCAATCTGATGCATCTGGAATGCGTCGGCTGCTGCCATCGGTAAATCGCGTTGGCGATGCATCGGCGATGCTGCAATCAATCAAACAACGCATATATTCTGATGTAGCGAAGCTGCAATCAATCAAACAAAACATATATTATGATGTAGCGAAGCTGCAATCAAACAAACCATACATATACGTGAACAGGTATAGGTGTGTTCTGGTGCAAGCTATAAACTGCAACACGTTCGCCCTCTTTCAAATCGAGGCCCGACGACCACCGAGCGACGGAAGAGCTGGAAGCCTTCAGATCATAGCGGGGTCGGCGGCAGAGGCGGGGGCCTTGATGGAGTAGGGGCGACGCTGGCCTAAGCTCTTCCCGTGGGCTGCCGTTGTGGCCCAAGCCTTCTGCGCCGAGAGTGCTGTGCTCTTCGCGCAGCGCCCCCTCTCCAATAAGTCGCGTCCTCTCCGTCTTCCTCCTCGTCCTCCCCCTCATCCGCCACTCGTTGTCCCTACGTTCCGTTCCCTTCGCCTCCAACCTCCCGCCATTTCTCTCACCTCCTCGTTCGATCGCTCCTCCCCCTCCTCCGTCTCGTCCTCCATCTCCTCATCCTTCTCCTCCTCCGTTCCCTCCCATCGGGGCCCTCGCCACCGATTGCGATGGCGAAGCGCAGTCGCCTTTCCCTGAGCTGCCGCAGATCCGCAGCCGCGCGGGTTGGAGGGAAAGGTCGAGCTGCCGCGAGGGCTGCGCTGGCCCCAGGCCCGTCATCGGGCCCGACATCGACGGAGGACCAGGCCCAAGGGGGGGGGCGATGAAAAGGGCCCCAAGACAGCTCAAGAGCCGCCCGCGACGGCCCAAGAAGGCCCCAGGACGGCCCCACGAGGGGCCCCAGAGGAGGGGGAGGAGGAAGAGGAGAAGGAGGAGGAGGGGGATGAGGAGGCAGGGCATGATGAGGAGGAGGAGGGCGACGAGCACGGGGAGAATGAGAAGAAAGACGAGGAGTAGGATGATGAATAGGAGGCGGAACAGGGAGCGGGATGTGGATGAGGCGGGAAACGTGGAGGGGAAGGAGGAGGGGAAAAAGGGATGAGGATGAGGGTGCGCGTGCGTGTGTGTGTGTGTGTGTGTGTGTGTGTGTGTGTGTGTGCGTGTGGGGGTGCGTGGGGGTGGGTGGGTGGGCGGGGTGCGTGTGCGTGTGTGTGTGTGTGTGCGTGTGTGCGTGGGGGGGGGGGGGGGGGGGGGATCTGGGGGGGAGGGGGGGGGGAAGGAGGAGGAGGAGGAGGTGGAGGATGAGGAGGACAATGATACCAGAGAAGAAACGCACGAATGCTATGACAAGTTCACGGTTCGCCAAGAGGCCCGCCAAGGGGCCGCTTTTCGGAAACAAATTGTGAATATGTTTCTTGCTGGGGACATGACGACCGTGACGCTGGTGGAGGTTTGCGGCTTGGCAGCGCGGGCCGGCGCTTGCGGGGTCGACGACATAGGACGGCCCCCCGCACACGAAAAGAATGCTGCCAGACGAGTGTCGAAATTGATTGGCCTTGATGTGATCGAGTCAGAATGCCTTCAGTTTTACAACGTGCCGCAGCACATTAAGAAAGGCCAGAAGGCCCAATTGCTGCCCTGCGCCTTCGTTCCATTTCACGAAGCATTGTCTCGCTCGTTTTCGCGGTGCCCAGGTGAATATTTAAAGCGCGTTGTTGACCCATCACGTTTGGCGCCCAATTTTTTCGCCGCCCTAGCGTCGTGGAGTTCGGCGCGGACCGATGTTTTCCATTGCGGTTATTCGTTGACGGGGCAAAGTTGGACGCACAGTCCTCGCAGCTGAACACGCGCGCGGCTTCGCCTCGCACGGGGACGAGGGGGGGGAAGGAAATAATCAGATATGGGGAGGAGGAAGAAAAGGAGGACGAGGAGGGGGAGGCGGAATAACGGATGAATGGTGGTGACGGTGAGCGTGGAACATGGCTTGGAACAGCGTGCCTAAGAGAGCATGACCCGATTGACTGTCCCTCGTCCGAGGGGCGTGCGGATCTTCATATCGCGCGTGCACCGCCAGCGGCGGATGCCTTTCACAGTCTTGCGCCATGCTGCGATGTGCAGGTGCTCCTGCAGGGGCACCCACACTTTGCAGCGAGTGTGGGACATGTGCGCATATTGTTTCCGTGCCTGTCTGAGTGGCCGCTGGCCCGAGCATGACTTTTCTGGCAGCCCCTGGCCACAGGGGAGCGCGCGAGCCCGCCTTTCGGGACAGCCACTTTTCAAGCACGATGGGGTAATGTATCGTGGGGTCCTCACGGAAGTGTCAGCAGATTTAGACGAATACGCCAAGGGGTGTGGATTCCCACACTACATGTCTAGATGCCCGTGTATCAAGTGCTTTTGCCACTGGCGTGATTTGGGTGACTTGGCCCATCGATCTAGGAAGCGCTCGCAGCAATGGTTCACAGACACCGCAGATGGAAGCCTCAAACTGTTCGACATAGATGACGGGTCAGTTCCCGACCTTCTGCAGAGGATCAGCGGCAAACGTCGGAAAGGCGGTTAAATTGTAGAACGCGCTCGTGAGCTTCAAGCATCATTCCCAGGAATCCGCGACGGTGATCGCATCGAGCCGCCCCTGGGGGGGCAGACGGTCTACCAGACATTGCGCGCGGACAGCGGTGCTCGGACTACCCGCCTCATCGGAGAGAGCTTCTAGTGTACAGGAGGGCTCCATATGCAAACATGTTTTTTTTTTTTTTTTTTTTTTTTTTTTTTTTTTTTTTTTTTTTTTTTTTTTTTTTTTTTTTTTTTTGTTCTCCGTGCGTTTGTTCCAGATTCCTGGGGTGAACGAGGGCGTGCCTCACCTAACTTGGGGCCGCTTCATATATGACATCATGCATGTAGATGACGCGGAGGAGGGGGGGGGGGGGGGAGCGGGGAGGAGGACCTGATGGATGGGGGGGGGGGGGGGGGGGGGGGGGGGGGATAGGAGAGGGGGGGGAGGGTAAGGGCCAACAGAAGAATAAGAAGGGACGGGTAGGAGTCGGAGGGAAGATGGGAAGGAGGAGGAGGGGGCAGGAAGAGGAAAAACAGGAAGAAAGCGAAATCGCCCCAACCATCCCTGTTTCGCCCGCGGGGTCGCGTCACACAGGCGTAGAGCCAGGATTGCGACTGCGCACGCCCACGGTCAACATGCGCGGTTCCAAGGGCCATCATTTGTTGAAGACCAAGGCGGCCACAAGCAAAGTGCTTTTAAAGTGGATGATCGACTTGCTTGGGCCGCAGGGTTGTTCACGAGTCCTCGATGATAGCGGGGATCACGGTGGCGAGGGGGCCAAACTTATGGAGTGCTGTGGGACCATCAATGAGTTTTACGAGATCCTCGCTCGTGAGAGGAGGGTTCTGCCCGACGCTGCGTTTCCTCTGCTGCAGTCCTGCGCGACAAAGACCACGTAGGCCTGGCTGGATGTCGGGGGCACTGCGTCAGCCAAGTTTCATGCTTTTGCCAGGCATCTCACCGACCAGATGAAGGTCTTTGGGAACTGCACGTGCACCCACAACTACACAGACGAATCTGAAAACCTGGCGTCTCGCATTCGAGGTACTCGCATCAATCGCACTGCGTATGGCAGGAAGCATTTGTCAAAGTGGTACGCTGAATTTATCGGCTGTGAGTGCCGCTAATGTCGCGCTGGCGTGTTTTTTTCACGTTAGCCTGACTGGCCCAGGGTTGCCCAGCAATGCAGATGCATAACAATCACAAGGGAACGAGGGCGGGCGGAAGAAGGGCGGGGGGAAGGAGGAGATGAGGAGGAGGGACGAGGGGGGGGGGGGGGGAGGAGAGAGGGTGGTGGGAGGGAGCGGGGAGGGAGCTGGCACGCCCAAGCATGACCAGCTGTCGTTCTTTCTGCGTTCGGTGAGCTGTTCTGGCGCACGGCCTTGTCGAGGGACTGGCAATGCGCGCCCAGAGAATTTGAAAATGAAACGGGGCCCAGATGGAGGGAGGAGGAGGGCATGCACGTATGTATGTATGTATGTGTGAACATTCCTTTCAACGCGGTCTGTTCTCTGAACTGTCCGTGCGCAGAGGTCGACTCAAGACGGGGCATCGACGCCCACATTGCCGAATATCATCATCATTGTGTTCGTTTTGTTCTCTGGTTGTGACTTATCTGTTAGATAGCCAGTTTGGGCTGATCAGCGCTGTAGGCTTCGTCTCGTGGAGCGCCACCTCGCGCAGCGCCAAGCGCTAACGCAGATGGCGGCTAGCTCAACGAATCCAGCTTCGCAGGCCCAGCAGCTATTTACATGGGAGGCAAGTGATTTGAGTCTCGATCATTTGAATCTGCACTGCGGACCCAGACTGGTGAAGATGGGCGCTCAGTTGCGCGAGCGGGACATTTTCACTTTGTTTCGTGATATTGAGCTGGCCAGGACACCACCTGCGTGCGTCATAGCGTGCATGCACCCACCAGTCGAATTCAATGACCCTCTGGACCGTTTGCTTCGAAGGTACATCAACCGCCAAGTGAATGACTCACCTGAGCGGCGCCTCTTTTACGACGCTATTGCATATGAAAGTGTCGCAGGCCAACTTCCAAGCACCACTGTCGCGTCGATCACGCGCAAAACAGACAATGTTCGCGTAACGGGCGTGCCGTCAGTGGAGGCACCGCTCAAGCGAATCGAAGGATACGCCCCAATGGCTTGCAACTACGAGGTTACTGAACCTTTGAAGACGCTCATGAACGGAAAAGAATTGGTTGTCCGAGCTAGCTTGCAGGGGCCGCTCAATCCTGGGAACTTCCTTTCGCCACAGGGTGAGTTCGACTTGATTTTCATGGCGCATCAAGCGACCAAGTCAGGTTATAAACTATTGTTTACAGGGCAATGGGACGGCGCCCTCTGCCACGAATGCGCTATCAACGTGATCGCCCGCTTGTTAGCAGCAGGCGAAAGCACCCCACGGCTGTCCATTTCTGGTTCGCAGGCATGCCATCTCAGAATGATGGCTGGCTATGTGGGAACTTGCCGAGACTATCATGAGTACGCTGTGGAGCGTCGGGTTGTCTTCTTGATGCAAGATCGATTGAAGTTCCTCCAGGATAACCCCGATGCCGACCCCACGACCTGGCCAATAGAAAAAGTCCAGCCATACGCCAACCTGAACGCTGCCGTTACGCGAGCGTGGGCGACCCCGACAGCAGCAACATAGGTCTGAGATGATGCTTGGCGTTTCGAGTGTGAAGCCTTTTTTTTTCACTTAATCTGCAACTTGTATATGAAGTTGAAGGAATATATTGGGAGCGCAGGCATGCTGCCTCTCCCATGTGCTTGGCTTGAAGGAATATGTTGGGATTGCAAGCATTCTGCCTCCTCCTTATCGTTTCATCCCTCTCCCCCACTTCACTTCGCACTCTCTCGCCCCCAACCCCGCGCCGCCGAGCCACCTCGAAATCAGCGCAAGGCCACAGGGCCACGGAGCGCTCAGCAACTGTCTGGCCCAGGACCTGGGCCTTGTCCTCCTGGCCTCCCTCTTCCTCGGCCTCCCCCTCCACAACCTCAGCCCTCCCCCTTCCTTCTCGCCGCGCCCCCCCCCCCCCCCCCCCGGTCGCCCCGGATTAAAGGGGGCGGCCCGCCGAGCTTGCAGAGGCGAGGGCTGATCTTTTCGAAGCGGCGCCAGATGCGCGCCAAGAAAAGAAAAAACACTTATCCTCCAAGAGGCCCCAACAGTATACTCCAAGAGGCCCTCCAGACAGACGCCCCCAAGAGGCCCCAAAGAACGCTCCAGGGCAGGCTCCAAGAGGCTCCAGCGCTCCAGACAGACATGGCATCAGTGCCCCCAAGAGGCTCCAACGCCCCAGACAAACATGGCATCAATGCCTCCAAGGGGCCCTCTAGATGCTTCAGTGCCCCCAAATACAAAAAAGCATACGACCCAGAACGTCAACATCTTCGCCGTTAAGATTGTGATGACGTCTCAAGCGAAACGCCAGACACTTCTCCAATAACAGGGCAGTGCTCCCTGAATACAGGAACCCTATCAGACAACCACATGGGGGATTCTGACACTTGCGCAACGCAAGAGGAGGGGGAGGAGGAGGCGAGGAAAGGAGGATGAGGGTGAGGAGGAGGTAAATAAACGAAGCCGCGCTCAACATACACAGCACGACGGGTCCTGATACGGGTGAAGTAAGCATGTGCAGGCGGCAATGGTCGGAAGTGGTCCTATAGTGTTATTGTCGCAAGCTGCAAACACTAGTTTAAAAACAATTAGGTGAAACCCCCATGATCTTTTCGAAACTCTACAACACATAACAAAACTATGTCAGTCACTGCATAATTTTCAGCCCTGGCGAGCAGCGGGCACGCCACATCTCCCAGGCGAGGCTCACAAGCCCCAGCAAGGGGCTTCCAGTCGGTGCGCTTCGAATCTCCAGCCGCGCCTGTGCCGGCTCCGAGCCCCGAGGACATCGACTTGGACGAGTTGCATTCAGGGGACCAAAAGCATCTCCGCATCAGGGCTCGGGTGGACTGGTCGAGTGGCGCGCAGTGGATCATTTTCCTTTGCCAGCGCCGGGAAGGTGGCGGCAGGGAGGGGGGGCCCCTTTGGACCGGCGCCGCTTGCGGCCCCGAGGGGGCCGGCCTCGACTCTGCACTGAAGTTAGACGAGGTGCAGGCCCACCCCGCCCTCAGCGCGGCAGGCAGGCTGCCGCAGGGCTTCCTGGAGGAGCTCCTGCACCACCCACCGGCGGGCGCGCGCGACGGGGATTGCCGCGGTGGGATCTGCGCTGCCCAGGGTCGCGCGGGAGAAGCAGCAGCCCTGGCAAGGCAAACCTATCGGGGGCAAGCACCGACCGCTCAAGGCTTGGCAGTGGCAGCTCATCCGTACGCGGGGCAGCACCATCATCCATTGGCATCCGGCGGGGTCTGCCTCGGCCACGGGGGACATGCCGAGAGAGAAGAACGAACTCGACGCCACGATGAAGGGCCTGAACGACCACTGGAAGCGGCTGGACCGCAGCGGGTCGCCGCGGGCCCCATCCAGAGGGAGCCGGGGCAGCAGCAGCAGCGGGAGGTCTCCATCCAGGGCGCCCCTGCGCTCAGACCGGCGCCCGCCCCGCGATCGAGACGACGGTCAAGGTCCCGAGTCTGAGGCCGACGACCTGGATCAGGGAGCGGCCATGCTCAGCGTCTACTTCGAGGCGCGAGGTAGCGGGTCCGACGAGGCAGACGCCCAGCAGTGCGTCGCCTCCGGCTTCGACGAGGAGATCAGCGCCGTGGTTGAGCGGCTCGCCCACTACGCGGATCACTTGGCCAACTGCACCGAGGCCGAGGACGACGGGCGCGCGCGCTCCATGCACGCGGGCCGCTGGAGGAGCCATCTGGCCCAGCTGCGCAGCGCCGGAGCCCGGCAAGCTGGAGCGACTCACCCTCGGCCAGCCGCAGCGGGGCTACTGCAGCTTGAGACGCGCTCACCAGCCACGAGGTCTGCCGACGCAGCTGCTGCCCATTCCACTCCGTCAGCCGACGCAGCCCCCCCGAGTGTGCAGACACCGCCGGCGGATCGTCCGCCTGGCCTGGTCTCACCCACGGGCTTACGTTTCGGGGTGACAAGCTCCGCCCCTGGCGGGCTCCCGAGCGTCGCAGACGTCGCCAGCCTGTTCGTCAACCGTGGCAGCTACGCGGATACGGGCCTAGTCCAGGTCCCTGGACAGCCCGACCGACAGGGAGCGGTGGGCGCCGCCGGCGACGCCGCCGCCATGCAGGCATACGCCCAGGCGTTGCAGGCAAGCCAGGCGCAGCAACACCAGGACCACAAGCAGCTCCTGCACGCGATCCAGGAAGGACTTATCCAGAGGGACGACGGTAAGGTCGCGCAGCTGGGCACGCTAGCGGCTATCAAGAAGGCTGAGGAGCTGGACGTGTCCCTGGCACGGGGGTGCGACACCACGGAGGTCGAGATCTGCAAAGGGCCCCTGGGACGCGACCTTTTCCACGGTCTCCGCCGAGCATGCGAGGGCAACAAGCACTTGATGCTGGCCGTGGGATGCCCGACGACTGTGACGAACAGGATCGCCTAACCCGGGGAAGCAATTAAGGAACCCCCCGGGGTTATCGTTAGCACCGCGCCGTAATTAAATAATTATTTGGGGTGGTTTTAGCCGAGCGTTATCTTTAGCACCGCGCAAAACAAAAATAAATTAAATAATTCCAGCGCCATGGCCCTAAGGATTCCTAAGGATTCCTAAGGATGCCAAAGGAAGGTCTGAGGATTCCTAAGGAAGGTCGGTGTACACCGAAAAGCAGCAGCACCCCTCTCAGACAATCCTGGAAGAGCCCAGGGGGGACCTCTGAAGGAGCCCAGGGAGGGGGGCAAGGATTTCCTGGGATGCCAAGGAAAGAAGGTTGAAGGAGATGCTGAGGAGCCCAAGGCCATTCCATGGAGTCACTGATGCTAAACACTTCCACGGAGTCCTGGTCCCCCCTGGGCTCTAGTAGTAGTAATAGTAATAGTAATAGTAATAGTAATAATAATAGTAATAATGCTAATAATAGTAATAGTAATAGTAATAGTAATAGTAATAGTAATAGTGATAGTATTGGTAATAGTACTAGTAATAGTAATAGTAATATAATAGCAATACTAATACTGATAGTAATAGTAATAGTAATAGTCATAGTAATAGTAATAGTACTAGTACTAGTAATAGTAATTGCAAGAGTAATAGTAATAGTAATAGTAATAGATATAGTAATAGTAATGGATATAGTAATAGCAGTAGTAATAGTAATAGAAATATTAATAGTAATAGTAATAGTAATAGTAATAGTAATAGTAATAGTAATAGTAATAGTAAACGTAGTAGTAATACTGATAGTAATAGTAATAGTAATAGTAATAGTAATAGAACTAGTAATAGTACTAGAAATAGAAATAGAAATAGTAATAGTAATAGTAATAGTAATAGTAATAGTAATAGTAATAGTGATAGTAATAGTAATAGAGATAGTAATAGTAATAGTAATAGTTATAGTAGCAGTAATAGTAATAGTAATAGTAATAATAATAGTAACAGTAATAGTAATAGTAATAGTAGTAAGAATGGTAATAGTAATAGTAATAGTATTAGTAATAGTAATAGTAATAGTAATATATATAGATATAGTAATAGTAATAGTAATAGTAGTAGTAATAGAAATGGTAATAGTAATAGTAATAGATATATTAATAGTAATAGCTCGTACCCAGCGACTGCAGGTTCACACGCTCTCCTTACCGTCCACTACAAGTCTCCTTTTTCTGATTCTCCTCATCGTCCCTCTCCTAACAAATTCTTATTGATATCCGTATTGAAACATTAATTATTTTCGGCCATCCTGTGGGGTGGTCCATCCCAGGATAACGCGCCACCCCGCACCGCGGCGTTATCTTAGCACCGGTCACGCACGGAAAATAATTCCCCGCCCCCCGACCCCCTGTCAAGAGTGAGGGCAAGAGTACTAGGGAGGAGAATAATCATATACAAATTATAACCAAGCGGGAGGAACAGGCAAGACAGAAGTACGACTGAACACGCGTCAATATGAATACGAATCTACAGAGTAATTCAATAACTGATCTCACACGACCGCCCAAGGAATCGAGAAGCTCAGGGGCCCCACTGCTGCCTTTCGGGAACCTCGAAAGCTGCGGACGCGAGAAGCCTGAGAATCCGTCTGCTACGAACGCAGACGAGTCTGCGTGCCGACGCAAGCAAACCGCCTGAAACACTCTCGCAATCTGGCTTCCGTGTGGTTCGGAAACAAACGCTTCGCCTGAGACATCCTCAAGAACTGCTCTGACACATCCTATGGGAAATCTTGTGGGTGAGTTCTATGGGGGGGTCCTATGAGGGAGTTCTATGGAGGAGTCCTATGGGGGAATCCCACGGGGGAGTCCTATGGGGGGGGGGTCCGATGGGGAAGGCCTATGGGGAAGTCCTAGGGGAGAGGTCCTATGGGGGAGTCCTGGGGGGGAGTCTTCTGAGTGAGTCCTATGGGGGCGTCCTACGGGGGGGGCCCCCCGCGGCGATGAAGCACACGCGTCGCTTGAGACATCCTCGCAATGTGGGCCCGCACTTCCCTCCCTCCCTCCCTCTCTCCGATCTTCTCAAAGACTGCGAGGTGCCAGGATAACGCCTCCAGGGTGCTGGATGCGTTATACTTTCGCCGGAGAGGGGGGGGGGGGGGGGTTTCTTAATTGCTTCCTGCGGTTATGGTTCGGCCACCCTCTCTTGGGGAGGCAAGGACTACCTCGAGCTTCCCAATTGGAGCCTGTCCGTGGCCGACTTCCCCGTATGTCGAGGCGAGGACTTCGACGACTATACGATGTCATCCGAAGTTATGCTGGAGCCACGGTCGAGGAACCCCGTCGTGTTCAGCCAGTAGCACCGACAGGCCCAGAACGCCATCAAGTTCTGGTGCCTCATCTACGGACGCCAACACGGGCCGGAGAGGCACGCCGCCCTCGAGAGCCTGAGGAAGTCACACGAGCACGACGAGGACGAGTACCCCATCGAAGTACGTCTACGGATTGTGGGAGGAACTCAACGCGGCCTGGTGCGAGCAGCTGCGGGAGAAACGCCGAGCGATGTGTCTCCTGCTCGGCACGCAGCACCACAGGACGGAAGACCTGAAGTTGCGTGCGCTGGCCCCCGCGGGCCCAAGCGGCCAAGCAGGTTTCAAGTTCCCGAACGTCTTCGACCTTGACGACCCTGGCGGCTACTACCAGATCGCCTGCATCCCCCGGAACGAGCGCAAGCTGCGCAAGCTCTTCAAACGCAGCCTGCATGGGCTAGGTCCAACAGGCCAGATCCGTGCTGGGGGAGCCGACGGAGACGATGGGCAGGACCCCAGGCGTGCCCAGGGCACTCGCTTCCCGCCGACTGAGGCGGGCGAGAAGGCCGGCGCCGGGAAGCGGCCTAAGAAGCCCAAGGCACCAACGGGCGGGACCTCAGCCAAGAAGCCCTACCCTGCGGGAAAGAGGCACGCCACGAGTGAGATCACGCAGTCGGTGTAGCATGCCCCCCGCAACCGAGCAGGCAAGATCCTGTGTTGGGACGCTTGCACGTGGATGGGCTGCCCCAAGACCAGCCAGACGTGCGCGCACGCGCATGAGGCCATCAAGGGCATGGGGGGCTTGCGCTGGGCCGCGCAGGCGCAGTTGGTCAAGCGCGGCGGCTTGAATCGGGGACCCGCGTGGAGCCGAAGGACGTGGGCGGGCGCGCGCAGCAGTTGCGCGCGCAGGCCAAGAGCGAGGACGAATCCAAGCGGGCCGGGGCCGCCCAGGCGCAGGCAGGAGCCGCGACGGCGCAACCCAAGGCTGCCGCGGGAACTACCCCAGGGCGCGAGGGGCGCGCGGGGCCAGAGGTCGACTGGAGCGCCCCAGCGGCGTACGACGAGATCCAGTGCACCGCGATGGAGAACGACTTGAGGGAGGCAGTACAGGGGCCAGACCACTCTTGGCTCCTCGACGCTCGCGCAGGCCCCCCCTGGGTGCACAGCACCAGCCAGTGCGACCACCCCGAGGCCCTCAAACGGCAGACCCTGATCGACGAGGTGCAGGACAGCGGCGTCCTCGACAAGCTCCAAGAGACCAGCGGCTACCTCAAGTCTCACGTCTTGGCCCGGCTGACCCAGGCCAGGGCAGGAGGAGCCACGCTCGAAGTGGAGCAGGCGCTACTGGAGGTCACCTGCGATGGAGGACGTACTCTCGCGGAGGAGGCAAGCGCTGCGTTGGATAGGATAGGCGCCAAGGCAGGCAACCTGGGCGGAGAGCCGGACGTGATGATCAGCCCCGCGACCTGGGACGAGGCTCGCGAAGCAGGTACGGGGACTGTGAAGCTATTCGGCCAGACATGGCAGTTTTGCGACTACAAGGACAAGCTGCCCCTGAGCTGGAACTCGCTGCGCGGTTGGGGCTCCCAGCCGATGCTCAGGATTAGAGGCATTGCCTGGTCTGGTCCTGCACCTTGCGGGCGCGCTCCTGAGCGAGCGCGGCCGCGCCACGTCCATCACCGAGGTGCGCGCACTGGCCTTGGTCCTTCTCCGGTCCCTATGGGGCCAGGCGACGACCGCGGCCGCGGCGTTGGGCGACCCACCGCCCGTCGTCTCCCCGCGCGAGGCGGAGCTGAGGATGTGTTGCCATGGCGCGCTGATGCCACACAACGACAAAGACTTCCGATGCATCACGCTGTTCACCCTGACGGAGCTGCAGGACGCGACGCTCCGCGCCTGGAGGGTGCACAATTGGAATCAGCTGGGCTTGGACAGCCTCCGACCCAAGAGGATAGGACAGCGCGAGCTCCACGTGATGATGCACAGAGGGCACACGCGCACGCTCCGACCCCCGCCTGGGATTGACGGACGGCAGGCCATCGGGGAGGTGATCAAGACCTGGGCCCTGGCCGGGAAGGAGCTGCGGGAGCGGCTCGCGACGGGCTGGGGGATGTACCTGGAGACCGAAGACGCGGCCGGCCCCGTCATCCCCAGTCGTCCCCCGCCCTGTGCGCATTGCAGACGCCAACAAGCGGCCGCCTGCGAGACCAGGGAGAGCGCCTGCGGGGAGGCTCAGACGAGAGCCGAGGAGGACACCGACTTCCAGCAGTTGGAGCCCCCGTTGCGCCGGCCCGCCTTCGCCCGGGGTGTCGGGGCGAGGGGGGTGTTCGCCGGCGCCGGGCGCTGGTCCGCGGCGATGGCCGACGCTGGCTTCCCTGCGTCAGAGTCGGCGGGGCTCTGCGAGCAGTCACTCTCCCAGACGGGCCCGCGCGAGGGCCGCGACGTGCTGCGGCCAGAGGTGCGGGGGCGCATCCTGCTGGACGCAGGCGCGGCGCCGGGCACTGAGGAAGCCAACGTTTGGCAACTCGGGCCACCGCGCGTCACCCACGCGGCCTGGCGGCTGACGAACGGAAGGGCCCGGACATTCGAGAAGCCCGATGGGAACGGCACCGACCCAGAGGAGGTGGCCGCGAACATCTGCACCGACTTCGCGGCCGACGTCGCAGAGCGCCTCGACGGGGACGACCGGGAGTGGCTCCTCGAGTCCAGCTGCCGCGATGGGCGGTGCCCGAAGATCTGGGGCCGCCAGCGGATCAAGCTGCTCATCGAGCGGACTGGCGCGAAGATGTGCGAAAAGGTCTTGCGCCGCCGGACCAGCCGAGCAAGAGGTACCGGCAGCTCACGATGTGGCTCGTGAGCAAGGGGTTGCACCCCTGGGCCCTCGCTCTGGCGAGGAGGTGTTCGGGGCGCCACGAGAACGCCCCCCTCGAAGGCCCTTTGCCGCGCGACGTCTCCGACGAGCAGGCCGCCACCTTCAACGCCAGAGACGAGACCCCCGGGGCGGAACGTCGGAGGGCGCGGAGCCTCCTGAACCGCGTCGCGCTGACAGGGACCGAGGCGCAGGGCCTCGGCAACGACAAAGAGTGGAGGCGGCCAGCCCTCGGTGCGAAGCTCCTCAGGCCGCTGAATGACCTGATCCTCAGGATGGCGCGAGGCAACTTCCACTGAGCGCTTCTCGAGTTCAAGAGCACGGGCCGGCGCCTGGCCCCCCTCAAAGCAGGGCAGCACGCCCACTTCTTCGGCTACGACCGCGACGAGCGCTTCCGGGCCACCTTCGGCGTCCAAGCCCCGTGGCTCCGCCGCGGCGCACGGGCCATCAGCGGTGCACCCGCGCCGCTGAGCCAACAGCGCCGAAGGGAGCTGGAGGCGCTCGGCTTCCGCGCTGGGCTGCGCGGCATGCGGAGGGCCCGCCACGCCGGGCAATGCGCGCCCTGGCTGCGTGCGGCGCCCCGAAGGCAGCAGCCCACGGCTCCCCTCCCAGCGCCCTCCAGAACAGGCTGGACGCACTCAGCAGAGAAGCGAATGCGGGGTCAGTGAAGGCGGCGAGAGCCGACGAAAACCTGGCGGCAGACGTGCCACAGCACGACGACACCATCGAGCGCTGTCTGACCCCCTCTCTTTTTCGGCGACCACTTCCCGCGGCAGATTGTGGCCCAGCTCAACGGGCAGGGCGGACTCGCGCTCAAAGGGCGCGGCCGAAGACACGGAGGCGGAGGAGGACCCGGCGGGCCCGCACTCAGAGGGCGCGGGCGAGGACGCGGAGGTGGACGCGCGCACGCAGATGGGGGAGGTCAGCGGTGAGAGAGCGGGCGCAGCCAAGGACGACGTCCCGGAGGGCAAGCGCGGCAAGCGCGGCCACAAGAGTGGTGGCTGGAAGCGCAACGAGGCCGCGAAGAGGGAGGCTGAAGGAGGCCAGGCGGGACGCAGCAAGATCAAGCTCACCCCAGGCCCAGGAGACCAGCCGGGCGACGGCGACAGCGGAGACGAGGAAGACGAGGACGAGGACGAAGAGGAGGAAGAGCCGAGACGCCCCAAGAAGTCCCGAGACGAGAAGCAGGAGGGCAGCGACTTGTCGCCGGCCCGCATCCTCCTCCCACAGAGGGGCGACCGCTGGATGGACATACCAACGGTGCCCACCACGGTGATCGACATCAAGATGATGCCGATGACCTCGCGCCCGTTGAGAGACGACCTCGTTCGCGACGTCAGGATGCGCATCTTCTTCTACGCCGAGGACGAAGAGACCGCGGGCGAAGACGAGCCCCCGCTGGAGGACAAGACGAGAGTGCTGGCTGGCGATACCCTCATCCTCTGGATCGGCGCGGAGGACCCTGAAAACTTCGTGAGCTGGGCCCCGTGCTGGACACGCGACCAGGAGAACCCCCGAGCCCCCTGGTCGGAGGAAGGCGACCGAGGCACCCAGCGGCGCGTCACGCTCAGGATAGCGGACCGCGCAGCGCCCCGCCAGATGAGCAAGAGCTCCCTGACCAAGCCCACGTTCAGCAGCGCCGCGGCCGCAGCAGCGGCTGCCTCAGCGGCCGGCGAGGCCAGTGCCCCGGCTGCAGGTGGGTCGTCCAGCTCGGGCGACAGCGCCAAACTCCGCCAGATCAGGTCCGAACTGGAGGCGGCGCGGGCCCGGGACGTGGGCGACAGGGAGCGCGAGATCAGGGATGCGCAGAGGCTGGAGATCAGGCTCAACGAGATGAAGGCACGCCGAGCCGCCCGGCTTCGAAGGGAAAGGGAAGCCAGACAGCCTGAAGCGAGTGAAGCCAGTCAGGAGCGTTCTCCCTCCGAGGAGCCGCCGGCTGGGCAGGCGGCGCGACGACGTCGCGCGCGGAGCATTGACAGCCCAAGCTCGAGGAGGCCGCCGGCTACCGCGAGTGCCAGGCGAGCCGCGTCGGCTGGATCGATCCAGGCGCCGCCGGCTGGAACAGCCGAGCAAGAGGCAGGGCGAGCCAATCCAGAACTGACGCCCTCATGGGAGACAAGCGAACCGATGGTTTCGCTCATCCTAAAGGGCGAGGGCGATTGCCACGGAGCGGAGACCATGCTGAACAACTACGCGAGGAGCTTGTTGGCCGGAGGCACGCCCCCCAACGAGAAGAGGACATCGGCGCGCGAGCTCCTCGTGCTCGGAATCACGAAGATGGACGAGGGGCTCCCCCGAGGAGCCAGCTGGACCCGCAATGAGCAGGTGCGGATCCGCAACGAGTTCGTGACGATGCTGACGAAGCTCGAAGCGTCCCTGGGCATCCCAGAAGGCAATCGCCTGGCGCCTCCCCTTCGAGAGGAGCCGCCGGCGCAGCCCAGCGCCTACGACGTGTCCTACGACGACGAGGGGCCCAGCGATTGCGAGATGCTTGATCCGCCGTGCGCCGGCGGCGCCAGCTCCGCATCTCGGCAGCTCGCCCCCCAGCAGAGAAAGCGAGGGCCCTCCCAGGCAGCGCGCCCAGCGGGAGCGCCCCGGTGCGCCCGGAGCTGCAGGCGCAGGCCAAGAGCACAAGGAGCGCGCAGCTCAGCAGCGAGGGCGAGGCAACGCCCCGTGCCCCGCGACCCACCGCAGAGACCACCGCCGCCGCAGAGACCACCGCCGACGCAGAAGGCAAGGCCCGCGGGCAGCCAGCAGGCCCCTCCGCCGCCGGACGCGGACGGCCGCTGCGGGGGCCCGCCGTTGGACGGGACGCCGGCCGCCACACCCACGCGCGGCCAGGCGGAGGCTGCCCAGTATGTCGCCTGGTGCGCCTCACATCCCGAGTATCGGCCCGAGCTTGCGAAGGAGGTCGTGGAGCGGGGGCGTCGGCTGCTGCGCGCGACGGGCTCCGTGGAGGACGCCGCCGAGCTCCTGAAGGCAGCCCGCGAGGAGCTGCACGGGGACCCCCTGCAGGGTGTCCTGAACGCCGACCTCCACGCCGCGCTGAGCCCCGAGCACGGGAGCTACCTGCGGGCCATGGCCGAGGGCGGCGTACCCTCCAGAAGGGTTGCCCCAAGGACACGCGAGGTTCACAAGTCGCACTCCTCGGCCGTGCGTGGACCATGCGGGGGAGATGTTCGAGAGGTGCTGGAAAGATTTCCGTTTCGGTGCCGTGATCTGGGCCTCGGACGACGTCATTGGCTCGCACGAGGCGCCCGCCGTCATCGAGTCGCCCTCCGGCCGCGTCCCCAAGCATTACCCCGACAGGTCGATCTCCTCGGAGGGCCGGCCGATCCACGACATGAGGTGCGCCAGCGTGGACAGCCCCAAGGAGCAGCGCCCGCCGGCGAAGCAGCCACTCCACCGTGGGCTCGCCAGGCTGTCGCTGCGGTGGGAAGCCCGCCATCCCGGGGTGCCGCAGCTGTGCGCGAAGCGGGACGTCGCGCGAGTCTTCAAGCGGCACCACCTCGAGCCAGCTGCCGCCCCCGAATTCGGGGCGTCGCTGCCGGGAGACGCCGTGGGCATCGGAGGAACAGTCGTGATGATCCACTCGGTGCTGGTGTTCGGCAGGTCGGGCAGTCCGGGCGAATGCATGGCCTTCTCCTGGGCCGCGAAGAAGGAGCACGAGCGCCATCGGCCCCCCGTGCCCTCCGTCAACGACGAGATCAATTTCGCGAGCAAGTGGCTCATGGACGACGGGGTGGTGCTCGATCCCCTGGTGGGCCTCCGCCCCTGGCTTTCGGGGGCGAGCTCGACCGGGCCATGCGACGTGTCTGGGGGCCTCAGGCGGTCAACGCCGACGAGCTCGCTGAGGAGGGTGAGTTCGTGTGAGAGGGATGATCGGGCACTGCTACCAGTCTGCTATACCCACCCCCTGTGGGATGGCGCCTGCATAGGGCACATGGCCGCAGGACACCCCACAGAGACGCGCGCGCCTCGAGGGTCGCGCACAGAGAGGAGAGACGAGGAGACAGTGGGCGTCGCCACCGACCCTGGTCTGGGACGTCTTCCACCCCCCCCCCCCTTACGACACACGTGTCGGAAGTATAACAGAAGATGAAGCAGACCTGGCCCGGGCAGACCTCGCAGCGACGGAGCTCCTGAAGAGACGGTCGGAGAAAGCGTCACCTCAGGCAACAATATGCACGAACGGGATGGAAAGTGGCCTGCAAGCGCACGGAGGAGAAGAAAATGCAATGCGCGCGACAGCAACGACTGAGAAAGGAAGCAACACTGAGAGAGCGTCTCTCGACTGACACCTGCGCGAAAGCAGAACTAGAGAAGGGAAAGGTAGACAGAAACAGGATGAGGGACATGTCGATGTGCACCTGTGGGGGGGGGGGGGGGGCCGGACCCGGCGCCGCGCCCGTTCACCTGCGGCGGGCGCAGGCGGCATCTTCACTTGGATGGGGCGGAGGGAGGAGAGTGAGCTCAACAACTAAAAGCTTCGGGCCTCGGAGCCCAACTGCCCCATGCTGGAGCACCAACAGCGCGGCCCCCCCCCCCGACGCGAGACGACGCGCGAGGGAAAAAAGGAGGAGACACGGATAAGGGATAAACAGGAAACAAGAAGGGAGAAAGATGTGTTGCCCCCGCCCAAAATGAGCTGCTCTTGTCGATTGGGGGCCACAGCTCCGCCCAAAATGGGCTGCTCTTGTCGACGAGAGCCGGGCTCTGGCCACCTCGAGCACGTGTTTTCGTGCTCCTTTGCAAGAGGTGCCACTTTGCGGGGCCGTGACCCCCCCGCAGAGGTTCCTGACTTGTCCAGGGAGAAAAGGAAGAGGGAGGAAGGGGCCAGACCCGACTCCGAGGAGACGTGGGGAGGCGAACTCCCACGACGCCCAGAGGCTGCGGGACTGAACCCACCAGAGGAAGAGAGGAGGGGGGGGCCAGACCCGACTCCGAGGAGCCGTGGGAAGGCGAACTCCCGCGACGCCCAGAGGCTGCGGGACTGAACCCACCGGAGGAAGAGAGGAGGGAGGGGCCAGACCCGACTCCGAGGAGACGCGGGGAGGCGAACTCCCACGACGCCCAGAGGCTGCGGGACTGAACCCACCAGAGGAAGAGAGGAGGGGGGGGCCAGACCCGACTCCGAGAAGCCGTGGGAAGGCGAACTCCCGCAACGCCCAGAGGCTGCGGGACTGAACCCACCGGAGGAAGAGAGGAGGGAGGGGCCAGACCCGACTCCGAGGAGACGTGGGGAGGCGAACTCCCACGACGCCCAGAGGCTGCGGGACTGAACCCACCAGAGGAAGAGAGGAGGGGGGGGCCAGACCCGACTCCGAGGAGCCGTGGGAAGGCGAACTCCCGCGACGCCCAGAGGCTGCGGGACTGAACCCACCGGAGGAAGAGAGGAGGGAGGGGCCAGACCCGACTCCGAGGAGACGCGGGGAGGCGAACTCCCACGACGCCCAGCGGGACTGAACCCACCAGAGGAAGGGAAGAGGAAAAGGAAAAAGGGGAAGGACCCCCCCGATGAGAGACATCCGTCTCCATGCGCCTTCAAGAGGAGAAGAACAGGGATCTGCACAGAGCCGCTGCGGGGTCCACCACGAGGACTCGACCTGCAATAGTGGATGCTGCGGGCTCTGCGAAGAAGAGTAACCTGAATGAGAATGCGACGAAGAGGAGGAAGAACGAAGAACAACAAAATAATAATACAGAACGCGCGAGGTAGTCCGTCACTCGACGGGGGACTCCCGCACCCATGTGTCAGCCACGAGAAGAAGAGTAGGGATCCGCACGGGGCCACGACAACTTAATCTGCAGTGCGGACGCTGCGGGCACAGCGGGAACGAGCACTCCGAATGTGCAGAGCAAGTCTGCGACAACCGCCATCCACAATCGAATAATCAAAAGTTCATGAGTCAGCAGTGAGCACCTACTGGGGCCCCGCCCTTGCGCCAACGCGCGAGGTAGCCCGTCGCGCAGGGAGAAGAAGAACGAGAAGAGTAACCTGATTTCTGGACGCTGTTCGAGCAGCGCTATTCCGAGATGTGACTTACTGTCCCTTTTAAAAACACTGGGAAAATTGACATATAGCAAATACCCCACCACCTCGAAGGAGTGGCAGGTAAACAGGGCGCCCCCGACGCACTGGCTACTCTTCGCGATTAGAAGAACGAAATGCTCGTCCGACGCGTGGTCCGCCGCCGCCCTACATCCTGCAACCTGTCAGCGATGAGGGGCGAACTCGTAAACCGAAGGAGGGGGGGCCAGCCGGCCGGTCTGGGCCCGCCCCACACATCACTCTGCCAGGACGTTGGGATTCCGCACGCGCACATACAGAAGCGCAAAGGAGGAAGAAGACGGGCGCAAGGAAGAGACAACCGGTCGGCATTGCACGGCGCCCAGCAATCGCTCCGAAATGAATGCGGGCACGGTGACAACACGCACAATCATAAGCGTGAAATACAGAAAAGAAGGACGCATGGATGGGAAGGGAGAAGCAATGGATGAATGGACATGGCAAAGAACAACAGAAGACGAGAATAAGAAATAACCTTCGCAATGGGGGACAAAAATCTGGGAGTCTCTGTCGCGTTGGAAGCACTGTGACAGAAATGTGCAGCAGCGCCCAGCCAAGGCGACGAGGGCGCAGCAGGTGTTGCCACCGGAGAGGAGGACGCCAGATCAGCTTCCAACAGAGACAATCAACGATGGATCACAAAACGCACAAAGAATGGGCAAATAGAGTCGTGACATCATCTGAAGCAATCGCGCCGCCCTCCGAATGGCGCCGAAGGCCACATGGAGAAATGACGTAGCAAACACCCTCAGGGACTGACAGCGTCGGTCTCGCAACTCTGGCAAAGCATCTGATAACCTGTGAGAGGGATGATCGGGCAATGCTACAAGTCTGCTATACCCACCCCCTGTGGGATGGCGCCTGCATAGGGCACATGGCCGCAGGACACCCCACGGAGACGCGTGCACCTTGAGGGTCGCGCACAGAGAGGAGAGAAGAAGAGACCGCGGGTGTCGCGACCGACCCTGGTCTGGGACATCTTCAACAGTTCGCACCCGAGCAGCTGGTGCGGGGGCTACGCATGAACTTCAGCAAGAAGACGGCACGCCTCCCCGAGCAGAAGTGCATCAAGGCGCAGTACTTGCTCGCATTGCCAGAGCTCACCCACGGATCGCGACGCATTCCCACGAATCTCGTGCAGAAGCTGAGGGGGCGCGCGCAGAATTGGAGTTCCGCGCAGCCCGCGATCCGCCCTGAGCTCCCAGTCCTCGACGAGATCTTGGGGCATGAGGCCGAGGGCTCACCGTGGGCGAGCCCTAAGGGCGACCCCGACGCTGCGGCGGCCGCCTGGGAGGAGTGGGACCGCACATTGGAGCTCTTCCGGGTGATGTTCGACGCGCCGGAGGCCTGGAGCACATCGTTCCAAGCAGGCTTCAGCCACGCACTGACCCTTCTCGAGCTGATGACGCTGCCTGGGATGGCGCGCCGGACCGCTGGACAGGGGGCGACGCGACCCTGGGCGCGATTGGAGCCGCCGGCTGGGGCCGTGCGAGCGAGATTAGGCGGGGCGAACAGGGCCATCCAGAAGGTGGGCCGTCGAAAGGGTGCATGGAACGGCTTTCGGGGAGGCGTTCCAAGATTTCTGGAACGCCTTTCCGCCCAGCGTTCGGAGCAGTTCGGTCGCCTCGGCCCACGGCCCGCTACCGCGTCGACATGGAGACACCTCGAAGCGGGATCAGGCCGCACGAGTGAAGCCAAATTGTCTGCGAGGGGCAGCCTTGGAATTGCTGTTCTGCCACCCTCTCTCCTTCTCGTCCTAGGTGTGCCCGTCGACCGCCGCGCCCTTTCTGTGGCGCCGAAGTGGCCACTTCGCCTGGTCTGCCCCGTGCACGCTCCCGTGCTGGCCCTCCCCCTGCCTCCGCCCACCGCGCAGCCCCTTGCCCCCTCCGCCGCCACCTCCCCTTTTCTCCCTTCACTCCCCTTTTCGCCCCGCGTCGTCGTCGTCGTCGTCGTCGTCGTCGTCGTCGCCCCGCGTCCCACACCAGTGTCGTTCAGCGCCTCACTGATGCTAGCCCGCTACTTACATCTGCCAACCGCGCCCATTTTCTCTCGCACTCTGCCTCCCTCATCCCTCCCCCCCCCCTCCCCCTCCCTTCCCCCAGCTCCCCTGTCCTATTTCGCCTTCCCCCGTCCCCTTCCCCTTCCCTCCCTCCATTTGCCCCTTTCTTCCAACCTCGTGCTCTCCCGCTCCCACCCCTCCCCATTCCCTCCGCCGCCAGCCCTTCCCGAACGCTGTTCCGGGAAGGCGCGCAGCCCTTCCCGAACGCTGTTCCGCGGAGGCCGAATGCAGGCCCCAAGTGGGCCATCCGTCCGGCTGATGCTCCGAGGCCCCAAGTGGGCCATCCACCCGGCTCCTGGAGGCCGCCCCCCCCGAGGCCCCAAGTGGGCCATCCATCCGGCTCATGCGCGCCCCCGACCCTCGCACGCCCTGCGCGCAACCCCCTCGCCGCCCCCAGGCCCCAAGTGGGCCATCCACCCGGCTCATGGAACATCACACCGGGGCACCCAGTACCCCTGCACTGGTCCAGGGCCCCAAGTGGGCCATCCGTCCGGCTGATGCTCCGAGGCCCCAAGTGGGCCATCCACCCGGCTCATGGAACCCCTTCCCAGAGCTCCCTCGGAAAGGCGTTCCGCGCCTCGGGGGAAGGGTACTCGCGCGCCTGGCCGCCTTGGCTCCCGCGACCCAGGGCGCCCTTGCACCGATCCCAAACCACCCCGCCTCTCCCTCCCCTTCTCCTGCTCCCATGCCTCCCTCCATCCCTCCCTCCCGCCAGCATTCCTGCCCTCTCGCCCCGCACCTCGTCGTCCCTTTTCTCCCTTTTCGCCCCGCGTCGTCGTCGTCCTCCTCCTCCTCCTCCTCCTCCTCCTCACATGTCCTCATCCTTCCGCCCCCCCTCCTTCCTCCTCCATCATCCTCCGCAATCCTGCTCCCGCCCTCCTCCCTCATCGTCCTCCATGCTCATCCTTATGAACCTCCTTTTCCTCCTCCTCCCTCATTCATCCCATTATCACCTCTCCCTCCTCCTCCTTCTCCTCCTTCTCCTCCTCCTCCCCTCCTCCTCCCCCTTTTTTTGACAACCCAACGTCGAGGCGAGTGCACCGCGTCTAGAAGGGCAGCAGTACAGGTGTGGAGGACACTGAGAAAACATGAAGGGAGAAGAGATCGAAAGCCAGTGGGACCATTAAATACGCAAGAGAAGTGGAGACAGTCGAGAGGGCCCAGGGCTGTCTAGCTGGCAGGAGCTGATTCAAAGATGGTTGAGGGACGAGGTGAAAGTGGACGGCCGAGCCATCCGCAATCCCAGCTGTGATTTCTCGCACCACCGCGCTTCCATCCACCCGATGAACGGCCCACTTGTTCATCCACCCCCTGGATGGCCCAGTTCGCCCCCTCCAACGAGAATCTCGCCGCTGGCCCACCTTCGAACCTGGCTACGGAAGCGAAGCCGCTGCTGGAGCAGCTCAGCGACACGGTGACCGGACCGAGTTCAGTGGACGACTGGATCATCTCAGTCGTGGAGCTGCTGGCGCTGGTGGCGCTGGCCGCATGCTGAGAACATCTGTGGGCGGACGAGCTATCTACTGCGCTCGGTCGAAAGACTGGCAGCCGAGTACGGCTTCATGCTTACCTCCTTTCTACGTGCGCACGTACCGCAACGAGGTGGCGGACTGGCTGACGAGAGAGGAGGTGAAGAAAGTGCACAGCGAGCTCGCGAGGGCCGGCTGGCACCGCCTGGCGCCCCCCGCTGCCTGGGGCGCCATCGCTATAGGGACGCCCAGGACAAACTCCCGCGGATCCCGGGCGAGACGGGGCCGCTGGCCGAGGCAACCCTGCGGCGCCAGGCTCTTCGCGCGCCCGCCGCGCCGAAAGCCAGCCTCCCTCTGACCGGCCAGATCGGCATCGAGCTGGGCGGGCTGCTCCAGGGATACCGGGGCGCCTTCGTCAAGCTCGGAGGGCGCGAGGCTGGCCATGGGCAGGCGGCCGCCAAGGTGCTCACGTCACTGACCTTGGACCCGCGAGGCTTCGAGACTGAGGCCCTCCTCGTGCGCGTGGGGCAGGATCGCCCCAACGTGGTCATCGCCGACACGCCCGTGGGACCCACGGTCCAGAAGCTCGAGCGCTCCCTCAAGCAGCTCGGCTACGCGTTGACCTCGCTCGACCTCTTGTGCACCGAGCATGGAGACGCCACCTCGCGGACCAGGAAGGTGCTGGTTGCCTGCCGTGGCCCTTTCGCGCGCTGCCTGGCGAGCACTGAGTTGCCGCCGGCGCGCCGCGTGGCTCCCGGAGTCAAGCATTTCTTGGAGCCGAACCCGGACGGAAACTGGCTGGACGGCCAAGGGGAGGCCCTCCTCGACCCGAAGATCCGCACCACTGGCAGCCCGCTGCTGCCGAAGCCCGCCGGGCATATCACCATCGAAGCGGTCAAGCACCTGCTGCGCGGCCCAGACGGCCCTGCCGGCACCCCCCGGTGGCCAGGCAAGGAGCCCGCGGGGCCCGGCGCCACGCTGCTGTACATCCCCGGCAGCGCGCACGGGAGAGCGAGGGCGCCCACGCCGCGGGAGATCTGGCGCATCCAGGGCGGCAGCGACACCACCTGGGACAAGCACTTGGCCGGGGGGACCGCCAGCGAGGAGCTGCTCCGCGCGGCGGTGCGGGCCCTGCCGCTGGAGTCGGCTCAGACGGTGCTCAGGGCGGTCGCGTTGGCCCTGGACGTGGACGCCGAGAAGGTCGGGGTCTGCCGCGACCCAGAGGAGCAGGCAGCCTGGGGGGCCACGCAGCGACGGTTCCGGCCTGGGCGATCGCCCCGGACAATCCAGCGACAGAGGTCCTGCGCCAGAACAGGGAGGCAGCCGGAGGCGCTCTCTCCGCGGAGATCCAAAGGAAGCGCCACAGGAGCCAGAGGAACAGGTTCAAGCAGATCAACGAAGACACGATCCTCGGCCCGGCTATCCCGCCATCCGCCGACGAGGTCCGGTTGGATGCGGGCTTGGCCAGCCCTCGCACCCCTCGGGGCGCGCGCTCGCGGCTAGCCCGCAAAGAGCGGACCGCGGCGACGCCGGGCCTGGTCCAGCCGCTGGCCCTGGGGCGGGCGCGCGAGAGCCTGCGGGCGCCACCTGCCCGCCCCATGGCGGGTGGGGAGCGCTACGGCGAGCGGCTCCGCGACCAGCGGACGGAGGTGATGCTGCAGAAGCTGAGCGAGGGCACCCGCAGCGTGCACGAGGGCGGCCGGCGGCGGTGGACCGCATACCGCGCTGCCCAGGGGCTGGGCCGGTGGCTCCAGGGCCGAGACCGCGCCGAGCGGACCAGCGACGAGGACGCCTTGATCGACTTCGTGGTCATCTTGGCGGTGGCGCTGTCGCGGACCGAAGGGGCGGTGAAGCAAGAGCCGTTCGCCATCAAGCACGCCCGCCTGATGGTCGGGCACGGCGACCCGCTGCTCCACCGGGGGCGGCTCTGGACGACCCTGGCCGGCTGGAAAAAGCTCCAGGGGCCCAGCAGCAGGCGGAAGAGGCTGGTCACCCCGCGGATGTTGCTGTGGCTCAAGCAGCACATCCATGCAGATGCGGGGTTGTCCCAGGCCGACGCCGCCACGCTGTGTGCCGCGGTCCTCATCGCCTTCTTCTTCCTGTTGAGGGCGTCGGAGTGCCCGGTGGTGGCGGGGAGGTCGTGGTCCGTGGTCCACGGCGAGGACATCGAGGCGAGGCTCGAGGAGGAGCGCGCCGGCCAGTTCGCCCGGGCCGACGAGTGCGTCCTGCACATCAAGGGCTCGAAGACGGACCGTACAATGTGGGGACGGTGCGCAACCAGTACGCCACCCGCTCGGCGCTGTGCCCAGTCGAGGCCTCGGCGGCCATGCAGGCGCAGCACCCGCAGCGCTTCGACCGCGGCACGGAGGCGCGGCTGCCCCTCTTCCGGCGGGCCTCGGGCGCTCCCGTGAAGCGCGAGGAGGCGCAGCACATCCTCGCATTGGCGGGCCTGGCGGCAGGCCTCAGGCGAGAGGACGTCGGCTCCCACTTCCTGAGGATTGGCGGGGCCACGGCGATGTACCACGTCACGGACGACCTCTCCAAGGTCCAGAGGTACGGGAGATGGGCGTCGGACTCGTTCCACGCCTACCTCTGGGAGTCGCACGAGCCACAGCGCGACGTAGCCAGGCGCATGGCCAACGACCACTCAGAGCTGACGACGCCGGCAGCGAAGCCTCAGGAGGGAGCCGCCGGCGACAGCGCCAGGCGAGCCCCCCCCAAGGGCTTGTCGGCCCTCGGAGCCGCAGCGGCGGCAGCGGCCACGCTGGGGCAGGCGACGGCGGCCGGCCAGGAACTGGCGGTGGTGGAGGACAAGAAGCACGTCAGCGTGCGCCTGACGGCGGACGGGGAGGACGTCGCCATCACGATCCCCCTGGAGATCATGGTGAAGCTCATCGTCTCACTGGTGGTGCTGCTGGCTACGGCGTTGGCGATGGCCTGGCACTACTGGCGCAGTTCGAGGCAGGACCGCTGGCCCCAGGGCTCGCGCGCGACGCCGAGGGAGGCGATGGAGGACAACCAGAGGACGCCCAAGAAGCCCCAAGTGATCTACTGCGACGCGGGGGCCCAGGGGCCGGTGCACTACAACGGCGCCCGCTACCTCCACAAGAACCAGGGCTTCCAGCGCGGGGGCGAGGTCTCGCGCGAGGTGGCCGCCAAGCCGCACCGCGGCTGAGCAGCGGCGCCGCCGGCCGAAGGCCCGGCGAGCGAGCGAGATGGTGAGGAGCCGCACAGCGGCTGAGCAGTGGCGCCGCCGGCCGAAGGCCTGGCGAGCGAGTGAGGTGGCGAGGTGCTCCGCCGCCGGCCTCGGCCTGGCGTGCGGGGCCACGCCGGCGCGCGACGCCTGGCGTGGCGTTTCAAGCGCCCGCGGGCAGCGGTGCGCCTGCGGGCTGCGGGGCGCTGGGCGGTCGCGGCCGGGCGCCCGTGGGCAGCTGGGCCGCGCTGGGGCCCCTGAGTGGCCAGGCCCGTGGGTTTCCCCACGGCCAGCTTGGCGCTGAATTCGAAGCTGCAGTGCCCTCGCGATGGGGGCGGCGGCGCAGGCTCGGGCGCAGCCGGCGGCGCACGCAGTGCACGCCGCCTGGCCGCACCCCGCGCTGGCGCCGCGCAGGAATCGGCGCGCGAAGAACCCGGGCGCGCCGGCGGCCTGCCGTGCCGGCTGCCCGCGCCCCGGACCACAGCAGGGGCGCGCTGGCAGCGACCGCTGCCAGGCGCGCCCAAGAGGTGTTCGCGTCGCCCTCTGCTCGTGCTGGGGAGTTGCTGCCTGCGGCCGCGTCCCGTGAGGAGTTTCTGGGCGGGAGGTTGTCGTCGCTGCCTTGCTCAGGGTTGTCGAGCCGCTGACCTTCTCTCATGGCAACGGCGGTCTGGCCTGGCGTCTGCGGCGCTGTCTGCCGGACGACGGGGGGGGATTGCTGGGGGGTGCGGGGCGGGGCGGTCCCGGATTTGCGGGTTGCCGATAGCGGCGCTCTGCTCTGCTGTTGGCAGCCTGCCCGGGGTGCGACTGCGCCTGGCCTGCGCCTGATCACTTTGCGCTCGGATCGTGCCGCTGTTGTCCAGGGGGTTGGTTCGTTGGCCCCTGGATGCCCTTCGTGGTCTGGGAACTCTTCCCGGGTCATGGCGAAGTCTGTCCTCCTGCGCGGCGCTCCGTAGCATTTCGTCTAAGGCGCTCAGCCTCTCGGCGGTGCCCGGGGCAAGCATGCGCGTGGTGGACCCGTCGACTTCGGTGCCCCTGCTTCCAGGGACCTCCAACCACGGGTGGTGAGCTGTGCACGTGGGGTCGGGCTCGAATGAACAAGCCGTGAGATTCTCGCTGGTGCTAAGTACGCTCACCAACGGAGGCCGCATGACCCCGCGTTGGCCACGACAGCGGCTCAAACATCTACCCGCCGCAGAGCAACGGGGCCCGCGGGCGCCCTCGCGCCCCCAGCGTGACGCCGGTGGCCGGCACCAGACCCTTCATGGACTGGGAGAACAGCCCGTCTGCTGTGATCATGTCCATGACCTTGCTCGTCAGGTCGTCCCGGTGCGTCGACGCCAACGAATTGTTCGGGTTGACATCCACGATGGCGGGCGTCGCGCGGTACTTCGACAGCCCCTTCTGGATGTAACCGTCGTCGTCGAGGCACTTCTCGGTGTTCGCAACGATGCCCTCGGCCTCGGACAGGATGCTCTGCGCGTGTACCAGGGCGCGCGCCACGCTCCTGAGGGTGATATCCTCGACGCTCGTCTTGCGTTGCCTCTTGGCCGTCGTCCTGGCCGCCTCCTCGGGGCTTCCTCAGCGCCTCCCTGCTGCCTCCTCATGGTCTCGTCGTCGCTCTCCTGCCGCTGCTGCAGGGGCTCCTCCTCCTCCTCCTCCTCCTCCTCCTTCTCCCCCTCCTCCTCCTCCTGGTTGCCGCCCTCCTCTGGGCCCCCATCAGCGCCTCTCTGCTGCCTCCTCGTGGTGTTGTTGTTTTCCTGCTGCTCGGGGGAGAGCCGCTATGTGAAGGGAAGCTGTCTCGCGGTTTCTTCCCTTATCCCTCGCTCGCTGATGAGCTGGAATACGTGGTCTCTGTCCAGATTGCTCGGGTCAGCCAGCTGAAGGATCCATATGTCGGCGAAGAGGTCCCAATGATATCAGAGAGTAGGCCTGCCCTCCTCCTGTCGCCGTTGTTCTAGCACCAGCCTGGTTTGTATGCTCCTGGCCATGACGTGGATGCTCTGTTCTCCGACGCAGCCTAGGAACCTTCCGAGCATGCCCTGCGCGCAGAGTGCCGCGTCGCTTCCAGCCCTCACGAGAGCTGCTCCGGGGTCAGGTCGCGGGCGGTTCCTGCGCGTGAGCACCTCTGCTAGGTGGGGGAACGTCCTACGGCGGGCTGGGCCTGGGAGGGGGTCGGCCGCTGCACGCCAACTGGGGGGCAGTGATGGGCTGACGGACTGGCAGGTGTCGATCCCTAGCTCTGCCGGCATTGGGGCGCGGGCGGGAGTCGCGTCGAGTTTGACAAGGTGCACGGGACCGTGCGTCAGCTGTAGGGTTGCCCTGGCATGTGGGCGGTCCGCGCCTCGACTGGCTGCCCTCAGGTCGGCTTCGGCGGGCAGCGCGATTGTGACCCACATGGGGTTTGAGGAGTATAAATGCCCACTTCCCCCGCTGGTGGTTATGCGCGCCGCCCCTCCTGCAGCTATCGCTGCCGCGAGGTGTTCCCCAGGGTGAAGGAAGGTGCTGTAATCCCGCAGACCCTCTCTGTCTTCTGTGGGCACGCGGCGCGTCGTCGCGTTCCGGCTGCCCATGGCTACGCCTACGTCTCGCAGCCATTCCTCAGAGATGGCGGGGGGGGGGGGCCTCATATTGGCTGGTATCTCCCTGCCCTCCGCCCCCGTGGGCAGCGGCCAAGCTCTTGTGTGCAACCTCGCCCCGGATGAGCCTACCGTGGCTGGGAACATTCGCAGGGTGGCGCGGTGGGGGATCCAGGGGTCTGGGCGCATGTGCCTGACCCGGGGGGGGCCGACTTGCGTACCTCGCCGGTCGAGGGCTGTCGCGTTGAGAATTTGCGGTTGGACTGCTCTCCTGGGGGCTTGTCAGACGGTTTCCTGGGGAAGGGCTTCGATGTGCTCTCGCTGTGCAGGTGGTGTCCCTACGTCTCCTCTTGTCTGCTCTCTCGAGGGGGTGGCCGGGGAAATCCTGATGACCTGCGGGCCGATTGTTATGCAGCTAGTCCCGCAGAAGGCTGCTGCCATGGTGACGGCCATACTGAGCCTGATCCCCACATGCGTCATGTGCCTGTAATCACCTGTGTCTGGGAATCAGGGGTACACCGTGGTTATCTGGTCTACCGCTCCCGTGCCTACGGTGGCTCCCACGGCGTCTATCACGTCTCGGTGTCTGGACTGCCCCAAGTCTGCGAGGTTCCATCGGAGATGGAAGCCGTCTTCGGGGTCGGCCAGTCTGGCGAACGATGGGGCCGCCGCCCCAGTTGCCCTCCAGGAGAATCCTTCGGGGGCTGAGGGCAGGGGAGTTGCGCCCGCTGCCGAAGATCCTGGGGAGCTCCTCTCTGAGGTGCCTCAATATCGGGGCCGCGATTCTCTCCGGGGTCCTCAGGAGAAGCAGGCCCCCGCCGTTAGCGCCGACTCTGTATCCGAATGCGGCTGCTGCGTCCGAGGCAGCAGAGTGGGCGAGGCATGTGGCGGCGCTCAGGATAGGGATGTGCGCGGAGTCCGATGTTTTTTTGGCTCTCCATGTGCACCCGCTGGCGTTTGCAACCAGGGCGGCCTGTGCAGCTACTTGCATCTCTTCTAGAGGCTGGTCGTCTGAGGCCTGTATGTCCGCGAGTCTGATGGGCCGACATCGCACGACGTGGTGGAAGAGCGGTTCCAGTCCCTCTTTGAGGAGGGTCTCGCCCCTCGGGAGGGGGATTTTTGTGGTGGCCCAGTCTGCTTCGAGAGCCGAGTGGCCATTCCCCTCGAGGGCCAATTGCCACCTGGTTATCTGGGCAGCTATGGCGTCATTGCGGTGTTCTGGTGCAAGTATGTGTAGTGCGTCGCTCGTGTCGGCGCTGTTGCTCCCCCAATGGACAACGATGGATGGTTGAATCAGCGATCTTTGGGGGCTCTCCGTCACGTGGAACTGCGCCGCGACCAACTGTCTGAGAGGGGGGATCATCCTTCCCGTTCGCACGGGGTTCCCTATGGGTACCAAGTGTGTAATCAGGCTTGCTGCCCGGTACCCCCACCTCGCGTTGGCTATGGCGGTCAGCTCGACGGGGTCGGGCCCCCCTGGGGTCGGGCCCCCCCGTGTAGTTACGGCGAGTATTCTGCAGGGGCCACCGCCAGCACTGGTCGCCGCAAACGCTGCTTGTATTTGGGATGCGTTTGCATCCGCGACAAGCACGGTGGGGGTCGTCCGCTGGCCTTCTTCTGCTTCAGCCTTGGAGCGGACCAGTTCCTTGATCTGCGCATGCGCGCTCGGGCTTGCCAACGCAGGGGCGGTGCCCGTGCCGTCCGCGTCTCTGTTGCCGATGAGGGACCTCCGGGTGCTCACCAGTTCGGCCCCGACCTCCCTGACGGCGGCCATGAGCAGTGGAACAGGGAAGGAGGGGGGGGCCCGTTCCTCTCCTCTTCCGGCGGGAATCTGGCTAGCATAATGGCCCATCTCGCGTAGGTAATTAACGGGGATGAGCGCATCATTTCCTGCCTGGACGGGGGGGTTGGGACGGGCCCCCCTCCTCCTGTCCCCTCATTCTCTTGCGAGGGCAAGCTGGTCACGCCTTCCTGGTCCACTTGGTATTTCCGCTGGCTGTGAGGGGTGGGTGGGTGGGTGCGGCCTGTGTCTTGTGATATGGTCGTGAATCCTTTGCATGTCACTCGCTGTGATGTATGTATTCGGTCTCCGGATGGATACCAGGTCGGCTCTTAGGCAGTCCAAGTCCCTGGCGAGGGCGCGCGCCGCGGAGGCTAGCTCACGGTGCGTTATGGGAAGCCTTATGGGGGTGAGGAGCCCGCCCCTGAGCTGAAGGGTCCCCGGAGGTTCTGGGGGCGCCGGAGATCCCGGGAGAAGAGCTGGGATGCTGCCTCTGTCCTTCGCCCTGCATTGGGGGCAGCGGATTGGCATGGACCCCCTCCCTCCCTGAAAATCTCCGGTTGACTCTGTCTCCAGCGCTCGATGCATTGCTTGCGGAATCTGCGTCCGCAGAGAATGAGAACCTCCACTGCTCCGTTGAGGCCCCCCGTGCAGATGGTGCATGTCTGTGGCTCCTCACCTGCGTCCCATCCGGGCATAGGCTCCGGCTCGCCTGCTCTGAGCAATCTTTCTGCATCCCCAGGCGGGTCTGCGGCGTTGGAGATGGAGGTGCCCAGGCTTTCTATGAGGAGGCTAGTTGTCGAGATCGTTTCCTCTT
This sequence comes from Prorocentrum cordatum, assembly GCA_963575745.1. Classification (NCBI taxonomy): domain Eukaryota; class Dinophyceae; order Prorocentrales; family Prorocentraceae; genus Prorocentrum; species Prorocentrum cordatum. The sequence continues at coordinate 1,622,138 of CAUYUJ010016393.1, read as the reverse complement.
CGGTTAGGCATGCCCTGAGGCCTGTGCTGCGCAGAAGGAGACGTATTTGGTGATTTCCGAACGGGGCGTACGCGTTGGGGACCGGCTCCCCCCCGTCGTCCAATGCGTTTCTGATATCGCTGGGCGCGTGGATGCCTGCGAGCTGCAGCCATCTGGTGAGGACCTCGCACGGTCTAGTGTACATGCCTCGTACTTGGAGCACTGGTCGTAGTCGGGGGATGGAGCGCGGTGCTAGGCATAGCCACATGGCCCTGGATATCCAGCTTCCAGGCTCGAGGTGCGACCTTGCCTCCCTCATGAGGCCTTCAGCTATGAGCTGCGCGTCTGCGCCGCTGAAGGAGCTGCGGTCAATGCAGTGCTGCCTAGCTCTTCCAGCGGCTTCATCGTCCCGCTGCGTTGCGTCCAGGGCTCAGATGAGGGCGTCCAATGCGTCGCCTCTGCGGTCTGCCTGGGCGGGGGGCCTACTTCCGTTGTCGGTATCTTCTCCCAGTATTTGTCTTATATCCGCGTGCCAGGGGGTTGCGGTGCTTTGTGCACCACTGTCCGCTTCAGAGGGGGAACGGCGGCCTCCCGCTCCTCCGCCGCTTCTGTTGCTGTTTCGGCTCGGGTCTGGGCTCCTCTTTCTACCGCTGTCCGATCGCCTGTCAGTATTCCTTCCTGGACGTACCCGAAGGGGTCAAACAATCTCCTGGTTTGCTCTTGGAGCTCTGGGTGCATGCACCCTCCGAGTAGGGGTGCTTCAACTCCTCTCCCGGCTAGGTGCGAAATAGTTGCGGGGCCCGCGATGAGGCGGCGTTGAGCATCCTGCAGGGAAGAGATATCTTCTGCGTTCCAGCGTCGAGCTGCGTGAGCCACTATGCGGGTAAAGATTCCGGCTGCTCCGAAGACTTCTCGCAGGGCGTTTTTTCCTCCAAATGTGGATGACTCCCAGATGAATGGGACGAGGATTCTGCTCCAGGTCATGTTGTTGGGTACGCTGTCATCCGCGACCTGGGCGCGAATGTCCACGATGTCCTGCATTAGACGGCGGGCGCTGTTCCACCTTGCTGGAGGCAGTCGGGCGTCGAGGTTCGGCCAGCGCGCCTCGATGGTTTGGTCGTCGGTACCTCCCTCCGTCCCAGCTCGTTGGTTGGCTCTACCGGGAGCGGGGGCGCCCCTCCCGTGGAACCTAGTGCGAAGCGCGATGGCCTGGCGCATCGCTGCTCCGCAGGGGTGTCTTGGGCGAGGTGTTCCGCGATGAGTCTCCCTTCCCGCCTGGCATTGGCAGTGAGAGCAGCACAGGCTACTTCCGTTGGTTCGGCGTCAACTCCCTGCGCCTCGGGCGGTTGTTCGTCGGCGGTACTTTCGACTGAGCCCAGTGCTTGGTCGAGGAAGCTTCCTCCTTTCTCGCCTCGAAGCCAGTTGACGTCTTCTGTTGAGATGTTGTCGAGGCTCAGACGTGATCTCGCCCTTAGGCCTTCCTCGTTAGTCCTTGCGCTTGCTGGGTCGAGGGGCCTAGTCGGCACCGCTATGCGAGGGAGTTGGGCGAGGCTTCCGGGCGCCCAGTCCCGCAGGGAACGACTGGAGGAGGCATCCCTGATGCGGTCGCGGATCTGCGCCACGGCCTCTAGTGCCCATCCGCGCGGGGCGCTACATAGCCGGGCGAGGGCGCAAACTGTGGCTCTGAGCATTGGTTCCTCCCCCAGGCTTGGGTCCTCCCTGTCTGCAGTCGGGTACCATGGCTCGTTTGGGTTGTCAGTCATGTGCCGCCATGCCGCTAGTAGCTCCGAGATTAACCAAGTCGGAGAGTAACTGGTGGTCTCCGGTAGGTGGTCTGGGGAGCAGATGTGGATGGTTATGGGGGCATATCTTGCTCCTACCCTGACGAGCTGGTAGGTGAGTTGTGTACCCAGAGTGTCAAGAGGGGGTCCTGGAGCTGCCGCGCCTTCGGAGTGGAATCCACCCACCTCTAGACACCATGGCGAGGCTAACCTGTGGCAGACGATGCACATGGGGCCTTGGGGGTCTCGTGCGAGCCAGCAGCCACAGTACCCGCATCTGGTGGATGGGTAAAGAAGTCACCGAGCTTTATCATGGCCCCTCTGTTGTGTCACTGCCCTCCAGCATGACTCCTGGGATGCCTGGGGGGCGTGGACCTGCGCCTGGGATGGCCGGGGCCGCCCAGCCGTCAGGTCCTGTGCCGTGCTGTCCTGTGGATATGACGCCATCGTCCGCCTCGTCCCATTGTCCTCTGTGTAGCGCCCAATTCCTGACCTCCCCATGGTCTGGGAAGTGGGCGCGATTCCGGCTGTGTTCGTGGATGAGGTAGCGGCATATCTTGCACCTGTGCTCGATGTCCCTTGCAGTGTCTCTCGCGTCAGGGGCAGCGTCTTGCCTCCCTCTTGGGAGCCCTAGCAGACACGCTGGGAAGAGGCCGTCGGACGGGTCTCTTGCCCGAATGTCCGTGCACAGGGCCGCGTAATGGAGGGCGTCGTATTCCAGGTGGGCCGCTGATAGCTCTACGTCGGTTGGGTTGCCGCAGTCCAGTATCTCCGTCTCGATAGCAAGGTCCGTGGCAAGGCTCGCGTGACGGAAGGCCAGTACCTGCACCGGGCCTGGGCCCACACCGCCCAACCTCGCCTCGTAGTCGGAGCCTGTGATGGACCATACGAGCCAGGAGAGGTCGAGCTGGGCCAGCGCTGGGTCGCTGGCGTAATACTAGTGGGAGGTTCCTTGCTCGCGCTGGGCCCTCCGGTCAGGTGAGGCCCTGAGAGGACTCGGGGCACCCACGGCCAGGTGTGGTTCTGTCGCGCTCCAGGGGGGTGGCGGAGCCAACGCGCGCTTGCCAAATGTTCAAGGCCCTGTCTCATCGCTTGGTCGCGTACCGCTCGCCCGGGTAGGTCTCTCCATGGGCCCGCTCGAGGTTCGTGGCGGGCCACGAGTGCTGCAAGAGTGCCTCCTCGCTTGGTGCCCCTCGGGTCAGCGATTCTTGGAGCCAGGAAGGGCACGTCCAAGTCGCGGCTCCCGCATCGCCGCGGGTGGTATTGGAGCCCACTGGCACCTGGGCCGTAGCGGTAGTTGAAAGGCCCTGGCCTAGCTGGCGAAGGCCCCCCGTCTGAACTCGACGGGCGGCGCCGCCCGCGCCTCGAGTCGCCCGGCTGCCCCGCCTGATTGCGCTGGCTTGAGCCTGGCGGCGGAGGCGAGGGGGGACCTGGAGGAGGGGCAATCAGGCGATCTCGGGCGGCAGGATCCGATCTGGCCTCGAAAGCACCGTTGTCCCCCCAGGCACTGCACACTTCGCTATCGGGGGTGCTTTCGCTGGGCTCGCGTGCCTCGAGAAGCCACTCCCAGTCGACTTCTTCTCGTGGCTGCCGTGGGCCTTCAGGCCCGATCGGATGAAAGGGGGAGCGTAGGAGATATGGCGTGATCCTCGCTGGGCGCGCGCGCGGCGCCTGCGCCTGCCAGGGGGGGGGGAATGGGAAGTGAGTCAGGAGGGGGGCACGGTGGGAGAGGGGGGAGAGCGGATAGCGCCTCGCCCGAGCTGATGAGGCCCTGCTCGACCGCGTTCCTGAGGTGGGCACCCTCGTAGGCCTCGAGGCCCCTCGAGGAGTCCACCCCAGGCGGTCGCACACCCTGTTCCCGAATTATGTTGAGAAGGGGGGTGCAGCTGACCGCCGCAGAGTACGCTCTATCATGGTTGAAGGGGGGCGCAGCTGACCGCCGCAGAAGTCACTCTTTCATTGGAATGGGGGTAGCAGCTGACCGCCGCTGGAATCACAGTTTGTTGGTGGTTGCCTCCGTCCCCGATGCCAGGCTGCACCTCGGAGGGGAGGCTAGCCACGGTCTGAGGAGATACAAGGGCGTGCTCTCTGGGGGGGTGAGCGACCTCCTCCGCTGCTGCGGGCTGCGGCGCTTTCTCTTGGCACTCCATGGGGCTCGCTGCATCTGAGGTCTCTCGGAGACCCCCTGGGCCGCCATTGTCAGCCTCGAAGGGTTGGATGATCCCTATTGCTGGAGGCGGGAGGTCCTGAGCGCCCCCTAGGCGAGGGGAGGGGGGAGGCGTGGGCGGGACAGGGGTCGAGATGGGGTCTGGAGTGGGGATGGGGAGAGATGGGCCAAGACCCTCCCGACTCTGAACCCCCGTCTCCCTGCCCCTGCTGTTCCCATCAGGTCTGCCGCCGCCCTCACTTTCCTCAGCAGGCCTCGACTGGGGGGAGTCGAGGACCTGCCTGGGGGGTTGTCGTCTCGTTCCCTCACCCTCTGCATTGTCGCTGTCCCCCGCTGAGCAGCAAACCGTCACTGTCGGGGCTGGCGCCGGCCCCTGCACTGCCCCGAGGGGGGGGGGGGGGGCTGTTGTCTGAGGGGGGTCTGAGCCTGGTTGGAGTCTATGGAGGGGTCGACCGAGGCCAGTGACTGGGCCCCCGTCCCCTGCGCTGAGCGCCCCCCCCCCTCGACGCCCTCCGACTGGTCCTCCATGAGACTGAGGCCCGCGCTGCCTGCCTGAGCCGCGGCCAGGAAGTGGCGCCGCCGCCGATATGGCCGGGCGCGCCCCAAAGGAGCGGGGGGGCACGGGACCGCGGCCCGCCGCGCAGCGCACGGGCGCCCCCTTGAGCGGTGGGAGACTGCCCCTGAGAAGGCAGGCCCACCAGACGGCTTGAGCCAGGCTACGGAGCTGGCGGGGATACTTTTTTGGTTCGCGGCTCCAAGGCGAGGGGCAAGGGGCGCGCACAACGTCCGGGGCGCGGTGCGATGTAAATTGGCCGCAGTGGCGCATGCACATGCCAGGGGCAAAATGCCCCTCATTAAACACAGGACAGCGTCGGCAGGTGACCGGCCCAGACATCCCGGCAGGTGGGGAAGCAAAGGCGCGGCGACCGGCAGCGGAACGGGGGGGAGAAGTCGCCCTTGCGGGCCCAGCTCCAGCCGAACCACATTCGGAAGCGAGGCCAAGAAAGCCGGCGGGGCACTGTAAAGCCGCATGCGCGGAACCGAATGGCCAATGACCAAGCGAAGCCCACGTGCGCGCACCCCGCGACAGGCCTAGACCTCAGAAAAGAGAGGGGGGGGAGTGCGAGCGCGAACGACTAACTCAGACTCACTGCAGCACCCCGGGCGAACGATGGTGCGGCGAGAGGAGCCTGACTCATCAAGGCTCACTTGAGCTAAGATGTGGCTGATCCGCGTCAGAGCGCCATCCCATAGAGAAGGACCACTGGTGCGCGCTCGCGAGGCTGAACCACCTCCAGCCGGTAGCCAGCGCGTGCACATCGTATCCGACTCACGCAATTCGGGGGCACAACGATGCAAAGTACTGACGAGGGCTGGTAGCCGGGGCTGCTCTGAAGAGAGCGACCACGAACTGCAGAAGGCTGAACCACTCAATGCCGGGCCGCTCAACTGCTAAGGTGTAGCTGATCCGCGTCAGAGCGCCATCCAGTAGAGGAAGACCACTGGTGTGCGTTCACGAGGCTGAGCCACCTCCAGCCTGTAGCCAGCGCGTGCACATCGTATCCGACTCGCGCAAATCGGGGGCACCACGATGCAAAGTACTGACCTGACGAGGGCTGGTAGCCGGGGCTGCTCTGAAGAGAGCGACCACGAACTGCAGACGGCTGAACCACTCAATGCAGGACCGCTCACTTGACGAAGCCAAACACCTGGCGTCACCGAGTGCATGGCTGACAGCTGCGCCCATCCACACCTGCCGCGCTGTCCGCGCGGAAGCCGCATGCCCCGACGCCGGAAGCGTGACAAAGGCTGGCGGCTACCGAGCTGCTGGGCCGCGCCGCTCGCAGGCGGCGTGCTGACAGCGGGCCAAGACAGAACCATGGCCGGGTCGGCGACGGACCAGGGCGGGCCACAGGCACGAGGGGGGCGCAGCCAAAAGCCGCTGAGCACTGGTGTCAATGAGGGGTGTCGGGGCACCGTCCCATAAGAGACCACTGGTGTGCGTGCGCGGGGCTGACAACCGCCAGCAGGTAGCCGGCCCACTTACATCGTATCCGGCTCACGCAGTTCGGGGGCACAACGATGCAATGTCCCGGCGAGGGCTGGGGCTGTGGCTGCGCCGAGAAAAGCGAAACGAACTTGGACCGCGAAAGACGGTGCCACTCGATGCGGGGCCGCTCACTGACGAAGCCAATCACCGTGTGCATGGAGGACAGCCACACCCACTCAACACCTGCCACGCTGCACATGCAGAAGCTGGATGCCTCCGACGCCAGGGCATACGGGTGGCCGTCATCTGCCGAGCTGCTGGGCTGCATCGTTCGCTGGCTGCGTGCTGACGTGCCAAGGCGTACTCAGTAGAACCATGGCTGGGTCGGCGACGAGGGACCGATGCTCCCTGGGCAGGTCGCAGGGCGGACGCTCTTCTGCGCCCGACGCAATCTACGCTCTGATCTGATCGGGGGGGCGCAGCCAAAAGCTGCAGAGACGTTGAGAATGAGAAGCAGAAAAGGGGGAGGGATTGGTGGCGCAGCCAAAAGCCGCTGAACACTGACCCTGGTCAAGAGGAGGAGGAGGAGGAAACGGGGGGGCGCAGCCGAAAGCCGCTGTCACCGATGAATTGGGGAGGAGGAGGGAAGGACGGCCCTCTGGAACAGTGCTGTCGATCTGCTCGGAGCCCGCTCTTCCATCGTCGCCTAGCGGTCTCCGAGGTGATGCGCCCGTCGCTGCAAGGGGGGGTCTGGTTGCCTGCCCTCTTGGTGGGTGGCCAGCGCCGTCCACTTCCACCATGGGCGCGTGTTGACTCTCTCCAGATACCTCGTCCACGGGCGCCTCTTGGTTCCCTACGGGAGCCTCGTTCTCGGCCTCTGAGGGCTGGGTGAACCCTGTTGCTGGAGCTTCGCACGCGCGGCCTGACCCCTTGCGGGGGGGAGGAGGGAGGCGTGAACGGAACTGGGATCAGGACGGGGATCCCGGCAGTGCGCCGGCACATGTGGACCGCGCTGGCGAGGGCGATGCCGCCGCCACCGCTGACCGACAGAAACGGGATGCAAGAGTACCAGAGCCATGCACAGAGGGCGGGCCCGGGACCAGCGGCGGCCCCCCAGGGAGCCCGGCGCCAGGATACAAGCCACAGGAGAGCGTGCGGGACACGCAGTCCGTTCCCACTGCAGCCGCTGAGTCCACACTTCTGCACTGCAGCTCTTGTCCAACGGTCCATTGTTGATCCTCCTCGGCCTCCTGCAGGGGGGGGGGGGGGGCGCAGCCAAAATCCGCTGAACGCAAGTACACGGTGGGGGGTGGAAAGCTGCAGGGGCATCCCGGCAGTGCGCCGGCACGAGTGGACCACGCTGGAGAGGGCGGTGCCACCGCCACCGCTGACCGACAGAGACGGGATGCAAGAGTACCAGAGCCACAGAGGGCGGACCCGGCACCAGCGGCGGCCCCCCAGGGAGCCCGGCGCCAGGATGCAAGCCACAGGAGAGCCTGCGGGACACGCAGTCCGTTCACACTGCAGTCGCTGAGTCAACACTTCTGCGCTGTACCTCTTGTCCAACGGTCCATTGTTGTTCCTCCTCGGCCTCCCGCAGGGGGGGGGGGGGGGGCGCAGCCAAAAGCCGCTGAACGCCGGTGCACGGCGGGGTGGGGAGCTGCAGGGACATCCCGGCAATGCGCCGGCACAAGTGGACCACGCTGGAGAGGGTGGTGCCACCGCCACCAATGACCGACATAAACGGGATGCAAGAATACCAGAGCCACAGAAGGCGGACCCGGGACCCGCGGCGGCCCCCCTGGGAGCCTGGCGCCAGGATGCAAGCCGCAGGAGAACCCGCGGGTCACGCAGTCCGTTCCCACTGCAGTCGCTGAGCCCACACTTCCAATCACACAGGGGGCGCAGCCAACAGCCGCAGAGCTCGCGCTTTCATCCGCACTGAGTGTGCCAGCGTCGGAGGCGTCTCCTGGGGGGGGTACATGCGCCTCCGCCTCTACTCACAGGGCTGCAACTGTGACAGTGGGCGCCGAGACGACGAGCACGATTAGGAGGAAAGGGAGCATGCGAGCGCCCCATCAGATAGGAAGGGCCCCCGACACTGCTCACAGCGCAGCCCTGCAAGACGAGGCAAGCACGGGGGGGGCGGGGGGCGCATCCCTTCCGCAGGCCGCGTCTAGCAGGGCAGCAACGGGCCTGCTGCCAGTGACCGCCCTCCACGCACCTGATCCCCGCGTGTGCGATGCCGCGAGGGGGGCAGCAAAGGCTACTCTGGGGCGACGGCCCACCACTGTTTTTTGCGCTTCTTGGGGGCCTGGTCGTTCGGGTGGCCCTTTGCCGCGTGGTGATCACTGCCTACTCCGCCGCTCCGACCCAGGTGCAGCTGCCACAGCCGAGCCCAGTCGACGTCGAGGCCCAGCGCTTCGCTGACGACCCGTACGTCGCACTTGTGGCTGCGGAAGGACTCCAGGAAGAGGTGGCAGGTCTGCGGGTCGTGCCGAAGCGGGTCGAGCGCGCCCTTGCTGCCGGGCGCAGACTGCCGCTTGGCGAAAGCGCGCCAGGCGCCAGTGAAGATTGGTCCCAGTGTGACTTGGCGTCGTCTCATCGCCTCGCCGGGTGTCTCCCCGGGGAGGTCCCACTGGATGTTGTTGATTCCTGTTTTGTACAGCTGTTGTCCCGTGTCGGGGTCCTTGGGCCCTGGCCATTGGCGCGGGTCGGGCCCTTGGTGCCGCCGTGTATCCTGGCCGCAAAACCCCAACGTACCGGCCTCGTCGTCCTGGCCGGAGGGCTCGCGATCTGCTCGCGACAGCTCCGGCTGCACGCCTGGCGGGGTTCTGCGGGGAAAAGCAGGCCGCGCGGTGGGCCGCCAGGCGGGGGTCAGATCGCATCCGGCGGCCAGGGCAGACGCAGCCTTGTGGCACGTGGGGAAGAGCCCCTTTCGCTGGCGTTCGCCTTCGGGCCTGTGCCCGCCGTCGCTCCCGGGTGCGTCCCCTTTGGTCAGCGCAGGATCTCTCAGGCCTCTGGGGCGCCGCTGGTTGTGCCAGGCGCGTGCGCGCACGGCGGCGCAGCTTCCATGGCCGGGGCGCGAGCTGCTTTGCCAGTGGCGCCCTGGACGCCCGGAGAGGGCGCCTAAGATTCGCCGCCCATAAGAGGTTCACTGACAAGGAAAGGGGGGCGAATAGGCGCGAAGGGGCTATTCTCCCGACGAGTCAGTGGATGGCTTCGCTGTCCTGCGTCTGGGCGGTTGTTCCGCGGTCTCCCTGCTGGGTGTGTAGCGCCCCCAGAGGACTGCTGATGCCCTGCTGGTACTGCTGAAGGGGGGGTCTTAATGTGAGCTGCGCACTGATCACTGCAGGCTACCGCCTCTCGATGCCCATCTGGGACGTCATCTTCTGACAACGATGCGGGGAGTGGTATCGTGACCTCTGCCTCATTCCTCTGCCCTGCGGGGTGTTGTTGCTGCTGCTGCTGCCCTGCTGCTGCTGCTGCAGCTGCTGCTGGGTCCTGTTGCTGCTGCTGCTGCCGCTGCGGCTGTTGCTGCAGCTGCTGCTGCGGCTGCTGCTGCTGCTGCTGCCCAGCTGCTGCGGCTGTAGCGGCCCTGTTGCTGCTGCTGCTGCTCTGCTGGTGTCTGCAGCTCTCCTCTGTGTGCTGCCCACCTCCCTGCTCGAGGCAACTCCTCTCCCTTCCTCTGCCCAGTTGGTGCTGCTGAATGGGGGGGGGGGAGGTCTGTTAGTGCGGGCTGCACACTGATCGCTGCAAGCTACCGCCTCTCGATTCCCCTCTGGGACGTCGTCATCTGCCAACGATGCGGGGGGTGGTATGTTGCTGCTGCTGCTGCTGCCATGTTCCGAGATGTCGCTGTGAGTATCGAGATCTCTCGCGTCGGCGCCAGGGGCCTCAGAGAGAACCGACCGAAGGATTCCAGAGACGCTGGGCCCAGGGAAAGCCTCCAGGCGGGACCCGGGGGCCTCGGAAGGGACGACGATGCCAGCAGGTAAGAATCGGTCGTCGTGGCGTCGGTCGTCAGCGTCGTCGTCTCCAGGTTGGCGCGCAACCAAGTCGCTGGCTGCACCGCGCGTCTCGGAGTCGCGCATCGGATTCTCCGCGCAGCCATCCGCTGTGCAGCCAGCAGGGCCCCAGAGTCCCGCTGAGCCCTGAGCGCCCAGCTCGCTCTCGAAGGCGCGCAGCGGGGATCCGGCGTACAGCGCCCAATCGCTCTGGGCGGACTCAATATGGCAGTCCTGGGGGGTCATGCCGAGGATCGCCGACCTGGCAGGGCGGCCGTTCGCAATGTGCGCCCCGGTGTCCGCGGACTGGTCCTGGGACAGTCCGCAGAAAGTACCATGCGCCAAGATCTGTGCCCAGGCCGCGGCGGGGTCATTCGGGGGCGCACTGAGCCCGCGCGGCGCGGGACGCCCGCGAACTCCAGGCCAGCCGCAGGCGACGGGTGGCCAGGCAGCTGCCCAGTGATCTCGGGCTCGATGAAGCACCTGGTCGCCAGCATGGTCTTGGTCTTGGTCTTGGCGGGGGGCGCGCGCGCCCGGACGGCGGCGCCCGCCGACCCATCAGAAGACGAAGCGCAGAGGCCGACGCGAGATACCCGCCAGGAGGAAGGGGGGGGCGGAGCAGGAGAAGGGGGAGGAGGAGGAGGAGGAGGAGGAGGGGGAGGGGGGGCAGGGGAGGAGAGGATATCCCGTAGCGGGCCACAGGGGCACCCAGACACTCGTTTGCGCAAGGTCCAAATGGCGGGCGGTTCCCCCTGGAAGAAGCGGTTGGGATCACTGTGCCCCCGAACACCCCGGACAACGTGCACAACATAATAGCGAACCACACACGCTCACGAGTACGCACAACACAACACACGGTACCATACATAAAGTACAGACGCGCACAGTGCGTATCGCTTTTTGCGACTCCCCGTCCGTGCGACGTTCCCTCCCATGCGGTTCGCAAGCGGCCAGGGTCCTCCGAGGTTGCATCACGTGCCAACAGGGTGCAAGACCCCCACCCAAAGTGGCCCGGTGCAAGACCGGACCCTGGCGCATCGGGCGGCCCGAAGGCGAAGGCGGCACAAGCAACCAATCGAGAACACGGGCACGCGCAGCTCGCAGCATGGCGACATGCAGGATTACGCTCGAAGCCCGCCAGAATTCCCCCACCCACCCTCCGAGAAATGCCAGAAGAACAAAACGTTTCCAAACTGCTCGGTAGTGGCCACTGGCGCCCCTGGTTGCCTGGCCAAAACATGCGAGGTCGACGCCTTAGGACCGGCAGCGCGCCGCACAATAAACCGCGCTCCACCTACACCAGGGCGCGGTGGTCAGGCGCCCCCCAGCGCTAACGACTAGTGCGTGGCCAGGGGAGATGCCCGGAGACATCAACCGCCCCCGGCCCAGGGACTGTCGAGCGATGCCCTCCCGCCCTGTCAGGAGACACGAGCAAGAACAAAGGGGGCGAACGACCCAGGGCGCAATGCGCACAGCGGACTCGGAGCTCATCCGCTGTGCACTGCAGGGGTTTGCCGTGCCGGCTCGCGCAGCATTTCTGAAAACCATGGACTGGTCTCCATCCTATGTAGCCGGCTGGTTGCCCCACGACCCGGCCGGGCGGCCTGGGCATCCATGGGTCCACATAATCACAAGCGCGCTAAACGAGGCACAGTAGCTCCTTTCCGACTCGGCGGTCTGTGGACGCGCCGGTCGAGGTGGCGAGTCTCGACCCGACGCCGCGGCCCAAGGAGCAGGGCGTGGGGCGGTGAGGATCAAAGCCGCGCCCTGCGCTGAAGAGTCTGAGCACGAACAACCAAACCAGTGCCACACAGCCCAAAAGACCCTCCTTCGCAAAACAACTATAGTTCATGGAGGTTCGCGGCAGGAAACGCACGCACAAGCGCAAAACACATCGCGCACAATAAAAGATTGGAAACGCGCCTCCGAACGCAAGCTCCTTGAACCAACACTGCATGACCCCGCCGCCCGGTCGCCAGCGTGTTGTTGTTGTTGTTGTTGGGGGGTGTGCACGCCCGGACGGCGGCCCCCGTCCACCTCGCAGGACCAGGGAGGCGCACGAAGAAAGCCGCATAGATGGGGGGATACCAAAAGAGACCGAGGGGGGCCGCTTCAGGGAGAGGGGCCCCAAAGGCGGGAGGGGGGGGAGTGAGAGGGGGGGCGCGATGAGACCCTGGATGCAAAAGAACGGATGACCGACAACCCTGGCACGTGGCGGGAACAAGACAAAAGACGAGGTGCGAACCTGAAAGGATGCACGCGTAGAGGGCCTGGCATACATATCTGGACAGCGCCAGACACAATAATTACTAACTGCGTGGAGCTCCCCATATGTGCCTCTATTCGCATGGACCTGTCCGCCGCGAATGTCTCCTTAGTAGTGCTGAAGCCACAGAATGACTGACTGACTGTTCTTCCGGCGCGGTCCGCCAATAACACGAGCCCCATACTTAGGATATGGGGAACAAGAACCCCACACTTAGGATATGTGGAACGAATGCTCGACGGTCCGTGACTTGCGCTCAGAAAGACACAATATCCAATTACCTTGCACGGATGCCACTGCAGGATGGGGACATAGAGAAGAAGAGAGAGAGAGAGAGAGAGAGAGAGAGAGAGAGAGAGAGAGAGAGAGAGAGAGAGAGAGAGAGAGAGAGAGAGAGAGAGAGAGAGGGAGAGAGAGAGAGAGAGAGAGAGAGAGAGGGGGGAGACGATGAGACCCTGGATGCAAAAGAACGGATGACCGACAACCCTGGTACGTGGCGGGAACAAGACAAAAACGAGGTGCGAACCTGAAAGGATGCACGCGTAGAGGGCATGGCGTACATATCTGGACAGCGCCAGACACAATAATTACTCACTTCGTGGAGCTCCCCATATGTGCCTCTATTCGCATGGACCTGTCCGCCGCGAATGTCTCCTTAGTAGTGCTGAAGCCGCAGAATGACTGACTGACTGTTCTTCCGGCGCGGTCCGCCAATAACACGAGCCCCATACTTAGGATATGGGGAACAATTGCCCCATACTTAGGATATGTGGAACAAATGCTCGACGGTCCGTGACTTGCGCTCAAAAAGACACAATATCCAATTACCTTGCCCGGATGCCACTGTAGGATGGGGACAGAGAGAGAGAGGGAGAGAGGGACAGACGCATACAGGGATATCCTCAAGGGGCGATGGTTTCTGCGTGGTCGCCTGCAAGATCGGGCGGGAACGTCTAGCGGCTTTGCTGGGGCATGGCGGGGTCCTCCCGCGACCTATTTATGGTGCCGCGCAACAAGGCGTTCCGGCTAGCCCAACCCCAAAAGAAAAAACAAAGTCTCGTCAAAGGCCGGGCTGGCGCGGGCGGGGGGGGGCAGGGAAAAAGGAGAGCGGGGGGAGGGAGGACGGGGGGAGGGGCAAAGACGGGGGGAGGGAGCGAGCGGGGGGGGGGGGGCGGGGAGGGGGCAGGGGGGGGGGGGGAACCAGCCCGGCTCCTAGGCCGGCGTGGGTCGCGATGCCGGCCGCGCGGCTCTGACGGAGGCCGAGGCCCCCGCGAAGCCGGTCGGATCCTGGAAGGCCCCCCTGAATACAACAAACCCAAAAAAACAAGGAAGAAAGGAATAAGAAGAAAAACACACCCCCCCCCCAAAAAAAAAAAAAACGGTTTCCGACCTGCCCTTGGCCCGCGCTTCGCGCTACGCTGTGGCGCGCGCTCCCGCAGCTCACGACCCCTTCCCCTTGCCCTTGCTCTTCCCCTTGCGCTGCGTCTCCGTCTCGCGGGGGTAAATCAAGAACTTCTTGCCCTGCGCGAACTCGGCCCGGAGGGCCTCGTGGCCCCGCGCCTCAAGGCCCGACGCCAGACGCATGGGAGCGTCCAGGTTCTTCACCGCTGCGTGACACTTCGGGCTGTGCTCCCCGAAGAACAGCACGACCGTGAAGACCTTCGGGACGCGTTCTCCAGACTTGCGCTTGGCGACGTAGACTGCCCGAATCGCGTCGGTCTGCCCGAGGGCAGCGACGAAGTTCCAGGCCGCCGAGTACCCTTGCTTGAGCACGTCGGGGCGGTTCGGGGGGACCGTGTAGGAGTCCGTGTCCCAGCTCGTGGGGTCTAGGCTGAGGTGCGCCGCGATCTCCTTCCCCAACTTGGCGGGGAACGCCTTCTTGAAGTCGTTCCACCGGCCCTGGGTGCTGCTGCCGTTTTGGCTCCCGACGATACGGGGTAGCTACGGGCATGTATCCCAGGGGGCGCAGGGACAGCCACGGGCATGTATCCCCCTGTCAAGCCAATCCCAATCTCGCCTCGGCGCCGCGCACAAACGATCAAAATGTGGCCTTATCGCCTTGACGCCTCGCACATGTTGGAAAGACATAATCGTTTGTCCCTCTCCGACCTGTTCTCTGTCCGAAATGGCCAAGCCCTCATCAGAAGAAGCTCGTACCGACCTCGATTGCTTCACTTGCCAACAGGGTGCAAGACCCCCACCCGAAGGACCCGGTGCAAGACCGAGCCCTGGCGCAGCGGGTGGCCCGAAGGCGAAGGCGGCACGGGCAACCGAGCGACGGTACCCCGCGAGCCCAGTAGGTTTAAAACAGGATAAAGAGGAAAGAGGAGGACAAAAAAAAAGGGCCGGAGCCACAGGGGCTGTTGCTCCGTACCCTTCAGGACACGTTTGCCCCTCTCCGACCTGTTCTCTTTCCGAAAAGGCCACGCCCTCATCAGAAGAAGCTCGTACCGACCTCGATTGCTTCACTTGCCAACAGGGTACAAGACCCCCACCCGAAGGACCCGGTGCAAGACCGAGCCCTGGCGCAGCGGGTGGCCCGAAGGCGAAGGCGGCACGGGCAACCGAGCGACGGCACTCCGCGAGCCCAGTAGGGGGAAGAGAGAAAAAAAAAAAACAAAAAAAAAAAAAGGTTCGGAGCCACAGGGGCTGTTGCTCCGCGCCCCTCAGAACTCACGGCACCGGGGTCGCCGCCCCGAGTCGTGAAGGGGGAGCGCTCCCGTTATCGCTACACGTCGCCATCTGCGGCCCCTCCCCGGTTGCGTTGCTTGCCAACAGGGTACAAGACCCCCGCCCGAATGACCCGGTTCGAGACCGAGCCCTGGCGCAATGGGTGGCCCGGAGGCGAAGGCGGCGCGGGCAACCGAGCGAAGGCCCACAGTCATAACTACTGCCGACCCACGCGGAGGCTCACCCCTGCTGTCTGCGGACGCGTTTGGGCGCGGGCGCTCCCGGCACCGCCGACGCTGCTGGTCGGCGGCGCACCCCTGGCGGGGGTGTAGCGGCCGCGGGTCGTCTCCGAGGCGGTCGGGCAAACCCGGGGTCTGCTGGCGGTGGCGGGGGCGGCGGCGGCGGGGGTGGCTCTGGCGCTGCCGCCGGCCCTTCGCCGGGCCCTCGGCATGTCCGTTCGTGACGAACTACATCCAGGGGAATCTCGCGAGTAACCGCCAAATGGGGGAAACGAAGGCCGCATTTCCGACACGTCGTGTTCGCCTCCGAAGAACCGCGGCATGCCCTCTCATGGCGCGTGCGAGCCCCCGCTGGGATTAGCTCGTGGCATTTCCTACACTTGTTCCGGTTCCGAGGGATTGCCCAGTCTGCCTCTGCCCTACGACACCGCCGAAAATGGCCCGTCAGGGTGGCGGCCAAGAAACGCTCGCCGCATTTTTTGCACCAGTCCCACCGCGGGCCCACCCCCCGCCCTCCCTCCGCGCCAGCCGGCTCCTGCTCAACTACCAGATTCCACCGGCGGGAATCTAGGCTCACCTCCCCGCGGGCGCCCTGGTCGGCGAGCCGGTCCGCCAGCTCGTTCCCGTGATTCCCGGTGTGTCCGTACACGTGGGTCCACGTCACTACTCGGGTCTCCTCCACACGCTGCGTCAATTCACGAACTTTGGCTGCGAGCTCAGCATTAGACTTCGGGTCCCACCGTCCCTGCGCGATGTTCGCCGCGTATTGCGAATCATAGAACACTTCGATGGGTTCCCTCCCGGAGTCGGGAGCCTCCTCCAGGAGCCAGTGCATCAGTTCGCCGAGTGCTGACAGCTCTCCTGTGTTATTAGTGGGCTCCCTCGCACCGAGCCACTGCGGGTGCCAGGGCTGGATGACCACTGGGCCGTGTAAGCAGAACTCCGGCACCATGTCCTCCACTGGGTACCGAAACACTGCGACCCCCCAGCCTGCAATCCTTTCAACGCCTCCGGCCCGTTCCACCGTTTGCCCAGACCCGTCTGTGCAAGCCTGCCACGCTTCTGGCGGCGGTATCGCCGGCCCGTGGCGGACCCGACTGCTCGCAGCATCCGCCCGAATCACGTGCTCCAGCTGCCACCGCAACGCTGGGCAGTCGCGATCGTGAAGCTTCTCGCGGCTAGACACAAATAGGAAACAGTGACGGCACTGGTGAGGGAACTCCTTCGTTACGATGTCTGGGTCCGCTACGCCGTGCTCCGTGGCATAGTGGATGGGTAGCATATTCGCGTGAGGAATTGCCTTGTTACAAACAATGCAAAAGCCTGGGTGACCCGTTCCCTCCACCTGCCCCTCCGGGCCCCTCCTGTCGGGCCCGACGGGGAGGGCGGCGCCCGGCGCCCATGCATCCAAGGCCGCGGCCTGCTCTGATGTGAGCGCGGGCACTTTCCTCGAGCAGCGCTTCTTCCACGGTTTCCTGTCCTGTGCTAAGCGGAACCAGTCAGCGAGTGGAACCCGCTCCCTCTTTAACACTCTTTCGAGCCAGCATGTCTGTAATATGCCTGCCCCGTATTGTTTACTCGGCCCCGTCCAACCGAACAGCGCTTGCTTGGGCCTGCGCTCAATTGGCATCCTGGCTACGTGTCCCAGCCATGCCAGGCTCTGGCGCGAAACCACATCCACCACTTCCTCCCAACCCGCCGCTTTCCGTAAAGCCTCGTCGGTGATGTGGTGCTCCTGAAGGGCATAGATGTCCATGCCTAGCGCCTTACGGGCTGCGTAATTCGCCATCCTTTGCGCGCTCTCAAGCTGGCGTGCGGTCCAGGCCCGAGACTTGCAAAACGCCACCAAGGACGGCATGGCGACGGCCTTCATGATAGCCGAGCGCAGAGTCAGCTTGAGCCCGCTCCGACGCCCTCGACCATACGACCCCTCCGACGCCCATGCTTTAGCGACTCGTGCGATTTTAGACTTCGTCTTGACCGTGCGGTGTGCCGCGTCCGCGTCGTGTTTCCCGTCTTCAGATAGAATGCCGCCGACGTGGCGGACCAGCGCCTGCTCTCCTTCATTCCGCGCGTCATATGGGGCCCTGCGTTTTCCGCTGATCCGCAGCCGTTCCGTCTTGGCCGCGTGGACCTTCTCTTCCCAATCCTGTAGCGTTTGTGCAAAAATGACTTCGGCTCGTCGGGTCTCCTCCTCCCTCCTGCACAGCCCCGTGTCGTCAGCATACCCGAAGTCGCCCACTATAGCAAATACGATGTCTCGTTTCTGCGTGCCTGCCCGGGGGCCTGACTTTTTCTCGTGCTTTAACACCCCTGTCTTTCGCAGCCTGCCGTCGACTCGATAATGCCAGCGGACGCCAGGTTCGACGCCTACCGTCGCCGCCGCAACGCGGCGCCTGGCTCTGAAATCTTCCATTACTGCGTCGTGGTACAGGTTAAACAAAATTGGGGAGGAGGGGCACCCTTCCCTTAGGCCCCGGTCCGGGAGCCAAGGTAGCGATACGCCGCCTTCTACGCGCACTGCGTACTCTGTCCACTCGTGAAGTGCTACACACACCTTAACCATGGGTTCAGGGCACCCTCTCCTACGGAGCAGGCCCCACAAGGCGTCCTTGGCGACCCTCGGGTACGCTTTTTCGATATCAAAAAAGGACAGCAGAAACCATTCTTCGCTCTGCCCTCTGCAGATGTCCTCCACGAGGCGCCGGCTTAGCTGAAGCACGTCGTCTACCCCGCGTCCGCATCTGAAGCCGCACTGCTCCTCTCCCAAGAAATGCTCCGCCCATCGGGACAGGCGCGCGGCGACTACCCGAGCTAACAGCTTCGATCCCACGCTTAGCAGTGTGATCCCGCGATATGTGTTCTTATCCGACCGTTTACCTTTGCCCTTCCACAAAGGCACGGTGAGTCCCAAGCGCCAAGCGGCCGGCCACTCCCGGCCCTCGTCCCCCACATCTGCTCCCGCCGCTTTATTCCACATCGTGCGCACGACCTTGAAGACGGCTTTCTGGAATCTAACGCCTGCATACCGGAGGGCCTCCACGGGGAAAGCATCGGACCCCGCAGCTTTGCCCAATTTCATCTTTCCGGCGCATTTCGATAGCTCCACATCACTGGGGGCGTGACCCAGCCATGGGGCCGCTGGGCCAACCTTCTGCACATTGTCCCACACATGTGGTTTAACCTGCCCACGGCCTTCAGACACCTTCCGAAAATGCGTGGCCCAGGCCTGGCGTTCCGCCTCGGCGTTCGGCACTGTGCGCCGCCCGCCGTCTCTGCGCCCCTGTTCCTTTCGATCCCGGAGCTGTCGGAACAAGGAGTACATTGCCCCCGAGTCTCCTGACTCGCCGGCCCGCGCGGCTTCGGCCCCTATCTGTTCCCACCATTGGGATTGCCACGCCCCCAGACAACTCCGTTTGGTCCGCCGCTCCTTACGTAAAGCTGCTCGTGCTCGCGTGCGTTCCCGTTCGACCGCCTCCGTGCCTGGACGTGGGGCGCGCTGTGCGGCGCGATCGGCCTCCCGAGCGGCACGAATGGCCGCATCCATGTTGGCCACCTCGGTCTCCTTCCCCTGTAACCAGGGGTTGCGCGAAGGGGGGCGCGCCTTTCCTAGTACTTCGAGAGCCTGCTCGTGTGACAAAAGCACCAAATCGTCCCACGTCGCATCGTCTCCGTGGGCGTCCAGCGCCACTTGCACGGCGGCCGCGAAACTCGCCCTACACGCCTGCGCCTCCGTGCTGGGCCCGCGTAGGCGCGACCACGCTGGGCGCTCCACTGCTCGTCTGGGTGGTGTGCGGCGCCAATCACGGCCGAGGCGGAGTCGAAGCTCCACTGGTTCATGGTCTGTATACTCCCCCCAGTCGGGTAAACCAGCCCCCTCTTCGTAGTGGATCGTGTGGCATTTGGCAACGAACCATCTGTCGCTGCGTCTGAACAGCCAGTGGTCGATCATGCGGCCGTTCCCGAACCGAGGGTGGTACCAGGTGCTGCAGTCGCGCTGCGGCCACAACGTCCCCGCCACCATCATGTCAGCGTCCCGGGCGGCCGTCATCATCTGGATACTAGTCTCAGTTGTTCCGTCGCCGGCGTGCCGGCCGAGAAATGGGGCGAACTCATTATGGGCACCCTTGCTGGCGACCGCGTTCAGATCCCCGCCCAGGAGTACGTGGCAATCACCTGGCGCTTTCCCGAGCAACGAATGCATTTGCTCCCAAAAACGGATCCTGGCTTCCGCTGCGGCGGGTTTCGCAGTGGGGGCATACGCTGAAGCCAAGAAGATCCCTCTGCGGTGTCCCTGCCTAGGAAGCACTATGGCAAAGACACGCGCCGCGCCCCTGCCCGCGCAACGTAGCTGCACGGCTCCTCCATCGCGCCATGCGCGAGCCCACTCCGCATTCAGTGCGATGGCGACCTTCCCTTCGACAATGACAGTCCATTCCTGCTGATCCGAGGGGTACAAATATACCCCATTAGCTGGGTAGGCCACGTCGCTGAGGCAAACGGCCGCCCATCCCCTAGCCTCCCATGTGCGGAGGAGACATTCCCGTTTCAGCCATGGGTCACTCCGACTGAAACGGCCGCCAAAACCCCGAATGTTCCACGTCCCCACCCGGGCCGTTTTGGAACGCTTCTTACAAGAAGTATTCAGGTCCGGTGGAACGTGCCCTCGCCGTTTATGTTTCCTGCGCGCGCGACTGGCTCGCTTCAGCGGGGCCAAACGTAGTTTTGTCCGTCGTCTCTCTTCCCGCCGACGCGCGACAGGGTCGAGAGCCTGGTCTGCTGCCAGCTCCGCCTGTACCTTGCGTAGAGTCGCGGCCCTCGTCAGTTGCCATAGCTGGCGTCGACCTCGTCCCCTCGCGGGAGGTCGTCGAGGTATTCCTTGCCCCCCGATCAGCCCCCCCTTTCCCCCCCTAGGGCCCCCCCCGGCCCCCCCCCGAGGCGCCCGACGCAGAGGCTTCCATGTCCGCTCGGACACGCGAAGTGGACACCTTAGGACCGGCAGAACGCCGCACCAAAGCCCACGCTCCACCTACACCAGGGTGCGGCGGTCAGGCGCCCCCCAGCGCTAACGACCAGTTTGTGGCCAGGGGAGATGCCCGGAGACATCAAGCGCCCCCGGCCCAGGGACTGTCGAGCGATGCCCTCCCGCCCTGGCAGGAGCCTTGAGCCGAGAAAGCAGCGGGAGCAAACAGCCCAGGGCACATTGCGCACAGCGGACCTGGAGTCCATCCGCTGTGCGCTGCAGGGGTTTGCCGCGCCGGCTCACGCAGCATATATGGTGCTGCGTATACAGGCTCCAACCCGTGAGGCCGACCCGTTGCCCCATGACCCGGCCGGGAGGCCTGGGCATCTGTGGGTCGACATAACCCCAAAACGCCCTAGCCGCTGTGCGCAGTAGTAGCTCCTTTCCGACTCAGCGGTCTGTAGACGCGCCGGTCGAGGTGGCCAAAACCTCGACCCGGCGCCGCGGCCCAAGGAGCAGGGCGTAGGGTGGTAAGGGGCACGATGCTGGCCCTGTGATGTCGGCAGACTGCCCCGGCGCAGTAGACCGGAGGCGCCGTGAAGGTGGCCGGGACAGCGGTGCCACCCGGACACACCGGAGGCACTTGACCCATTTCGGCATACCGACCATCCCGGCGCTTCCACGGCGCAAACCTAAGGGCCCATAGCCCGCACACGCAGGAAGCGTAGTATGATATACTCATATGTCGCGACATCCTTTGCAAAAACAGGGAGAGTAGCTCTCGAACACCCCAATTCACGGAAACATGACTATGAGGATTTATTCCCCTACTAAACTAGTCTTGAGCCAGTTCGCTGCTAGCGTTCCCTAAAGACACACACCCGAACACAACTATCCTCACCTCCTACATCGCACACCAGCATCCATTCACATCACACACCACACACACCCACTCACGAAGTACTTGTGTCCTCTGGTGAGGCTCGGGCACATGCGTCGATCCAGAGCGAGCACCAGATGTCTTCTTTCGGAGCGCCGTGCGGGGACAGAGGTCTCGAGCGGTACTCTTCTGGAGCCACGAACGGTCTTCTCTCGGAGCGCCGTGCGGAGAGGCCAAAGCGCACCGCCCGGAGCTCTCGACCCCCAACCCATCCTCGCTCCTCTCCGCACCTCCACCACCACGCACACAAAACATCCATACTTCATCACACACAGCATCCATTCACCTCATACCCCACAAGCACCCCCACTCACGAAGTACTTGTGTCCTCTGGTGAGGCTCGGGCACATGCGTTGATCCAGCGCGGGCACCAGGTGTCTTCTTTCGGAGCGCAGTGCGGAGATAGAGGTCTCGAGCGGTACTCTTCTGGAGCCACGAGCGGTCTTCTCTCGGAGCGCCGTGCGGAGAGGCCAGAGCGCACCGCCCGGAGCTCTCGACCCCCAACCCATCCTCGCTCCTCTCCACCCCTCCTCCACCACACACACCCAAAACATCCATAGCACCTGTTATATCATTCCATCGCGTCGCGAGCCCTCGCAACGTTGATGTAGGGTGGTCCTGAGGGCAAAAGCATGGTCCTGGGGGATGCGAAGCCCACTAAACATCCTCGGGGGGACGTGGCAGCCACCCAGGGGGCAGGGGGGCGAGGCCAGGATGAAAGAGGGGGGGGGGCAGAAAGCAGGAAAAGGGGAGGGGGAGAGGAGGGGAAGGGGGGCGGGGGGAGGAGGGGAAGGATGGCCGCTACGCTCCCCCCCCCGTGCCCAAAGCGTGCCAAAAGTCCCCAAGGCAGCAGATCAAACAAGAAAAAAAAACAGAAAAGGACATCCTCGGCGGATGAGCTCCTCCAGCGAATCCGTGACCGTGCTTGAGCTCCGTCTGCCGGCGGCGCGCGAAATTCTCCGCGCCCCCGTCGAAGGTGAAGCCAGCTGGGTCCCAGAAACCCATCGGGCCCTGCACGCCCGTCTCGCTCTCGAACGCGCGCAGCGGGGAGTCAGTGTACAGAGCCCAGTCGCCCCACGCGGAGCCAGTGAGGCCGTCTTGGAAGAACATCCCGATGATTGCCATCATTGCCAAACGGCCATTCGCAATCTCGGAAGTCAGCTTGCGGTTCCTGCCCTCTCCCGCCGGCATGGCGCTGCCGTTGGGCACTCCGAGCACGCCACCGTTCGCAATGTCCCCGGGTGCACGCGTAGGGTCGTGCACGAGGACGGCCTTCTCGACGGTGCCACAGAACAGAAATACCTGCACCCATCCCGCGCCCGGCACCTTGGACACCGCCGCAAGGCCGTTGGGGATGTCCTGAAAGAGCAAGCCCTTGCTCTCGGAGCAATATCCGGGCCACTTGTAAAACTCCGGCACGATATAGCCCAAGCACGCGAACATTGCCAATCGCCCGTGCTTCAGCTCGGTGGCACGCCTTCGCTTGAAGGACTCCACATCACCGTCTGCGCACATGCCGGCGGGATCCCAGAAACCAAACGGCGCCATAGCACCCAACTCGCTCTCGAACGCTCGCAGCGGGGAGTCGGTGTACAGAGCCCAGTCGCCCCACGCGGAGCCCGTCAGCCCGTCCTGGAAGAACATCCCGACGATTGCCATCATAGCAAGGCGACCGTTCGCTATCTCAGCGGCGGTGTCCAAGGTGCCGGGCGCGGGATGGGTGCGGGTATTTCTGTTCTGTGGCACCGTCGAGAAGGCCGTCCTCGTGCACGATCCTACGCGTGCACCCGGGGACTTTGCGAACGGTGGCGCGCTCGGCGTGCCCAACGGCAGCGCCATGCCGGCGGGAGAGGGCAGGAACCGCAAGCTGACTTCCGAGATTGCGAATGGCCGTTTGGCAATGATGGCAATCATCGGGATGTTCTTCCAAGACGGCCTCACTGGCTCCGCGTGGGGCGACTGGGC
Source organism: Prorocentrum cordatum (assembly GCA_963575745.1). NCBI lineage: Eukaryota > Dinophyceae > Prorocentrales > Prorocentraceae > Prorocentrum > Prorocentrum cordatum. The sequence continues at coordinate 1,599,171 of CAUYUJ010016393.1, read as the reverse complement.
TCTGTACACTGACTCCCCGCTGCGCGCGTTCGAGAACGAGACGGGCGGGCGTGCAGGGCCCGATGGGTTTCTGGGGCCCAGCTGGCTTCACCTTCGACGGGAGCGTGGAGAATTTCGCGCGCCGCCGGCAGACGGAGCTCAAGCACGGTCGCGTGTCCATGCTGGCCACCATGGGCTACATCACCCCCGAGGTCAGCGGGGAGTTCCCTGGCTATTTGTCTCCGTCGTCGGAGCTGAAGTTCGCGGACATCCCGAACGGCCTGGGCGCCATCTCCAAGGTGCCCGCCGCGGGCTGGGCGCAGATCGTTGCCTACGCCGCGTTCTGCGAGCTGTCCCAGAACCAGTCCGCGGGCACGCCGGCGGCGATGGGCGACTTCGGCTGGAAGGTGCTCACCGCCAGCGACCCGACGGAGAGGCAGAAGAAGCTGGCTGCTGAGATAGCGAACGGTCGCCTTGCTATGGTGGCAATCATCGGGATGTTCTTCCAGGACGGGCTGACGGGCTCCGCGTGGGGCGACTGGGCTCTGTACACCGACTCCCCGCTGCGAGCGTTCGAGAGCGAGTTGGGTGCTATGGCGCCGTTTGGTTTCTGGGATCCCGCTGGCATGTGTGCAGACGGTGATGTGGAGTCCTTCAAGCGAAGGCGTGCCACCGAGCTGAAGCACGGGCGATTGGCAATGTTCGCGTGCTTGGGCTATATCGTGCCGGAGTTTTACAAGTGGCCCGGATATTGCTCCGAGAGCAAGGGCTTGCCCTTTCAGGAAATCCCCAACGGCCTTGCGGCGGTGTCCAAGGTGCCGGGCGCGGGATGGGTGCAGGTATTTTTGTTCTGTGGCACCGTCGAGAAGGCCGTCCTCGTGCACGACCCTACGCGTGCGCCCGGGGACTTTGCGAACGGTGGCGTGCTCGGCGTGCCCAACGGCAGCGCCATGCCGGCGGGAGAGGGCAGGAACCGCAAGCTGATTTCCGAGATTGCGAATGGCCGTTTGGCAATGATGGCAATCATCGGGATGTTATTCCAAGACGGCCTCACTGGCTCCGCGTGGGGCGACTGGGCTCTGTACACTGACTCCCCGCTGCGCGCGTTCGAGAACGAGGCGGGCGTGCAGGGCCCGATGGGTTTCTGGGACCCAGCTGGCTTCACCTTCGACGGGAGCGTGGAGAATTTCGCGCGCCGCCGGCAGACGGAGCTCAAGCACGGTCGCGTGTCCATGTTGGCCACCATGGGCTACATCACCCCCGAGGTCAGCGGGAAGTTCCCTGGGTATTTGTCTCCGTCGTCGGAGCTGAAGTTCGCGGACATCCCGAACGGCCTGGGCGCCATCTCCAAGGTGCCCGCGGCGGGCTGGGCGCAGATCGTTGCCTACGCCGCGTTCTGCGAGCTGCCCCAGAACCAGTCCGCGGGAACGCCGGCGGCGAAGGGCGACTTCGGCTGGAAGGTGCTCACCGCCAGCGACCCGACGGAGAGGCAGAAGAAGCTGGTCGCCAGCGTGCTCGCGCGGCCGTGCTGCAGCTCGGTGCGCCGTCGGCGGCGGGCGGACGTGGCCGCGCTGCCATCCGCTGCGAAGCCGGCGGGGTCCCAGGGGCCCGCTGGGGCTAGAGCGTCCAACGAGTTCTCGATGACGCGGGGCGGGGGTCCAGTGTTCGGCGCGGCGGCCGCCGCCAGCGGCCCGCCCGAGGCGGCCGCGGCGGCGGCGGCAGCGGCGGCCGCGGCCGCGGCGCGGCCAGCCACACGCGCCAGCGCAGCCGCCGTCTCCCAAAGGCCGGCGGCGGCGGCGGAGGCCTCGGCGGCAACCGCCGCGCCCGCGGCGCAGGAGGCGGCAGCGCCCGGGCCACCAGCCGCGGCGGCGGCAGCCCAGCTCCCGCCAGCAGCGCGGGGCACGCCAGCCCAAGCAGCGGCACCGGCAGCGGCGGCGCTTGCAGCGCCACGCCCCCCCCCCAGCTGCGCGGGCGGCGGAGGGGGCCCATGGGCAGCGGCGGCAGCCCAGCGGGCAGCCAGCGCCCGCCGTTGGCCCCGGCGGCGGGCGGCACGCGACAGCGCAGCGGCGGCGGCACCAGGCGCGCCCGGAGGACCGCCAGCGCCAGCCGCCAGCCGCGGGGAAGCGCCCGCCATGGCACGGGAAGGGGGGGGGGCCAGGAAGGGGCACCCCTTCCCGGCCCCCCCCCGGGCGCGCCGGAGGTCAGGGCGGCCGACCTCCGGCCCCAGGCGCGCGGGCGACGGGCCAGCTCGGCAGCCTCGAGCCAGAGCAGCCTTGAGCCAGGGCCACGGACACTGGTGGGGATACTTTCTGACTGGCGGCTCACAAGGACGGCCCCAAGGAGCGGCATGGTCTCGACAGGGGCACAGGGCGAGAAAATTAGCTGCTGGGGCCCATAGGCCGCGGCAGCGGGCGCACGTGCCAGGGACAAAATGATCCTTATTAAGACGCAGGCGACCCGAAACGGGGAACGCAGGCATCAAACTAGAAAACGGACGGAAGGAGCAGTCGCACAAATGGCGCCAGCTCAGACCGCACCGAACAGCGCGCGCGGGCGTGGACCACGCCGCGCAGCGGCTGCACGGAGGGGCCGGGGTGGCCGCGCCGTCCAACACGAAGAGGAGGCCAGGGAACAGGAGAGGCACGGCAAGCGCGAGGGGGCGCGGCGGCAGGAGAAGGGGGAAACAGGTGGAGGCCTCACTCACAAGGACTCATAGGATGCACTGGGCACGAGCGACCGTCCTATTCAAGGGAGCAGCGGCCCTGTCAGAGTCCTCGGCCTGCAGCTTGCCTGACACTGAAAGTCGGGGGGGAAGCAGCTGCAAGCGCTGGTCGAGTCCCCTAGACCACCTTGCGGGAGGGCCGTGGTGAACTGCCAAAGGATAAACCAGTTGTGCAGTAGCTAGAACTCGGAGGCGACGCCCGCCGTGGAAAGCGAGTCGTCGACGTAGTCGGCGCACAACGCAGGCGACTTATCCGTCGCAGGGGACGGGGGCACGAAGTCGCGGGCGTCAACCGTGGTAACAAGGGCAGACCTGCTGGGGGATCCGCGGTGACCTGTCAAAGGGTGAACCACTTACCAGGAATGCGCTCGCCCCAGGTCCGGCCTCAGGTGGTGCCGAAGCGAGGAGGCGTGCAGGTCTGCGCCTTGCCGTAGCCCAGCACCTGGAACGCCGCGAGCCGAGCGTGTCCTCGCGGGCGATCCGCGCCCCGTCGCGGGGGCGCGAGGATCCCGTTCCTGCGGGGCCAGACTGTCGCTGACCATCGCTGTCCAGATCACTCCTTGGCAGCTTCTGCTGTCAATATGCCTGGCTCTGAAAGTTGGGGGGGGGGGATGCAGCTGCAAGCATTGGTCGAGAACCCCGGGCCACCCTGCGGGAGGGCCGAGATGAACTGCCAAAGGATATACCACTTGTGCAGTAGCAAGAACTCGAAGGCGGCGCCCGCCGTGGGAAGCGAGTCGCCCACGTCGTCGGCGCACACCGCGGGCAACTAATCCGTCGCGGGGGACGGGGGCACAACGTTGCGAGCGTCAACCGAGGTAACAGGGGCGGACCTGTTGGGGGAACAGCGGTGACCTGCCAAAGGATGGACCACTTGCCAGGACAGCGCTCACCTCAGGTCCGGCCCAGGACAGCGCTCACCTCAGGCGGCCTCAGGTGGTGCCGGGGCGGGGAGGCGTGCAGGTCTGCCCCATGCCGAAGCCCAGCACCTGGAGCGCCGCGAGCCAAACCAAGTCCACGCGGGCCAACCGCGCCTGCTCCAAGGGCTGGAGGAGCCCGCGCCCGCGGGGACAGACTGCTTCTGACCCTGGCTGCCCAGATCATCACTGGCAGCCGCTGCTGCCCGCGTGCGCCTCGGAGCCCTGTCGGCGAGCCTGCGGGCGCCCATGGATGTCCGAGTGCCCCGGTGGATCTTGGTTGGTAGGGGGGAATTCGAGCGGCACTGCGCGCCGCATCAACACAAGAGGAGGAGAAGGAGGGGAGACGCGGCCGAGAGCCGCACAATCCGGTGAATTGAAGGAGGAGAAGGAAGAGGCAACACCAAGGCCGATGCTGTGTGGTCGGAGTCGTCTCTGGGCCCTCCACCGCTCCCTGCGGAGAGTCTTCAGTGACCGCAGGGGGAACGACACGCCGGACCTCTGATGGGGAACTGCGCTGTCACTTGCCAAGAGCAGCACAGCCTGGAGAATGCGCGTGAGGTGTAGCCACGTGACGTGGCACGACGGACGTGACCAAGGCCTCCAAACTTGGGATGGTCCGTCGCACTGCAGCGCACCCAGGCGGGGCACACTTGGACGGGGGCGCAGCAAGAGCCGCACAAACTGATGAGAGGTAACGTAAGGTGGAGCGCTGGAGGTGGGCCTCTGGCCAACATTCCCAGTCATCGAAAGTGGGTGCCCCGGAGGGGGGGCATTGACGGCCCCCTGTCCCGTGGGTAGTCAGGTCTGAGGAGACACGGGGGGGTGGATTATTTCAGCCACCGCCCCACTGTCCAGGATGGAACCACGAGACCAGCGTGGGCTGTCTAGTACGCAGCGCATGGGTATTGGTGCACCTCTGCCCCAACAGAGGTAGCGCGGGGGTATTAGGGCCTAGGCCTGGCGCCGCGGTGAAACCTGCCCGCATCAAGGTCAGAAGCAACCGCGAGGGAAGCTTGACCGTGGGGGACTGACACCACACGTAGTCTTCAGCCCCCAGACCCTGCATCGCTGTGCGAGGCAAAGGGCCGGTTGAGGACCATGGGGCTGCCAACCCAGCGGGCGCTGCCAGGCGCTGCGGGGTCCCAGATGGCCCACAGGGTCAGCGCGACGGAGACCACCTTGTAGAGGTAGGGGGATGCTGCTCCCAGCTGCCCAAGATCATTGTTGTCCAGGAAGCACGCGTTGCGTTCCATGACGGGCCGAGTAGCAACTCTGAGAATCGACGTGCTCTGGTAGACCAGAAATGGTTTGAGCCACAGACAGGCTGCGCAGACCATCCTCCACGGGAAGCAGGTAAGGGAGACGGCAGGCGGGGGGGGGGGAAGCGGGTAGCAAGCACAGTGAAAGGTCCCAGTCGAGGCGGGCCGACATCCCCCGAGCGCGGGGAAGGGGGTGGGCACGAAGCGGCCGGGCTATACCGCGATCGCTTGGGGCGGAAGTTTTATGCCCGCTGACGCTTGTCCGCGTAATGGGTTTCACCTCTGGGGGAAGACCGTTTCCCCTTGGCCTTCCAATCAGTGTCGGTCCATGTGTCCTGCTGATGGTCCCACTCGTCCCAGGACTGCCACGCACGCCAGGGTGCTGCAGTGTCCGTGCGGCAGCCCTGTCTTCAGTGGACCATGGGGGGATCTTTGCAGCCTCCTTGCCCTCGCCGGCCCATGGTGGTGAGCGTCCGCTTCCGATGGGCGCGTCGGCAGTGCGTAGTCTGGTGTCGCGCTGCGTGAGTCTGCGCTGCTTTTCCATGACGCTTGGCCAGTCGACGTGGAAATGGTATTCTCTGTCCATCCTGTAGGCGTCGTATCCCATTTTGCTCCATGCCTGGAGGAATTCGTCGCATTGCTGCACCGTGTTTCGCCTGGGGTCGGACTTGATGTTGACCCAGGCGCTCCCTTGACTATAGGCTGCCTTTCTGACCCGGGCGCTCCAGGCCCCATTAAACGCGCCTCCCAGAGTCTTCTGCATTCGTGATCTTATCTGGTGCCAGCTCGTCCCTTGCGACGTCTGCATCGTCAATGGGTCTCAAGTGCATGGGGAGACCTCCCTATGGGGTCATCAGGGCGCGCTGGTGGGATTGCTGCCGTCCGTGCGTCGTGCCACCAGCTCTGGGTGTTGTGGCACGGTCTGGGAGCGCTGCGATGCTGTGTGGCTGAGCGTTCTCTGGGGCTGCCTTCGTCGACTGTGGGTGGTCGGCGGCCAACTTCGCTCCCCGATTGCCTAAGTGTTCTGCCGTCGCTGACTGCGTGAAAGCTCCAGGTCCGATCCTCTCTGGGGCGGGGCGGGCTTCGTCTCTCCTCCATGCGTCACTGGATGCTCCTCGGTCGGCAGCCTGCGCAAATGGGGACCAGGCTTTCGAGTCGGCCCTGTGGGGGGGCTGGGTCCAGAATGGGGGAGACTTTGGGCCGACTTCCGGTCGGTGGGTGCTGGGCCGCCGGCGTCGTCCTCCCGATGTGTAGGGCTGGCCTGCGACCCGGAGTCAGCCGGGAGATCCGGCGGGCTGCCGCGTGCCTGGACGTCCGGCTCGGATTTCTTGTCGGCATCGTCATCCCAGTCTATCCCTTCCACGTCGCCGTCGCCATTCCAGTGCTCTGATGAGGACAGCACCTCTTCTGGGGCCCCGTCGGGCTGGCCTGGTGCGCGGGGTTGTTGGGGTGAATCGTTTGCGCGGGTCGGGGGGGCGTCGTGATCTCCAACGTGTCGGTCGGTTGGGGGCGTTGCCTTCCCCTGGGGCCTGTTGAGCCAGATGGCTGCAGGAGACTCATCTTCTGCCGCGCCTCTGGTCGTCGCATCCTGGGGCTGGGCGGCGAGGAGTTGCATCGTTCCTCTGGTTAAGTAGTTCTCAAGCCTTGTCGGTGGGGGCCCTGCCCTTTCTGATTATCGAGGTTGCTTGCGTAGCGCTCCCAGTCCTCCTGGTACTTCGAGTTGCTCTCCACCACGTGTGAGACTACCCTGGCAGCCGCAGCCCTCTGTCCATCCCATGGGATGCATGGGGGATGGCCGTTGCTTGGGATTTCTTCTCCGTAGATTGAAGCAAGGAAGGGCAGCAGTTGCTCGAAGGGCCATCTCGTTTCGTCGGTTACATCGCCCTCGGCGTCCTCCCCCTGTTGCTGCGCGAAGGCGGCCCAGAGGGTGTAGGCTGCGTGGCTCCACTCGATCAGGTATTTCACCAGGGCGCGAACAGGGCCTCTCGACTCACCCCCTTCCAGACGGAAGGTGGAGTAGGTGGGCAGCAGGGGCGCCGGGGGCGGCTGCAGGTCGGGAAGAGAGTAATTCATGGTGGCTCTATCGGCCGGGCCTCTTGTTCATCGAGCTCAGTGGGGGGCCGTGCCGACCGGTCCTCGCGCGGTGGGACAGGCGCGTCGGTGTCTTCGACTGGTGCCCTGCTCCCTGGGGAGAGGTGCGTGGACATGTCGTAGTTGTAACTGTCCTCGGGGACTTCTGTTGTGGCCTGCCGCTGAGTAGGGCTAGCAGGGTACACCTCGTTGGAATAGTGGTCGAGTATGTGGTCGAGGACGCCCGGGGCAATGTTCAAGATGTGAACATGGCGCCTCCTGCAGGCCCATTCCGCGTTCACTGCTGCCTGATCCATAGGGAGGGCATTACGTCCCACGGCGGGAGGCCTGTCTGTTCGTTGCAGTTTGCTTATGCCTCAGGGCGCCACATGAAGCATCCGAGGGCAGGGCGGCCCAGCTTCCATTCCAGCAAGGGGGAACCGGGGGGACAGGTGTCACACGTGGCTGAGTAAATTTGGGCGTGGTGCGCTTCTGCACCAAGCCTGCCGTCGGTAAGCCTGTGGGGTGGGATGGCGGCACCGACGCTGGATGGCTGGCAGGGGCGCGGCGCCCGCATGACGAGGTCCTTCAGGGTGGACGGAACCGGGGCATCGTTTGGACGACCGAACCCCAGCGGGAGGCTGGACAGCGAGGGGAGGGTCCGAGCTCTCTTGCGCGCTCGGTTTTCTTCCATTCTGCGCTTATACTCCTGCAGACGTTGCTGCATGGCCTTCTTGGCACCGCCCTCAGCCTGGTTGGGGTCGGGAACCTGGACTCCCTTACTCTCCAGGGACCTGGCCCAACACAACTCGCAGAGCCATCTGCAGTTCTTTCCCTTCATGTATGCCTGTGCGCGGTTCTGTGCTAGCAGCTCACGGGTGTCGTCATCCTCCCAAGTGCCGGCTGCGCCCTGCAGTCCCGTGCTGGCGCAGCCGTCGCAGTTGAAACGGGCCTCCTTCTGCAGCCTGCAGAATCGCTCGTCCCGTACTACTAGGGGGGATAGCGCTGCGCCGGGAGCTGGTGAGGCCGGGAGGTCCTCGTCGAGGCGGCGGTTGGACATCGCGACCCCGCCTCATATCTACTGCAGGTCTGACATGGTGCGTGGACTGCCGAGCCCATCTTCTGAACCGGTCAGCGCCTTGTGCAGCTGGCAGATGGAGCAGTCTCCACGCTTACCTGTTTGACGTCCGCGGGCTGGACTATCACCTCCAGTGCGCGCATGGGGGCCTCCAGGGTGAAGTCGTGCTCCTGCATTCCTGCCCATGTCTGAGGGCATTTGTGCGTCGCCGCAGTCTGATGGTGATGGGCGAAGGGGGCCAGCGTGCCGACACGGCGGATGACCTGCTCCATCTTGGAGTGGGGAGAGGCAAAGTCGGCAAGCTTGCAGCCCCAAGTGACGGCAAACTGGCTGCGGAATTCCTTGTGGGCTTCCTGCCAGGGAAGGCAGAGACCCATCGCCGCTTCTATGATGCCACCTGTGGCCTCTGGATGTGGGAATGGCCAGAGCGTAGCGCGCGGCCCCCGCAGTTGCAGCATCATCACCACGAGGAGGACTCTGAGCGTGGGGGCGTTGAGTGGGCGCCCGTCGTTTCCGCGCAGGGCAGGCGCGAGTGCCGATTCGACCTGTTCTGGGCGGAGCAAAGAGTGTAGGTGTTCCATCCCAGGGTGCACCCTGTGGCGTTTGCAGCTGCATGTGGCTGGGCCCCAGTCAGCGGGGAACTGGGGGAGCGCGCCGACGGGAGTGCACCTGCTCGAGGGCTTGGGGCGGCGGTTGCTGCCAACGGCGTGGGGCAGCGGGGGAAGTGAGGTGAGCGGGGCACTCAGCTGTGCCGCGTGACAAGGTGTGCCCAGTCCTAGGAACCAGACCAGGGCTGCCCACGTCAGGTTGTATACCAGGTTGCTGGCGTCGATTCCGACCTCGACGTCCAAGCAATACCCCAGGTGGCTCCAGGCCTTCCGATCGAGGCGGCCCGGCTGCCTCGGGGTGGCACCCACGGACCACTGGTGGGGATGGAGCCCGGCAACAGTGAAGAGGATGACTGCCATTGCAGGGTCGTCGACAAGCTTCTGCGCGCTGTCTGCGGTGGCTTCGCCGAGCTTGTCCCAGGAGAACAGGAGGTCGAGCGGTGCAGCGATGCGCTCCGCAAAGCTGTTCTCCATGGAGGTCGTGGCTTTCTTAATGGCGTCGTCTAGGCCTTTTATGCTATCGTCCCCAGTGTGGGTGGGGGTGGCAGGTATCTATGTGGTGAGGTCCTTGATGGGGTCGAACTCCTCGTCGGTCTGCAGCCTCACCCTTGTGCCCAGGTCGGCCCCTTCGAAGCGGGCCCATAGCTTGGCAAACCTCCCGTACTCTGACAGCTCACGCAAGCGAGCTCCTGTGGCAGCGCCAAACATCCTTCCGTCCCCGAGGATGACCACGTTGGTGGTGGCGCGTGTGATCGCGGCGTTCACTCTGTTGAGATTGTCCATGAAACCCCAGTCGTGCCAGCTGTTGGGCCGGGTGGTCAGGTATATGACTAGATCTGCCTCTCCGCCCTGACTGGAGTCTATAGTGGAGATGGTTAGCTTGCCGCTGGCATGGTGCTCCTCTGCGATTTGTCGCAGCCTGGGGAAACGCAAGCCGATCCCGGTGAGGGGGGGGCTCCATGGTGCGAACACGCGCTCGTGGTCCTTGGTGTCATCGTCGTGTTCGGGGGGATGGGCGGGGTGACCTCCAATCTTGGCTGGTCCGCCCTTGCCCTTCCCTTTGTCCTTGGCCTTGGTCTGCCCGAGGGCGCCGCTGATGCTTCGCCCTGACTGGGGCCAACCGTTCTCAAGGACTGCACATTGTAGCTGGTAACCTACCACGACGCGCACGGTTGTGCCGTTCCTCATGGCGGGCAGGGGCGCTCGCACGATGTCCACCGTTTGCGCGGCCTCTGGAAGGTTCGCATATCCTGAATGAAGGTTGGATGTGACCTCGAGGGAGGGGTTATCCACCAAGATGAAACGGTGCCTCTTTTCAGGACCCTGGGGTTCCGGTGCAAGGTCCCGCAGCATCTTCTCCAAGTCTTCCGAGGGGGTGGCCGCGGCTTCGGCGAGCGCCTCGAGCCTTTCGCTGTCCCAGGGCAACAGCTCCCGCCATGGTAGTCCTTCAACCAGTGGCCTTTTCCGCGAACGGGTCGGTGAGCCCCGACCGTATTGAGTTATTCTAGAAGGCAACATTGGGCAAGGAAAGGAGCAGGGGGCGCATGCGGTAGCAGAGGTTTAGTTGCACCACTGCTGATGTATCATCTCCCAAGGCATTGTGCAGCCGATCGGATATGGAGATGCATAGCCCGAGGTCGGCCGCCTTTCTGGAGAGGACGGCGGGGGGAAGTTGTTTGGGGTCGCCCACCAGCACCAAGTGTCCGCCGGAACGGATGACACTGTCGAGCGACATGGCGGCCATCAGCTCGCGGGCTTGTCCTGCTTCATCGATGATGAGCAGGGCTACTGGTGCAGCATGCCTGAGGGCTTCCGCAGATTCGCGTGTCGCGATGATCGTCTTGGCGCCCCTAAGCAGCTGTGCACGGAAAGCATTGAATTCCTTGGAGGGCCCGCCTTGGCGCGGGGGGCGATTGCGCTTTCTGTAGAAGTGCCCCCCCGGAGTGAGCGGGGCAAGTCTCTGCGCCACCCGGAATTCTTTGGCCAGGCGGACGCACCTGTTAGGGAAGCTTGTCCTGCGTCGTAGTCTGCCTGCTTCGTGCGCACCCCCGAGGCCGACGGCGGGCTGGCCCGCTGCTGCGTTGGACCCGGCGGTAAGTGCCACTGCCTGCCCTTCGGGGAGCGAGTCGGCCCAAGTGTCCATGGTGGCGACTGCAAAGACCGTCTTGCCAGTCCCGGGGGGGCCGCGCACGACCGCCACGTGGCGTTGTCTGGCGGCGGCCAGGGCACGCGCCGTATCGTCGTTAAGTCGGTGGCGCTCGGCGCCTTCGTCAAGGGTGAGTGCTGGGGGGAGGTCTCTGACTCGCTGAAATACCTGCCCAGTGGCATTGTCCACCTCTTCGTCGGAGAAGGGCGCGTCCAACGGCTCCTCGTTCTGCTGCTGCGGGCCGGCAGCATTACTGTTCGCCGCTGCCGGGGGTGTGCCAGGCGCCTGGGCCTTGATGGCGGCCCTCGCCCGCGAAAGGAGGGAGTTGCCGCGCGCCCTGGTGTTTTCCACGTCGTTGGCCAGCGCCCTGTTCTTCCTGTCGGCGGTGCGGAAGGTGGGGAGGAAACAGATGACGTCGAGCGGCGTGCCCGCAAGGTCGTCCGGGGCCTGCTGCAGCTTGTAGATTTCGCTGATGGCATTGGAGATCCGCCAATACTGCAACCTGGGGGGTGCCTTGTCCAGCCTGTACCAGCCGTCTCCCACCTTCTCTGGTTTGGGGTGCGCACCGTCGGGGTGGAACTCCCCAAATTTGCCCGTGTCGTACAAGGCCAAGGCTTGGTTCGTGGGGAACTTGGCCCCCTGTCGTAGCCCCATGGCTTCGCAGTCGTGGAGGGGGGTGGCGCTGCCGAAGTCTGGGGGCCAGAGCAGTTTGAGCGAAGCAACCTGATCCACCGTTGGGCTGGTGATGCTGAGAAGCAACGCACGAGCTTCCTGCCCACCCTCCAGTCCCCTGAGAAGTATCTTGAACTCCCGCGGCCATTGCAAGCGCAGCGCAGCTTCCCCTCTTGGAAGGGAAACGCATTGCGCAGCCTGCACCTGTCTAGGAGTGCGCTGGGGGCCTGCTCGCTGATGGGGGTGACCGACACGCCAAGCGCGCAGCTCTGCCTTCGGACCAGGTCTGCTCTGGCCTTTGCAGAGCCGTCCCATGCAGTTTCGGTGGCTGCCATGCACTCGGTCCAGGCCAGCCTTTCCAAGGCGTTCCCTCTCTGTCGTAGATCCTGCTCCCAATGCTTCGGGGGGCTCACCCCGGAGCGGACCGAGCCCGTGGGGGTGTGGAGGCGGAATTGGGCTCCCGGGCTGCTGGCGGGGACATCGTAAAGTCGGGTGATGGCGTCTGCTGCTGCGGGTGCTGATGACTCCATTATCGCCTGTCTGCTCAGGGGGGGAGGTCGTCCGGCCAGTCGCCTTCACCTTCGCGTGAGGGCCTTGTTCGATCCATTGAGTCCTGAGAGGAGGCTCTGCTGGACGCATTGGCCCGTCTCTCCCTCGGGAGCACATGAGTGGCCATCCAAGTGAGGCGGGGGGTGCGTCTGCGGGGGGCGGTGGCGGCGGTGCTGAGCCTCCCCAAGCACTGGCTGTGCTCCAGGATGTCACACCCCAACCCCCTCGGCAGTGGCCGGGCGGTCGTAAGTCTGTCGAGTGAACGGTGTCAGTGGAGATGGAGAAGTCGAATGGGTCGCTGCGGAAAAGAAATTGACAGGGACGTAGTCCCAATCTTCTGGGAAGGTCCACCCTGGCAGATGCGGCAGTGGGCCCTCCTTCACTGGGCATGGCAACTCCCAGCCGGTCCATAAATGCCTGTCGATGGTGCGTTTGGTCACCCGGTCGACGTTCTGACCCAAGGTCCTGGTCCAGAGATTGCCTTGATCGGTATAATACCTGGGGTCTGGCCACCCTGTGTCTTGCTGCTTCGCTGCCTCCTTGGCGTGGTCTCCATCCAGGAGGTGTCCTTTGCCTTCGCAATCTTTGGCACACCTCGCACCGCCAGCGCCACTCATGGTTGAAGTGCGCCCACCTGAGCCATGGGCACTCCCGCGCCCGGAAGGGAGATAGGCCGTCGACCTTGTCCGGGCCATCTGCACAGGGTTCGGTGGGGGAGTGCCTTCGGGCCAGTGGCCCGTTATTGCTCTTCTTCGTCATCCTGTAGAAAAAATGGGGAAGTTCAGCCGAGAGCCGCAGAACTGGAAAATGTGAATGGTGGAGGACGAACTTGAGCCGCGGCAGCAGTGACCTGTGGTCGCGGGGATCGGTCGACCGGCGATCCGATCGGGGCGGAGCAGGGGGGAGAGAGGAGGGGGGGGGTCCAGCAGGAAAGCGGCCTCAGCCGCTTCCGCGGGGTCGCATAGGTTGGCCCCCCGTAAGTCGACGCCGGGAAAATGCTCGGGCTGGGTGGGGGCGTCACACGCCCAGTGTACGCGTGAGGTGACAGCGGTCACGCCTTCCTTGCGGAGGGCATCGGCCCAATAGACCCCGATGGTGGCAAGGCTGCCCGCGGCCTTGTTTAGCCTCCGTCTGGCCGCTTGCCACGTGAGCACCCAGCCAGCACCTTCTGCCTGCTCAAGGGCGTCCTCCATCTGCCGGGCCAGATGAAGCCTTCGGTACCTGGCGGCACCGGCGCCGTATCGGACCGCTGCGAGGTTGTCGCCGACAATCCGGGCTGCCCGGATTGGGCCCTTGAGGTGGGGGAGCAGCGCCAGCCCGGCTCGGCAGCCTGCCACTTCCGCCATCTGTGCGTTGTCGCAGTCGGGGAGTGCGACAATGGCAATGGCCAGGACCTGAGGGGAGCCAGTGTTGGGATTGCGATGCCACAGAATGGTCCCAGCGCCGGAGACCTTGTCTGCGCCTTCGATGGACCTTGCGCCACCGTCAAAGGTGACCTCACAGGGCCATTGGGTAGAGTTGGAGTCGGGGAAGGGCGAGCTGCGGACAGTGACCTCGTCGCCTGGCCCCAGGCGCGCGTTGGCGATCAGCGTGGTGGTGTGGGGCCCGCACTCCCGACAGAAAGCCGAGGACCATCTGGCGGTGGGAGAGTCGTCGGTCCTGGGGCATGGGAACCATCCGTTTCCTGGGGGCACCCATGCAGCCCGTGTCTGGGGCGCTTGCAGGACCACGATTCTATCCCCCGGTTTGTGGTGTCTGGTGACGATTGGGAGTCTGCGAATCTCGCCTCCTACCCTGCGTGCATGTCGATGCAAGTGGGGCCTAGCGGCTCCACAGATCGCTCTTCCGGGGGCGGTGCACGGGTTGCAAGCGCGGCAGGTGTCGCGCAGGATGGTCCAGACGGCTGTCTCGTCTGGGTTGCTGCTCCTGGGGGGTTTGTCCACCCCGTGCCCCTCCTCCTCGCTGTCACCTTGCTGATCGATGTCGGCGGTTACTATGCCGCGCAGAATGAGTCTGGCGGTTTCGTCGGCCTCCAGGGGGGAGGCGGCGAGGTTGACGCAGTACCTGAAGGAAATTTGGTGCAGCACTTTCGCAAGCATGGGTTGGTGTTCGCCGGTGCTGGCGATTGCTTGGGCGAGGGTCGGTGGGTCGTCGGGGCCCCGTATGGTGCACCAGGCAAGCGCCGCGGCTGGGCACCAGCGCCAGACGTGCTCCGTGGTCGCTTCTCCGAGCCCACAGAGTGGGCATCGTCAATGTGGTCCGCTTCTGTTGGGAGGTTGTAGGTGCCCCCGTGCGCGCGCGCGGGCCTCGGCTTGGCCCCGTAGCGGGGGGGGGGGGGGAATTTCAGGTGGCAGAATCTGCCAGATAGCGGATGCATGTGGGCCTGGGCCGATGCATCTCGCGCACCAGGCAGCGCCCTCGTCGTCGGGGCCCGCGGTGATCCACGCGTTTCTGGCTGGTGCTCCGCATGGGCACCTGCGTGGTCTTCTTTCGCCATCACCCCTTCGTCTTGCCGAGCCCGGTATTCCGTTGCTGAGGGCCCTAATCACGTGGTGCGCTTCAGTGAAAGAGGCGCAGTGGTGTAGCAAATGCCATTCCTCCCCGTTGGAAGGTTGCCATCTCCTCCCTTGGCTGGTATCCAAGGGCCATCTTGCGAGGTTGCGGCTGTGCATCTGGGCCCATGCATCCGCGTGGGAGATCCTGCCAGACTGTTTACCTTCGCGGAGGTCGGGTTGCTGCTTAGCGCGCTGCAGGGCCCGGGCGGCTTTCCGCTCGGAGATCATCTTGGGTCTGGGGGGGAACGCCTCGGGCTCCTGAGCAGCCTGGTTTGCCCATCTCAGCAATTTGTTCCACCTGTTCCCGGCGCGCTTCCTGACAAGCATGGGCCCCCAGAAATCGTTGAGTGCGCGTGCTCTGGCGGCGACCGCGCGGGCAGTCGCGGCCGGGCATCTGGGGGCGCCCTGCACCTGGAAGCGCGCGCCCACCCCCGCAAAGACAAAATCGGAGACCCAGGCGGACCCGGCCAGACCAAGAGCGGCCCTTAGTTGGGCGCGCAGTTCGCGCTCTTGCACGACGTCGGGGAGGGCGTAGCGGGCAGCGCACGGCGCCAGTGAGACAAGGTGCGCATTCCATGTGGCGGCCGTGCGCGAGGGGGGCATCTTTGCCAGGCGCAGAGCCATGGCTCTTTCTCTGATCTTGGGAAGGTGACGGTCCCGTGTGCTTTTGCATAGGGCGTCTTCCTGCCCTTTGGCGAGTCCTCCGTTCG
Organism: Prorocentrum cordatum; assembly: GCA_963575745.1. NCBI lineage: Eukaryota > Dinophyceae > Prorocentrales > Prorocentraceae > Prorocentrum > Prorocentrum cordatum. The sequence goes on along the minus strand of CAUYUJ010016393.1, from coordinate 1,583,903 downwards.
GGGGAGGCCCGTCGCCTTCTGCGGCGCGGGAAACCACCGCTGCCCCCAGGTGGGGCCACTGGTCCCGCACTGAGGAACCTCCGAAAGAAGTGTGCTCCATGAGGGCCCGCCACCACTCGTGATTGCCGGCGCCAGTTGGGTCGGCACTGCCCTGTGCTGCTTGCCACGATTGCTTGGATGAGCTCGCTGGGGGGCGCAGAAATAAGCACGTTGTCACCGTCCTGTTCGTGATGGGCGGGCGCCTCTTCCAGCGCGGCTCTGAGCGCTGTGGAGTCCTCGGCGCGGATTCCTCTGCAACGGTGGGCCTCGACCAGGAGTCCGGCAGCCTTGGCAGCCCCGGGGAGGGCGATGGCCGCGCGTAGCGCCTGCTTCGTTGTGCTGAATAGAGCGCCGAGGTCGTCGACGTAGGTGGGATCATCGTCACCAGTAATGGAGGATATCGCAGAGATGAGGGGGTCGTACCCCATGCTCCAGAGGAGCGGGGAGGCCGTGCCACCCACCCCAACCGACCTCCGCAAGCGCCGCTCGGGACCTTTGTACTTTTCCTTGCATATCTGTACCCTTCGCTCGTCGACCAATGAGTTGAGGGTTTGTAGCAACCACGACGGGAGCTTCCATCTACGAAGGCGGCTGGTCACGCATCGAAGTGATACTCTCGAAAGCCTTATTTTGGTCGCAGAAGATGACAGCCGTGCCAGGGGCGCTGCCCAGTGCGATAGCGGCGCGGTTGACAAACGCATCGACGGCGGCGGTGTGCCGGTCCAGGAGTGCGGCCCAGGCAGGGCCCGGTTCAGATGGGGGCTCGGGGGGGAACCCAGGTGCAGGGTCACCTTTGTGATGTTGGGGCCGCATTGTCCTCCTCGCTTGGCAGCCTGGTTGGGGTTGAGGAGCGGTTCGACAGCCGGGCCTGTTAGGTCAGCCAGAGAGGCGCCATACAGCCGTCGAATGCAGGTGGGAAGCTGCAGCGGTCTCATGTCGTTGGGGGCTTCCGCACCGGGCTTCTTCCCGATCCACACTAGCAGGTCGACAAAGGGCCCTAGCACCTCCTCGATGAGTGACGGGTTGAATTCAGCGGCGTGCCACGCCTGCGCGATGAGGCAGGCGACGAATCTGGCACCGGGATGATAAGCTTCGTACGGCACCCCGTCCACCCCTGGGGCGCTCCCACCGGGGGTGAGGACGGGGGCGGCTAGTCTTGCCCAACTTGGCCTGGGCCTGTCCGTGACATCGATACCGGGGTGTCGCTGGAAGTAGAGGTCAAATAGTCTCTTGGCAGTGCCGAGGAGAAGAAGGGCAGAATGCCATATCGCACTGCGGCTGTCCCAGAGGGCGTTGTCGATCTGGTTGGGCCTGTCGTGCCACGTGCCGTTGTGGTCACGCACGCCTAGGATGGCGTGGGTTTTCTTGTATATCTCCCGCCCTGTCCTGTAGTGAGCTGCCAGGGGTGAGCGCTCCGCCCCAGGACCTCTTTGTGAGGGGGACAGGCGCGCTGCTCTTCTCTGTGTGACCTCGGCGTCCCACGTCCTGAGCCACCGGCCAGCCTGTTATGGGGTGAGGTCTTGCCCATCCCAGCCATACTCATGAAGCCAAGCCGCCAATGTTCCCACAAGGCGTGTCGTCTCACTCTTCTGACTAGCTGCTGCGAGCAGGGAGCCTGGAGAGGCCCGCGTCCTGTGTGTTTTCCATTTGTTCCACCAGTCCCGCAGTGCTGAGGAGAGGGCATGTCTGCCGAATCTCATGAGGGGATAGGCGAAGCGTGAAGAATTTCGCCAAACTCGCGCCCCCAAGGCCGCGCCCCCTTGTACTAAATGACGTAAAGACTGCCAGCCGTCCTTGCATGAGACTCCGATCTTGCTTCAAGTCGGCACCAGAGCATCCCAACATGGCTCTGATATCTCCCATTTTGGTCGAAAACGGGCCGGCGGCAAAGGGCGAGCGCCCTGACAGATAACCGTCTGAGCCTCTCTAAAATATTCCCAATGGCATCTGGCTCAACCCGCCAGCCACGCGGAACAACCTGGGCGGGGTACTCTCGATCGGCCTTCCCGCTCCAGGTGGCCCAGCCCAAGATGACTCCAGGACAATTCAACATGCCCTCCAGACGGCCCAAGAGGCCCACAAGACGCCCCTAAAGGGGTCACAGAAGACCTCCAGGAGGCCCACAGAAATGACTCCCTTGGGCTTATCCAGAGTTCCTACGCTCTCGCCTTTTCGGGCTTCCGACACCTGAGGACAGCTACGGGGCCTCCAAGATAGCCCCAAAACTGCCTCACAACCCGCCAAATAGGCCCGAACACGGGCCAGGAGGGCCCTATGACGGTCCTCAACCGCGCGTGGGCAGTTCTTCTGTGAGACATGGAAGACATGAAGGACGTGTGATAGGCAACTCCGAGCCGCCGGCGTTCAGGACGTAGTCGGGTTTGCTCTTTGGGGCGCGTATCTTCATCTGCTCGGCGACCAGCAGCTGGGCCTGGTCGTCGACACCGTCAAGGAAGTCCCGGTGGTACTCCTGGCCGCCGAGGCAGACCAGGACAACGATGAGCAGGTCGAAAAGGGTAGGAGGAATGGGTCGGGGAGAGGAACATATAAATGAGGATAAGGAGAAACGCTAAGGCGGTGGAGGGATAAGGAGATAAGGAACAAGGGGGCTCTGAAGGGGGCTAGCAAGGAACAGGATCTGGCGAACCCACGACATGACAGGCGCATCATCCCAGGGAGATGTTCCCAAATTTTATCAATCTAGACGAAAAATACCCAGGCCCGTGGTGGGCCTGCCGGAAGCGGCAAGTTGAACGTCCCTCAGCAGCTGGTGGCCGCAACTATCGCCCAACATTTGGCATCGATGCGGAACTCCCTTGTGCACCGAAAGGTGGGTCCTTGAGGATCGGATGCGTTTTCCGATGTCTCGTGGGGTGGTCGGGGGAGTACAGGGGAACGATTGTGGGTCAACCAGTGGAGGCAATGTGGGGGTGGGGCCTAGCGAGGCTTCCACTCGATGGTGGGGACTCAAGAACGAGCGGTCCATGGGAGGGTGTGCGGGCATGAAGGGGACATGGATGGGACACTGCTCCCAGAATGAAGTAGTAATCCCTGGTGCCAGAGGGGTGCATGAAGTCGCCCTCTTCCGACGAGAGGAGGATCTCCCATACTGAAGTGGTAGTCCGTGGTTTGAAGCGGCTACGCCAGGCGTTGAACCAAACAGCTGAATCGATTGTTGGCACACGACAAGGTCAACAAAAAAATGTCCCAACTGCCGTAAGCAAAACTAGATGATACAACGTGTCTGCCCGTGGCATGATCAGTGCTTGACAGAGATCGCGACAACTTGTAATGGATCTCGAGAAAGCGCTGCGCACGGGGCACGGTACAAAAAAGCAAGAACGACGCACGGCCCATGAAATGGCAAGAACAAATGTGAGGAAGGAGGTAACAGGGTATGCGTACTTCTTATCAAAAACATGAATTCCCAACCATCCTGTGGTGCTGGGTCCTCGTTTTGAAGAGACGGCGCCCCGCGTTCCTCTCCTCCTGCAAAACCCCGAGGAGGGTTCTGCACGGGAGATCGGTGACAGCGATGACGATCGGTCACCTTTTTTACCTCAGCACGGCGAAGCAACTCTCGGTAGCTTCAGCCGTTAAATACTTGAGCCAAACGGTAACGGGGACACCTTCACTCCCCAGTCACCTGAATGCTCACATGTTAACACCCCCCCTCGGACGCTAGTCCGTATAGGCTGACGGGGAGGCGTCAACACTCACGGAAACAGGTCAAGCTAGACAAAACGTCGCACGCAAATGACGTTAAGCCTCAAGTCTCTTCATCACACTGTTGAATTCGAAATGTCTCGTGACGGCGCTTACGAGCACCAAGTTTCTCACACATGTAACATGAGCTCGAGTAAACGCTTTTACTGTCACAAGTTCAAACGAAGCATCTAAAATTTACACAGCAAGCTAGCGTTTGGATGATTTTGGTTGCTATCGCTTTTTATTCGCCAATACCTGCGGTAACAACAAAAGATGCGCATGCAAACAAACTCAGCTCCACCGGCTGCTGCCACTCGATCGTTAAGCCAAGTTAAGAGGGGAGATGAGGAAGAGGGTGAACTGCAGCATGTTGACTGCCTGCCATCTTTCACGGACGGCGCGGGCGCCTCGCCGACGGGGCCCGCGAACCCCTCGACCTCGGTAACCCGCGATGGCCCACGCCGGCTGCGGTGTAGGACGACACCCTGTTAAGGGCCTGCATCTGGTTGTAGTAATCGTTGCCCATGTACGCGTTAATGCGCTCCTCGTCGTCAAGCCAGCACCCCTCATCGTGGCTCTTGATTGAGCCGTCAACGATGTTGTGGTAAGTGTCGATGGCCCTCCAGTAACTGGCGTGGGGAGCCTTTAACAGAGGCCTATCGCCTGGATTGTTACGGAGGTGCTCTTCGACCGCAGCGCCGGTAAACGGGTTCACAGTCCAGGCCGGATCGGTAAGCCAGTTGGGGAAGAAAAGAAAAAAAGTAGAAAAGAAAGAAAAAAAGAAAATTAAAAAAGAATAAAAATAAAAAAAGAAAAAAGCAGAAAAGGAAAAATAAGAAAAAAAAAAAAAATAAAAAAAGAAAAAAAAAAAAAATGAAAAGAAAGAAAGAAAAAAAAAAAATAAAACAAAAAAAGACAAAAAAAAAGAAAAAAAAAAAGAAAAAGAATAAAAGAAAAAAAGAAAAGAAGAAAAAAAAATAAAGAAGAAATAAAACAAAAAAAAAGGTCCGTCGCACGGTAACCAGCCAAACCAGCAAAGCTTCTCACGGTGATCGCTTTTACGCTCGGTGACATGATCTGCCGGCCAATTATCACGGTAAAGTGCCCTCATGGATCCCTGATCGTTAAGGGCAACTTCCAAGACGGTCTGGTGCCAGTAGACTGGAGGCTTGCTCATCCTGCCCTTTAACTCCGCGGTGCTCCTGACCTCGAGGTCGTCGAGGTAGTAGTTACGGTAATGCACCTGGAGCCCGTTCATGTAACGGCAGTAAAGCCTGGCAAGATCGGGCGTCGCAAAGCGAATCACGGTAACTCCAGTCGAGATGTAACCGTGCGGCCCATGGGTGTCCTCCACCAGGTGCTTAACGGAAATCACGGTGGGGTTGCCGTGGGGCAGCATTCCTGCCCACGTTAAGAGGAAGCCGTTAAGCTGCTTCTCGCTCATCTCCGGCACCTTGTTGACGTGCAGTTGCGTGTCCGGGCAACTGTGGTGCTCAAACCACGATGGGTGAAGCTCGTTAAGGTGGAGCGGTGGCGAGTAGTCATCGTCAAATAGGGACTGCACGTGCCCCACCGCGTCAACCCATTCATCATGCTTGGCCAACTCTTTGTCCGTTAACTGAGACCTCCAGCTGATCGGACCTTTCAACGCGGCATAGCCGATGAAACCGTAAAAAAAAAAAAAAAAAAAAAAAAAAAAAAAAAAAAAAAAAAAAAAAAAAAAAAAAAAAATAAAAAAAAAAAAAAAAAAAAAAAAAAAAAAAAAAATAAAAAAAAAAAAAAAAAAAAAAAAAAAAAAAAAAAAATAAAGAAGTAAAAAAAAAAAAAAAAAAAAAAAAAAAAAAAAAAAAAAAAAAAAAAAAAAAAAAAAAAAAAAAAAAAAAAAAAAAACAAAAAAACAAAAAAAAAAAAAAAAAAAAAAGAAAAAAAAAAAAAAAAAAATAAAAAAAAAATAAACAAAAAAAAAAAAAAAAAAAAACAAAAAAAAAAAAAAAAATAAAAAAAAAAAAAAAAAAAAGAAAAAAACAAAAAAAACATAGCCGATGAAACCGTAAGCGAGTTGGCCGAAGATGTCAACGAACACGTCGTCGTAATCGTTAAGCTCCCGCCCGGTGTTGCCCTGAATGGACCTGCCGCCAGGGGTCGTTAACCCCGCCTTCGCCACGTGCCCGACGAAGTTACCCTCAAACTTGCGCCAGTTATCACGTGTCTTCATCGCTAAGGCTACCACCTCCCTGGGATCAGGTTCCGCCCGAAAGTTAACGTCGTAGTCGTCGCTCCCGTTGTTCAGCATGGATATGCGACCGTTGACGTGGTACAGCGGGCGGTAAGTGGTGTCCTTGGCGACGATCCTGGAGTGCCTCTCAACCTGATCAGTCGCGCGGTTAACGACCTGAGGCTGCGGTGGCGGGACGCGCTGGATCGGTAACCTCTTGGGCTCTGGAGGCGGGGGCTTCACGCCGGTAGCGCTGCTTGCCGCTCTGGACTCGCCGAGCCCCGGAGGGGGCGGCTTGGCCGGCCTCGCGTTTACGACGGGAGCAGGATCCTTTGGCGCCTCATCACGTTGACCACCAACCGTTCGATCCTCGCCCATCTTCATGCCTATCTGCATCAACTCCTCCAGCTCCCGTTGACGTTCACGCATGGCCTTCGGCGCCCGCTTGTAAACAGGCTGTGGCTCTTCACCGCCCTGCCGGCTCAACGGCGACGCTCGAATCTTGTTCGGTGACGCGGACCGCCGACCCCCCCCGGCTTTAGCGGTTACGCCGGCCAGGTCCTGAGTAGGGGGAGCCTTGCCTGGCGGAGCCACGTTAACCTGCTGCGCTGGGGGCGCGCCCGTGGCCATGGGCCCGGCTGCCGCGGCGGCGGCAACGGGCGGCGCCTTGGCGGGCGCTGCCGTCGGGGGCGACCCAGGCAACGGCGGCGGCACCTGCGGAATATCGGTAACCGAGGAGTTGATCGGGTCATCCAAGAACTTCTGCAAACCCTCAAGCCTCTCGGTAACTCCCACTAGAATACGTAGCGCCGCATCACGTTTACCTTCGAGGTCCTGCAGGGGCGTGATATTCTCGGCAAGGCGCCTGGCGGTAATCAAGAGGCAACCGATATTTTCATTAATGCGCCGGTACTTGGTTGCATTCTCCGCCGCGTTAACCTCCGAGTCGCGATTCTTGATGTTCAACTCTGTCACCATCGCCACAAGGTTGTTAACCTCGTCCTGCGCCCTCTTGAGGTTCTCGTTGACATCGTCATTGGCGTGAACCAACGTGGTGTTCTGCTTCGTTAAGTCAACGATCCTCCGCGCCATATCATCGGCGACCCTCTGCATCTCGTCAACGTGCTTATCATAGGCCCCGTGGAAGTTAATGGCCATGTTGGTGAGGGTCACGGTGAACGCATGAGCCACGTTGACGATATCGTCGACGCGGCGATTGAGGTTCTCGCGCGTAACCGGCCCTGCCCCAGGCGGGCTCTGGTCGACCGCCGCGCCGTTGATCGTGACGTTGACTTGATGGTCCGCCATGCTTTCGTTCACGCTCGAGGGAAAGAGGTAAAGGATGGAGGAAGCTTTAATCAAGACAGCTTGCTTGACAGAAATGAGCTGCGGATGTCAACGCTCGGTGGCCGGCGCAAGGCTGTGCCGACCTGTTAATGCGCTTTGGTTTGTGTTTAGCAGATGTGTGCTCATACTTTCACGACTTGCATACTTGGTTAATGCATCTGCTACGTTCTCATGAGTACCTACTTTCGCAATTCGAATCACTCCCTCCTTTACCTTCTGCTGCAGCCACAGTTGACATACTTCAATGTGTCTTACTTTTCCTAAACCTCGTCTACTCGCAATCGGGATTGCAGCCGTGGCATCACTTTTCAAGGCGATCTCAACTTCCAAGTTAAAATCCCTCAACACTGCCTGAAGTCCCAGTCCGACTGATCCTCCTTTCACAAGCCCGTAATACTCTGCTTCCCCTGACGATAATGCAATTACACTTTGAGTTGTGCTCCAAGATTGTATAAGGTGTTTACCCCGCATCACTACTCCTCCACTCGTAGACATCCTAGTTCGTTTACATCCTGCGTAATCTGTGTCCGTCCAAATCGTCAACTCTCGAGACTGCTCTTGATACTGATACACGTAACTGCTTCTGCTGCGATACTTCAAATACTTGCCTAGCTTGACTAGACCTTTCCACGAACCCATAGTTGGCTTTGACATGGTCCTAGCAAGTTCCTTTACTGAATACTGTATGTCCGATCTGTCTTGAGCTAAATAAGTCGCTCTAGCCGTTAATGCCTGATATCGCTTAGTCATGCTGGGCGAAAGTTCTACCTCATCTCCCTCCTCAACTGGAATGCGTTCACCTGGCACCTCAGTCCTCACTTTTACTCCCTCAAGTTCAAGATCTTTCACAATTATTTCCGCATGCCTTTGATCAGCCTCATATCTCAATCCTTCCTCAGTCCACTCCACAATCCTGTTAAGAATCCTGATCGCCTTCATGTCTTCCTCCCCCGGGCCAAGTCGCCCTCTCACTTTTACCTCAAACTCCTCCTTTATTTTATTTTCAAACCAATCGAGGTCAAGGTCACCACCTAGTAGAGTAAAGTCATCCCCATGGACCGTTAACCATAGGGCTCGGGTCTCGTGCTTAAACACGCACGGTGACGCAACTCCACTCTTGAACCCAACTTTAATGGCAAAGTCCATGTAACAGTCTTCCCAGTTGCTTGCCGCATCTCTTGTTCCATACATTGACTTTAGTAACTTTCCACACATGCCCGGCTCGTAATCCCCACCCGGTAGCCTGATGAATATGTCTTTCTTTGCAGGAGCGTAAAAGTAAGCTCGTTTAGTGTCAATGAATGCCAGCTACAATCCTTTCTCGCGCTCGCCTTTCTTAAATCCCACTCCTTCGGTAACCGCCATTGAGAAGAGTAGCTTCTGTGCTTCCAGTGGGGGCGCAGCCGCAAATATATTCTTTTCTTTGGAGTTGTATTTAACTTGTTGGGCCACTAGCCTTGACCTGTGGTCAGGGCTTAACTCATCTCCTTGGTTAATATCTATCCATCTGGTTCCAATGGGTGCCTTCCCCGTAACTTGCCAGCGCACTTCTTCTTTCACTTTCTCGTAAACTTTGTGCTTTCTAAACTGCCCCATCTCTTCCTGACGCGCTTTCATTGTTAGTTTAGGATCAAGATCGTTTCCTGTAACATCGCCCCATGCTTGGATTACCACTCCATTCTCCTTGTGAACGACGTTAATCATATTCATGGGGAGAGGTTTAACTGTGCCAACCTTTTCACACGCTGCACAGGTACTGGGCGTTTTGAGCCAACCCTCATGTTCACATGCACTGCACTTCCACTTGTGTGGGGCAGTCTCGCCAACAGCTTCATATGTAAAGGTGGTAGAAATGTTAACCGGTCCCTTCTTGAACATTCTCCTCCTTTCTCTGCCCGTGATCTCGTTCACGGACCTGTCTTCGATAACTTTCCCAGTGTCCAAGTCAACGGTAAGTCTCCTAACGCATGAGCTCCATCGTGGTCCACTTGGTCCTGGTAACATCAGTCTTTTGGTTCCATAGTCGTTTCTCGTCCATATTAACTGGTGCTTGTGCTCTCTGTCTTGGTCCGCATGGTCACATGCCCAGTTAATTTCGTTTATCTGCATTTCACTTTGCTCCTCTTCGTCAACTTCCATATTTGCCGTTTCCTCCTCTTTAAATGTACCTCCTTGACGTCCGTCAATCTTCATTTGTTCCACAAGTCCCTTCAATATCGCTCGGCACAACTTGTCTGGATAAACTTCTGATCGGTGAGTCCTTCCGCCACCAGTTAACTCCATGTGTCGGCGTTGCCCCTTGCACCTCCAACTTAACTCACGGCCTATGGCCGGGCTGTTTGTCATGAACTTGGTTGGTTTTTTTAATGAACATCTCCTCACCTTTGACCATCTGCTTCAAATCGTAACAGCATAAGTCTCCATTGTAAACTTTAACATCTTTGTTTCTGAGCAACCGTTGTACTGTTGATGTACTCCAACTGGTCGCACCCGCGGGATGTTCAAACAGAAAGTATAACCCATTTCGCCGTTGAATTTCACAAAGCTCCATCGCAAATGTTAGGTGATTGATCCCGTAGTCCAACATTTGTTTTACTCGGTCAGCACCAAATCTTTTGAAGTTAAACGCTTGGAGGCTGCTGAAAGCTGCGCACATGGGACTTACCACTAGTAACAGGGCTGACTTGGACTTAACTATCTTTTTTGCTTTCGCTCGCATGGCTGGCACGTTAAAGTCCCATGAGTTACCATGTTGGTCGCACGTTGTTAAGTCCATTGCTAACCCAGGTATCAATCCCATTTTCTCTGCCATGCCCGTAACCCTTACTGGCGAATATGCCTCGGTTACGTGCGCCTGAGTTTCATGTTGATTCGCGCCGTGAAGCTTGGCGGCCCTCCTGACTTCGTTCAACAGATGCACGACGTCCAACTCCCCGCTCATCAACCACTCAACCAGCTGACAGTCAAATCCCATCATGTTAAGTCCCAGTCTGATATCGTTTACTTCTGACATATCTTCATCTTGTTTCGGGTTAAGTTGGCGATGCTGAGTTGCCTGCTGATCTTCTTCGTCGTGGTCACCCTCTGCTTTCCGTTAAATCGGTTCACTTGGTGGGTCCTTCAATTCTTCATCTTCAATTTCAAACTCGGTTCACCCGGTCCAGTAACCGTTAAAGGGGCTTCCCATTGCCCATGTTTGATCATCTCCCTCTTTGCCGTACCAAGCATCTTCATGCTCACGTATTTCACCGCTGTCGTTTAGAATGGCATGGGTAAATCTCCTGGGTTTAAGTTTATCCCAATCGACAGGGCATCCACCATTGGTGGGAAAGGCTAACTCTCTTCTTGGTCGCCTGTGTTGACAGATAACTTTGTTTCCTTTTATCACCCACTCATCTTTTGCATCCTCAACTTTGGCACTCGGCGGGGGTGGTGCGTTAAGTTTCGGTCTCTTCGCTTGACTTTCTGATTCCTGATCTTGACTTTCAGACGCACGGCTTTTACCTTCGAGTCTCCGTTGGGCCGAGGCTAACCTTGCTTGTATGTTTGGGCTTTCTTGTCTCTTTAACCACTCGATCACGCGAGCTCTGCAATCAACATTATGTGGTTTATGCTCTTTGTCGCCTCTAACTAGGCATTTACACCCGTAACAGCCCGGCGTCGGTCCCATTTTCAGATATTCGTGCTTCTTTACGGCTATTCCTCGCGCAATCAGCGGCTTCGTCTCAGGCGCCGTTAACTCTTGCTCTGGCAAGTCCATGGGGACCATAATTCTAGACTGTAACTCCATTCCTGCCGCGTTGGGGTCAGGCTGCCAAGGTAACCCCTTCATCTCGGTGATTTCGCTCATATTCCATATTTCCGCTTCGCTTCCCTTTCGTTTGAACTCGTGCGCCTTGATCGCTCCGTTCGGTGTTCCAATGATGAGCTCCTGACTCTTCTCGTTGATTCCCAAAAACACTCCACTTTCCCATCTCATTTCAAGCTGTTCACGGCCTTTGTGCGCAGGCGTCTTTAAATACATTACACATTCACCGAACTCAGGAATTTGTTTGTTAAACTTCCTCCCCCTACATCTTTCATGGGCTGTCTTTCCATCTGTATATATCGTGAACTTGTTAAGCAGAGAAGACGCATAACTTACCATCCATGGTATAATCGCATGGCTTTCACTAAACTCGGTCTTGTAATTGGCATCCAAGGCGCTCTTTAATGTCCTGACTTGTCCTTGCACCGTTCTAACAGCTCTCTCAATTTCACCGTTGGCCTTTGAATCGCCTACAGGACTGACTTCAACACCCATGTCAAGGTCACTCGACGCTTTAATCCTGTTGGCCAGCGCCGTAATTGCCGCTTCTCCATCACTTTTAAGTATAACCTTCTTATATCCGGTAAAGCCGATCATGTCACATCCCACTTTTACTGAGTATGGATCCACCCCTTTCTTCAACAACACTCGGCTCCACGTTAATTTGGTTTCCCTGCAATGCATGACCAGAATTGGGTTACCATTGCTCGCACTTTCGCCTTCTTCCTTTCCTCCTTTAAGCCACATGTAATCCATTGAAATTACTGGTACACCTCCGTTCCTTTTCCTTTTACGTCTCCTGTGATTGCGCCTACGCGCCTTGCCCCTAACGCAATGTGGGCACCAACTTCGGTAAGGTAAATGCGTTGCATTGTGCGCCTCAACTTCCTCCTTTGACGGTCTCATGGCGCAGTGAACTTTCTTCGGTAACTCTGCTTCGTCACTCACAAACACGTCTTCTACGTCACTCAACTCACTTTCGCTGCCCCCACTTTCACTCCCTTCGCCTTCTTCGGTGTTAAAGACGTTTAAGTTTTCGCTTGGTCTCACGGGTAATGAGGGGCTTAATAGAACAGGTCCGCCTCGAGGGTTCCCGGCCGCGGAAAACCCTCAGCTGCGTTTACTTCACTCTTGGGCTTGACAGCCTCCACCGGTCCCTTCGGCACCGCGATGTTAAACTGGAACGTGCCATTCTTCTCGTGGATGGTCGTACATGTACCCGTGGCCTTATTCATAATATGACTCAGGGATTTCCCGTTAAGGTCCTTGTCGAATACAACTCTGTTTCCAGCGTTTACCACCTCTCTGACAGATCCCAGAACTGTGTTGACTTCCGCCACTTGAATTGGCATTCTGACTGAGTTTCCATGTTCATTCTTGCCGGTTACTACTCGCTGCCCGTAATTCTTTATCGTCGTTCCGTTTGCCGCGCTGTAGTGTCTTCCCTGCTTTGACGCATCTGTCTGTTTAATGGGGAAGTAGGTGCCTATTCTTGGGGGTCCCACCGTGTTGTGCGCTCCAGAGTCCACGGTAACCACCATTGTTTCGTGCGTTGTATTCTGAGGTGGCACCGCGTTAATTTCTGGGTCACAGTCTCGCAATTCGATTAGCCCAATTTCTCCACATTTCTCCACCCAACTCTTTTCCTGCTTTATGCTTTTACTTATCCCCTGGCCCCACTGATTTACATGATTGCAGTTCCCGTTACACTGATGCTCCTGGTAAGCTTTTCTCAGGTCCACTGCGATTTTACGCGCCATTTTCTTTCTGGAATGTGAGGGCAGCGCCCATTGTCCGTTAATCTCCTCAGCAGTGGGCGGTTCCGGTGGCACGTTCACTTCATCATTCATCTCAACACTGAGCACATGCTGCGGTTGGCCAAACGAGGTGGTTTGTTCACTTTCCGCGTTTACCCTTGGCCTCTCTTGCTCAACTTCGTTGGCGGTCTTCTTGGGACCTGGGCAAGTAACGGCAATGCGCCCTTTAGCGCCACACTTGTAACACTCACGCTCGCTGTGGGGGGTAAATCTCCCTTGGCCACCGTGACTTCCACCCCACGAGCCGCCACCTTTACCGCCTTGTTTACCTCCAATCTTACCTTTCATGTAAGATCCATAGGTGGCACGGTAACCTTTGCCTTTGCCGCCTTTGCCACCTTTGCCTCCTTTCGTGAACTGTTTAGGCTTTGTGCAATTCCTGGCTAAATGACCCATGCCTCCGCAATTGTAACATTTGGGGCCTGAGCCTTTGCCTTTACCCTTGTTTACGGCGTCGACTTCCTCATGATCTCCAGCTTCACTTTCATTAGCCCAGGACCCGTAACTCCAAGATCCGCCCTCTGGCCACCAGTTTCCATCTTCGTCAACCCATCCTGTCTGATCCCAAACATTTTCGGACCCTTGACTCATCTCGCGAATATTTCCAATGTCCATCGCACCTTTATTTTTGGCGTCTGAGTCCAGTTTCTTTTTACGCGCCCAATCTGCACACTTGGAATATAGCTTTTGGAACGAATCAATGTTAAGTGCGTCAGGCGTTCGCCAACACGCCTGCTGCCACTCGTCAAACCAATCATTCGCATGCGCCATTATTGCCCTGAGCGCGGTAACCTTTAAGGGGAGGGGCAGTGAGTAATCTTTGCCATACTTTTCAAGATTCTCCGCTAACGCGCTCCACTCCTCAAGTCGGGTAACGGTATCGGTAATGTTCTTGGGCGGCTCAGGGTTCATAGCGTGCGTCATCTTTGAGGAAAGGGTCGCTCCGGTAACAGCCGAGTACCATTTGTAAACCTTTTGCCAAGCCATAATTCCGTCACCATCCATGAGTCCCTGTAAGTTTCCCCTTGCTTCTGCACCTTAAAGCTTTTCGTTAAGGATGTACCATAAGTCTTCCTCCATTTGAGTTTTGTCTCCCTCGGTAAACTCATAATCTCCTTTGTCACCCTCTGCTTGTCTTGTTTAGCTTGGTTTGCCTTCAAGTATTCGCTTGCTGTTAACCGACCGTTCATTATGCGCATGATATCATCATCATCTTCCTCTGGGACAACTCCGTCAAGTGTCTCCAACTTCTTGTTCAACATTCTCAGTGCCGGTCGGTAACTCGGTTTTACTTGGGCAAGCGCGTTTAAGAACTTGTCGCTCCAGTCTCTGAACTTTGCTCTTTCTCCACTGAAAATCTTTAACGCCTGTAATGCTTTGTAGTCGCTTATCGGTTTACCGCTCCCGTGCTTACTTCCGCTTCCGCCTTTGATTGCTTCCGAAAGTTGACCAAACTTTTCAATTAACTTCTCTTGTACTTCGCTGTTGGTCTCCAACTCGGTAACTCTTTCTACCAATCTGCGAGCATCCCTTTCAAGCGCAGCGTTTCTCTTCGTCATCGCTAACAACACGCTGTTGGTCTTCTGAGCGCTCTGTAACATTTGAAATGCCTCAACGTTCGATACTTCCCTTCGGTCCTGTGTTACTCGCTCGTTAATGAACGTCGCAAGTCCATAATGATTTGCAAGTAACGCCGTCTGAACGTAACTGAAGCCCCGTTCAGGTACGCCTGCTCGCACAGGTCGTTGAAGCGGTTAGGGTCCATGTTGACCCATGCATCTCTGTCCGCCTGCACGTTAAGGTTGACCGGCGGGTCGCCCTGCGCGGGCCTAGCTGCAGCGGCCGCCGCCGCCATGGCAACCGCGCTCCGCTACCATGCACAACCCCGAGGAGGGTTCTGCACGGGAGCTCGGTGACAGCGATGACGATCGGTCACCTTTTTTACCCCAGCACGGCGAAGCAAGTCTCGGTAGCTTCAGCCGTTAAATACTTGAGCCAAACGGTAACGGGGACACCTTCACTCCCCAGTCACCTGAATGCTCACATGTTAACACCTCCTCCTCCTCCTCCTCCTCCTCCTCCTCCTCTTCCTGTTTGCCTCATATTCGTTCGATGCCGTCGACTTCCTCCCGCTGTTCGTCCTCCTTCTTCCGCTGCAGCCGCGGAAGAGTCCCTCCGGAGACCGCGCGTGGCTGACTGCCCTCGCCTTCTACCCGCCAGGTGGCCAGTGGAGGCCCGACCAAAAAACCCTTCCACAAGAAACCCAGCCCTGAGACCCCAGGACGTCCACTGACTCCTGGTGCGGGAGCGTCGCGCTGCCCATAGCAAGCCATTACAAAATCCAAGAGACCCAGGGAACCCTGGGAGGCAGGCAGGGTGTTTCTTGGCATGGGCCCTGGTTGTGCTGACTCCGAAACTCTCTCTGCCTGGGCGGGAGAAATCGAGGGCTTCGGGGGCCAGCTTTTACGGAACGGCATGGGGAGGGAGATCGCACGGGCTAGCCCACCAGGGCTGAATCTAAACGGTGTGTTTCGTCATGTGTTCGTTATGTTGCTCGTTTTGCTCTAGTACCTTCTGTTTTCCTGTACCTGGCTGCCAAAACGAAGAACAAAGCAAAGCCACGTCCAGCAGAACAGCGTTTAGGTCAAGCCCTGGCCCACCTGTCAGGCCTGGGCTCCCAGGGAGCAAGGAACGTGTGCGAGGTGTGCCGCAATGGGCGCAGGGACGTCATGCGGACGCACCCATTGGGGCCGTGGGTGGGGCTCCCAGGAGGGGCAAAAAACATGTGAGGAGCGTGCCGACATGGGCGCGGGGAAGCCATGTGGACGCAACCGCTGGGGCCCTGGTGCAGCCCGTGGGAGGCCAGAAACGTGTGAGCGGCGTGCCGAAATGGTTGCGGGCACGTCATGCGAACACACCCACTGGGGCCATGGTTGGAGCTCCCTGCGGAGCAGGAAACGCCGAGATGGGCGCAGGGACATTGTGCAGACGCACCCACTGCGGCCATGCGGGGTGCTCCCTGGGAGGCAGGAAGCGCGCGCAGGGTATGCCGCAATGAGCGCGGGGACGGCATGCGGACACCCGCTGGGGCCATGGGTGGAGCTCCCCGGGGGGGCAGGAACCGTGCGAGAGGTGTGGGGCAGTGGGCGCAAGAACGCCATGCGGACGCACCCCGCTGGGGCCCTCGGTGGAGCTCCATCGGTGCGGGAAGCGTGTAATTTAGGGGTGTGCCGGGATGGGCGCGGAGGCGCCACCGCTGGGGCCATGGGTGGAGCACCCTGGGGGGCAGGAAACGTGTTGGGAATACAGAGGAGGAGGAGCGGGAATGAGGGGTGGGGACCTGAGGCGCTGCGGATCCAAGACGAAGACCCAGTACGCAAGAATCGGGAATGGGGAGAACAACCCACCCAGAGACCCGATGCCGTGACCCGCTCCATACGAGGTTCCCCGAAGTCTGGGCCCATTCCCCAGGGTCGGCTTTGCCTCCCGGGCGGTTGTTGATGGCCCCAAGGGCGGGCGAGGGCCCGGCCGCAACTGACCGAAACCCGCCCGCCGCGACGTTTTCGCGACGCGAGCACGTCTGGGAAGGAGGCGGGAGGGAGGCGACAACGACGATGGCGACCTCCCAGAGCTCCACCCAGACCGCAGCGACGAGGTCGGTCGCCACCGCATGAGCTTTGCAGTGACCGCAGCGGCGATGTCGCGCAGCTTCACAGAGCCCCTCCTCCTCCTCCTCCTCTCCATCACATCCTCCTCCTCCTTCTCCAGCTTTCCGTGTTCGTCGTCGTCGCCGTCCTCTTCCTGCGACAACGACGACGGCGACCTCCCCTTCCCCGTCAGGAGACCAGGGCAGGCCTGCTGGCCTGCAAGACGGCATCCCGCCGCGTGCAGCTGCCTCACGGGTGGCCCGACTGTCCTGCGCGTCGCTGTCGCCGCCGCCGTGCTGCCGCCGCCTTTGCTGTGGCCATCCTCGTCGTCACGCCGTCGCGAGCGGAGACGGCGGAGGAGGAGGAGGAGGAGGAGGAGGAGGAGGAGGGGAGGGGAAGGAGGAGGAGAGGCCTAGGCGAAATCTCTCCTGCGCTGGGCGGGGGGGAGGGGGGGCGGCGCGCGGCGCCCGCTGGCCAGCGCCATGGCGTACGAGGAGCCCGCGACCTGCCGCAGCAGGCCTCACGCCAGCACCGCCAATGCCAAGAACCACAGGGGCTACGAGACCAACGCCGGCTGGAACCAGCCAAGACCCTCCTGTCGGCGAGATGCCGCTCGACGGCTGGCTTGCGCACTGCGGAAAAGATTGTTGCACTGCTAGAGGACATACGCCTGCTACTGAACAGTGCTTCGAAACTTCAGGACTTCAGCTGACGGCGCCAGAGCTACACTCAGGTCGGGCATGTCCTCCTACAGGCGGAGTTTGGAAGAACTATGCAAACATAATCAACACACATTCAACACACATGATCAACAATTATAGAAAATCTTCCCCATACTTGTCATAACTGTTTCTGCAAATTCCTCCTGTAGAGAACATGACCGACTCAACGCTATTGAACAGCGCTTCGAACCTGCAGGGCTTCATCTGAAGGCACTGGAGCTACACCGAGACCAGCAGAGCCACAACAACTGGCGCCCAGACCATTGCTACAGACGCCAGCCGCGCCACCACGCGTGCCTGCAGCGCTAAAACTCCTACCAGGACGAGACCGACAGGCACACCTTGGAGAGCATCACTGGCGAGATGGCCACCACACCAAGGGTACAGAAGAAGAGAACACGACATGAGCATAAACTGTTGGCACTGCGCGCGGATTTCTTGGATCCACGCTGGACCCTTCGCCCTGGCGCGCGGAGCGCGCCAGGGGCGGCGCGGGAGGCGCCGCCGGGCGGGGCCCGGCGCGGATCCGAGACATCCGCGCGGACCTCCGAGTTGTTTTTTTGTGCACGTATGTCATTCTTCGCTCTCCTGCTCAGAAGCATCACTGGCGAGATGGCCACCGCACCGATGGCAGACATGATGGGCGTGTTTTCCACCACCACCACCACAAGTTGGAGGGGGGAGGAGGAGGACGAGGAGAAGGAGGACGAAGAAGAGGAGGAGGAGGACCCCCTCCCCCTCCAGCTTGTGGTGGTGGTGGTGGAAAACAGGCCAATCAAAACACTGACCCGGGCTTCCGCGCCATCCGAGGCTGCGCCGGGGCAGCGCCGCCGAGCCCGGGCCTCCGCCCCCCAGAGGGAGAGGCGGCCCCCTCTCAAGCCCCGTTGGTGCCTCCTGGCGGCGGCGGCGACGAGTGTCCGGCCGCCCAGCGCTTCGACGGCGACGAGCCGCCGCGGCTGCCGCCGCCGACAGGCGCGGCCGACCTGTTTTCCACCACCACCACCATGAGCTGGAGGGGGGAAGGAGCTGGAGGGAGACGAGGAGAGAAGAGGGCCCCCTCCCCCTCCTCTCTGTGGTGGTGGCGGTGGAAAACAATAGCCCACCATGACCCCCAGGCAGGCCCCCACATCGAGACCGTGGCCGGGGGCGCCCACAGAGAGGCCTTGGCGCGTCGTGCTGGCCGGGCAATCTTCCAGGAGGAGCTGAGCAACAGCGGATACGGCGACAGCCAACGGAGACCTGGAAGGAAGCCCAGGCTGCCCGCTGGCAGCACTGCCCACGGAAAGGGCCACTCTGGGTCCGGCCCAGGGCGGCCCCGAGGTACCAGCAGACCCGCGACAAGACCGTGGCTCAAGAGACCGCTTGCTCCTCGTCGCCTCATCCGGACGCGGCTCGAGAAACGCCCCCCCGCACGATCATCCGCGTCGAGGACCGCGAAAGGACCCTCGACACAGGCGGCGTCCAGGCCACCTTCAGCCTGTTCGGCCCCCAGCAGCGGCCAGGCGCTCTTGGGCTGTCTGAGGGGGGCTCCCCGCGAGGCTGATCCAGAAGCAGACAGGATCCCCAAGCGGGCCAGAAGGGCGTTGTAAAGCCCCCAAGACGGTCCAGGAGGACACCGAGTCTCCCGTAGATCGCTCCGCGACGCCCAAGATGGCCTCCAGACGGCCCAAGAGGCCCCCAAGTCGCTCCAATTGGAACTGGACTGCAAGAGGCCCCCCAAACATTATGGATTTCTATTCATCCAATCACATGCGCGGTAATACTCTCAAAGCCGGTATCTGTCACCAGGTCGCCGAGCCTTGGCGACATGTCGTAGAACTCGCTGGAAAAACACCTGCGAATGATTCAACGTCTTCGTTCGACACCGTGTAGTTGGAATGCTCGCAATCCCTCTCGCAATTAGACTACCGCTCCAGGTCGACGATCCCCCTTATCGCATTTTAGTCGAAATTCTACACACACGCACACACAGCAACATCTGTAGCAATTCCACTCGCAAGTGCAGTCACGGATTTACCCTGCCAGGTGTAGTTCGCATGGGCACCGAAGTATTGAGCCACAAATCGTCTCAAGTGTTGGACAACAATAGCTATACCACCCACGAGGATCCTTCGAGGAAGGGCCTTGAATCCTGGAGCCAACAGACATTGTGGGGGAGGGGCACTCGCTTCCTCTGGTGATGCCGCCGAAATGCCTCCAACACAAAGCAACCAAACAACGCCGGCTGCGCGTCCCGTTCCAAGCCTCTCGGGAGGCCACCCCCTCTCCTCCTCCTCCTCCTCCTCCTCCTCCTCCTCCTCCTCCTCCTCCTCCTCCTCCTCCTCCTCCTCCTCCTCCTCCTCCTCACCCGCTTCGGTGGCAACTCCTGGCTCTCGCGAATTGACGCTGGCCGGCTATCTAGCCAGTCTCATCGGGACGGAGCCCCCAGACTGAGCCCTGGATCAGGCTAGGTGACCACAGAGGACATACGGGCGCGGATGCAAAATCCAGCCTCCCAGGAGTTGCTTCCCAACTCGGCGGTTCCAAGCTGGGGCCCCGCGGGATTGGGCCCCGAAGACAGCAAGGGATCCCGGGTTGAACTTCTATTGCTGGAGGCCCCTCCTCCTAAATTGCAGCCGAACCCAGGCCAGAAGAACACCCTCCGAGATCATGAGACCCTCCGCCCCCCGAACCACACAGAACACACGAGGGCACTCCCCCCAGGATGCACAAGAGCGTCCAACAGACACGAAGAGCATTGGGGCACCTCCCCGAACCGACCTCGACATCCAATACCTCGGCCCGACAGTGCGGGGCCCCGCCCCTCCAGGCCCCATCCTGGAGCCGCCGACGACCTGCCCCCATCGACCGCCCCATGAGAACGACGCCGCGCCCTCGTGGCAGGTCGGGCATGCCCCCTTGCAGGCGGATCTCGGACGAAGAACTGCAGTTTCCAAAACGTACTCCCAAAGAGTCAAAAATAATCAGAGCATCGTCCCACAACAAGTGTACAACTCCTGTAGAGGGACAGGCCCGCCTGGACCCTCCTGCCGCCCCTTCGCCCTTCGAGAGCCCCGCCGCGCCGCGCCGCGACACGCGCCGCGCTGCGGCGGGGCCTCGCGCGCCCTCGCGCGCCCTCGCGCCGCCGCCCCCGGAGCAGAGGCACCCCTGCGGGCCAGGCCTGGAGACGAAGCCACGAGATCATCCCGGGCATGTCCCGAGACATGAGGAACATTCGAATATAGCAAAAGAACTGCCCGGGGACGATCTGTGGATCGCTTCTGGGCTATTTTGGGGATCTTTTTTGGAGGTATGTGCCCGTAGGGGGACATGCCCGACCTAAGGCCAGACCTGAGACGAAGCCAGGACGAGGACAACATCGGGTGAAGATACCTCGAGAATCTCCGAGATCCGGAGGTGCTGGAGGGTGCCTCGGGCGCCGCGGCCTGCTCGGAGCGCTCCGGGGCGCTCTGCGAGCGATCTGCGAGCGCTCTGGAACGGATGCATCCTCGTCGTGGCCCCGTCGCCGCGCGGCGCGAACCGATCCGGCTCGAAAAGTGGCGCACAACGATGGGGTCCAAGACTCCGGTCGCGATTTTTGTTCGCGATGTTGCATGTTTCGAGAACGTCAGATCTGAAGCCACCAGGGTCGGTGCGATGACAGACCGTGCAGCGACCTCGGGATCCCCACCGACCTCCCCGCAAGACCGTCACCACACGGTGCTGGAACCTCGACGGCCCCAGTCGCCCGAGTCGTCTTCGGAAAGCGAGCCGGAGATCCAAAACAGTGCTGCCGGCCGAATCCCATTGACTCCCCACAGGGTGTGCACCGCACAGTTTGGGGGGCCCCGAAGAAAGGAGGGCGAACCCCGCCGCGCCCAGGAGGGGGAGGCTGGCGGAGAAGAGGAGATCGGCACGACAACACGCGAATCGTCGTGTCTGCTGCCCCCGCCCCCGCATCCCCTTCTGGCACCGTCTTCCCCTCGAGACGATGCTGAGTATCGTTTAACCTACCTTGGCCAGGAAGGCATATGCACCGATCCTGGGTCAAAAATGGGCCTTGCCAGGATCGGTGCATGTGCATAGTTCTCTTCGCCCGACTTCTGGCACCGTCTTCCCCTCGAGACGATGCGGCACCAACAGCGGCTGTGCCCTTTTCCGTCAGAGCGGCACCGGCAGGAGATCCAGTGGGCACACGGCCCGGCGCTGCAGCCACGTCGTGGCACACTCCGCGTGGAAGACGTGGGCGCACGGAAGCCAGACGGCCGCCTCGCCCACGGAGAAGGGCTGCAGGCAGATGACGCACGACTGCGCTCCGTCGGCGGCGCCGAGCATGCCCTCCACGTCCTCCTCCGTCAGACGCCGCTTCTCCAGGCCGCTGCCTGGTCTGCCGCCGCGCGCATCGGCAGCGGTGGGGCCCCCCACGCCCGGGCCCGCGCTGCGCCAGCGCAGGGCAGCCGCGGGGCGGTAGCTCCAGCGCTGCAGGTGCCAGCGCTGCTGTCCAAGGCGCCCTGCCGAGATGCCCTCGCCAGCCGCCGGCGAAGGCACCCGATCCGCGGCAGACTCCGTCGCGTCTCCGCCGGGGCCCTCGGCGAGGAGGCGCGACACGACCTCGCGATCTCCCGGGGCCACAGACGGCGAGAAGACCACGTCGCGCTCGCGGTCAGCAGCCGCCACCCGCGGGAGGCGCAGGCGCAGGAGGCACCCTCGGTCCGCGTGCGCCCAGCGCACCTCCTCGGCCCCCCCGCGCGGGAGGGCCTGCGAGGCCCGGAAGCCCACGACGCACGGCGCATGGCTCCCCGGGGCGCCCGCGGAGCCGCCGGCCAGGCCCTGGGCGCACGCCGCGCAGCGCGCCAGCGTGCGGTGCCACAGCCTGTGGGGAGACCGGAAGGTATACCGATACCGCTGCTCCCCCGGGGACCTCTCCCGGGGTGCGTTCTGACGGGAATTTCGGGGCGAATCCAGCGGTGGCGACGAGGGCCGCCCAGGAGGCCCAAAAGGGGGAACCGCGGGGCAGGGTAGCGGTATGGGTACCTCACCGTAAAACATTACGCCCGGAGCCCTGGACCCCATCAGTCTGCCGCATTTTTCGAACCAGATCGATCTGTGCGGATCCCGGGGCCGCCAAAAAAAGCGAAAATGCCCAGCTCGAAAAAAGCGGGACGCCAGGATCTCGGGGGCCTGTCCACGAAGAAGAGGGCCGTGCAGCCGCCGCAGCCGCCCGCCGCCCCGCCGGCGGAGTGCTCCACCTCGGGCGCCCCAGCGCGGGCCGCGCGCGAGCGCGAGCGCGAGCCGCGGCGCGGGCTGCGCGAGCGTGGGCCGTGGCCCAGTCCCGGCAGGGGCAGGCCGTCGATGCTGCTGCGCCGCCGCCCGCCCGCTGGCGGCGGCTGCGCCGCCGGCGGGCGCGGCGGGGACGACGCGGAGGCGGGCGAGCTGCGGGACCGCGGCAGCACGCCCACGCGCGCGTCCATCGAGTAAGGGAGCGACAACAGAATTGGCACTTACCCCAAACTTGATTTTGGTCGTCAAATGCATGGAACGTGCGCAGACCCTTGGTTAAGCTATGAGACTTCGACGGCTGCGTCTCTATAGATCCGACGTCAAACAGAATCTCCGGGTGGAGCAATTCTGGAGGCGATCCCCTGCTCGAGTCCAGGGAGCCGTGGCCCCGGCCCGGGCCCGCCGCGTGCGCCCGCAGCTGGCGCGAGAGCCGTGACTGGGCCGGCGCCGCGCTGCAGCTCCCGGCGCCGGCGCCGGCGCCGGCCAGCAGCTGCCGCAGGGGCTGGCCCGCGCGGGGCGCCATGGCCAGCAGGAGCGGCTGCCCGCGCGGACCTGCCGCGGCCAAGGCTTGCGCCAGAGCGGCGGCGGGAACGGAAGCGGGGACCAGGGGGGACGAGAAGGGGGGAACAGTCCCAGGGCTCCGAAGGAGTCTTCTTGGTTTTTCCCGGTGCTGCATCCTCGGATTTAATTAGGCGTATGCCGGGGCCCCGCTTGGGGCGACGGGCCATCAGAGATAGGTCTGTGGCGAGAGCTACCCCGGAGGGAGGGAGGGAAAACTACCTTGAAAAGCACGTCGTCGGATGTAAGACGGGGTCCGAGCGATGTAAGAGGAGACGGGAAAGGGTGATGGACGTAAAATAAACTAGGGGATCTGGAGGAGGCGGACGCAGATACCACCAGCGTAACAACAACATACCATCTATCAGCAGCAGGAGGAGGAGCAGACAGGAGGGCGGAGTGGCGTGGGGGACGAGGCAGCAGGGATGCGGAAAATACACTGAGGAGCGATGAGGAGAGATGGGGAATGGACCGAATGGAGGAGGCATGGAGCAGGGACGAAATCGGAGGGACTCCGAAGGTTTGAGCATTTGTAAGGCAGGGAATTCTGGGGTATACAGTCGAATCATGGCAACGAGAACGCGGATCAAGAGCACGAGCCCCGCGGATGGATACAGGGGATACCGAAAAACGAAGAGCACTGCAGCGTAGTGAAGCCAGAACACGAAGAACATCAGCTACAGGCGAATACATAGAAAAGGAAACAAATGTGTCAGACACCTCCGACAGCTGAGCTGAAGTTCCTTAAAGACAACTGGCCAACTTTTGTTGATGACGCTGGAGAGGCGAACGTGGTCGAGAAGCTGGGCCAGCTTTACGGCAAGCTTATCCAGAAACGCCAGACCAACTCTTCGAGAGGAGGCTTCTTCATCAGATGCTTGATTGCATTTGTTAACGGCGATAACGAGCGCTATGAGGGGAGAGGCGAAGGGGCGGGGGGGAGGCATAACGTTAGGTCGGGCATGTCCCCCTGCAGGCGGATTTGGAACAAAACAAAAACTGTCAAACAAAAATACACGACAAAAGCAACACAAATTTCCAAAGCATCGTCCCCAGACTATGTTTTGGCTGTTTGGGAATACTCCTCCTGTAAAGGGACACGTCCGACTTACGCATAACGTAACGCCCACCCCGACGTGTCGGTGGTCCGGCTCCCCTGACTGTGGCGCCGCACGCGCTGCGGCAGTGCTGGGGACGCACTGGGGTGGGGGTGCATTGCACTATGTGGGAGGGGGGAGGACAGGACAGCCCAGAATCGAATCGATAAGTCGGATCTGCTACCGAGATGAATCGGATCGGCGGAAATCGGCAGCCGAGTCGGGAGAAGTCGAACCGGCGGAAATCGATAGGCTACTACGCCTCCAGCAAGAAATCGGAGCCCAAATCGGAATCCAAAATCGAATCGAATCGGAAAGGGAAGCCACCGCAGTCGAATCGAATCGAACCGAGGGAATCGAAACGAGCCCTGGGGGGAGGGTGAGCATAGCGCGCGACATGGTCCAGAGGGTGACAAGAGCACCCTCTCAAGGGTACCCCTCTAAAGCTAGGGGTGTTCGTTATTCTTGACCGTCGTGCCAGCTACAAGGGAGAGAGGTCATGGGTGATAAATGTATCAAAATAACAAACTCGCGGGCGGGGCCGATGGGCCGCGACCCCATGAAAAAGGGACGTCTGTTGTCGCAGATCCCCCGCAGGGGGACGTACCCGTGCGGCCGCGTGTCCACGGGATCGCCCCCGGGAGCCCAGACCGCGAGGCGCTTATGTGGGTGCGCTGGACGCTCGTAAAGCGCAAGGGAGATGGGGAGCAGGGAGAAAGGCGCGAGCCCTTGTCGCCCATCTGGGATGGATGCGCCGGGCTCCTCCCACAGCCCAGCGGCTCGAAGCTCCCGGCGAAGCGGCGCTCCCGCGGCCTGGCGGTGGCTGCTTCACTCCACGGCAGCACCGTATCTCCATTCGCTGGACTGTGAGACGAGCCTGCTCCTCCTCATCCTACCCCCCCCCACCCCCCTTCATGTGTCCTCCCACCCACATCTGCCCCCTCACTCGTGCCGCATACCAGCTTGTCGTTTTCCTCCTCCTTCTCCTCTCCGAGCGCTCGAATGCAATGGCGAGATACCATCGGGTGACCTGGAGAATCCTCCTCCGCCTCCATCCGTCCATACGCTCACTCTCCATTCACCCCTCCCCGCTATGCTCGCGCACATTGGCGAGATACCATCGGGTGGACTGGGTCCTTCTCATCTCCTCCTCTTCCATCCCTTCATCCTCTCCACTTCGCATATATCACCTCCTCCTCCTCCTCCTCCTCCTACTCCTCCCCCCTCCTCCTCCTCCTCCTCCCCCCTCCTCCTCCTCCTCCTCCTCCTCCTCCCTCCTCCTCCTCCTCCTCCTACTATTCCTCCCCCCTCCTCCTCCTCCGGCTCCTTCTCATTCCTCCCTCCTCCTCCTCCTCCTCCTCCTCCTACTCCTCCTCCCCCTCCTCCCTCCTCCTGCTCCTTCTCATCCTCTCCTCTCCTCCTCCTCCTCCTCCTCCTTCCTCCTCCTCCTCCTCCTCCTCCTCCTCCTCCTCCTCCTCCTCCCTCCTCCTCCCTCCTCCTCCTCCTCCCCTCCTTCCTCCTCCTCCCTCTCCCTCCTCCTGCTCCTCCTCCTCCTCCCTCCTCCCCTCCTCCTCCTCCTCCTCCTCCTCCTCCTCCTCCTCCTCCTCCTCCCTCCTCCTCTCTCCTCTCCCTCCCCCCTCCTCTCCTCCCTCCTCCTCTCCTCCTCCTCCTCCTCTCCTTCCTTCTCATTCCTCCCTGCGTTTCTGCGTTTCTCGCTCTGAGCAGCGTCTTCATTCCTCCCTCCTCCTCCTCTCCTCCTCCTCCTCCTCCACCTCCTCTTCCGCCTCCTCCTCCTCCTCCTCCTCCTCCTCCTCCTCCTCCTCCTCACCCTTTAGACCATCAACAACTGCCTCCGAATGATCGAGCATGTTGGCGAGAGACCCCCCTGACCGGACTGGCGAATATACACCCTCGGGAGTGCACTGATGGGCGGCAGCAAAGACTGAAAGGCGCGAGCGGTGGCGCTATCCGGTGAAGTTCGGCGCCGACATCGGGAAGGTCCACAAGGCATCCATCCTACTTCGTCCTCGTCCTCCTCCTCCTCCTCGTCCTCCTCCTCCTCCTCCTCCTCGTCCTCTTCACTTCTCCCTCCTCCCTCTTCCCTCCACATCGTCATTATCATCTCCGTTACATCATCATCATCATCATCATCATCATCATCATCATCATCATCATCATCATCATCATCATCATCATCATCATCATCATCATCATCATCATCACTGCCGTCGAGTGCTTGAGCAGGCTGACGTGAGACCGGCGAGCGGACCGACATGGGGCAGTAGGCCTTGCGGCGCACGCGCAGTGGCACAATCGATCAGGTGCCGATCTCGGCACGAGTCACGAGGAGCCGCTTGGAGCCGAGACTTCTGACATTTGCTTTTGAACGTTCTTGTGCAGCTGAGTTCTGGAGCGCCCTGCTGTTCGTTCGTCATAGCTCGTCATCGCCCCCCCCCGCACGTGCAACATGGCCGTATTGAGAAGGGGCAGAACGATGGAATCCTAAACTTCCGGAGGTCCGCGTGGATGTTGTTCCATGCGCTGCTCCCCCTCCCCGCCTGGCCTGCCTCGCGGGTCTCGCCAGGGGTGCGCTGGAGGCGCCGTCAGGGGGGGCCCGAGCGCTGGTCCAAGAAATCCGCGGGGGCCGCGAAAGTTTATGTTCCTGGAGCTTTGTGGTGCTCGCCCCTTGCCTCTCGACCCCAGGCGCTGGCCCTGGGTCCATTCTCGGCTACAGACCCTCGCAACAGCCCAACATTAGGTCGCGCATGTCACCCTCGGATTTGGACGACAAATATTCTAAAAAAATCAACAATAATATTCAAAGATAATCCACAAATCGTCCCCAGACTATTTCTTGTAATATTTCTCCTGTAGAGGGACGTGCCCGACTGAAGCCCAACGTGACAGAGCAACTTCGTATGTACACGCAGGATGTGTTTGCTGGTCTTTATCTTTCTGAAAAGTAACCGAAACATGCCCAACGATGATAAAAAATACTCGGAAATTCGCCCCCTGGCTATTTTTAGATACTCCTCCTGTAGAGGGGCACGCCCGACTTAATCGTAGCGTCAGCATCGGCGGACCCGCGTCCGCCCTCCCCGCCGCATCCGAGGGCTGGCAAAGAGCGCGAGGGGCAACGAGATAGGAGCCAACTGCCCCCTCCTCCTCTTCCTCCGCCTCCTCCTCCTCCTGCTCCTCCACCTCCTCCTCCTCCTCCTCCTCCTCCTCCTCCTCCTCCTCCTCCTCCTCCTCCTGGTTCTGGTTCTGGTTATGAGAACCCCGAAGGTGGAGTTCGGCCTGCACTGGGCAACGCAGGTCCTGGCATGTTCCCTCATGGGCTGGTTTGTCAAGCCCCTATCGGCGATTGATCGATTGGGGGTCGATGGATCCCCCCTCCTGAGCCCATCGCCCCCCTCTGTTGCCCATGAGAAGACTGAAGCTAAGCTCGGTCCCTGGACTCCTCCCGAGTCCGCGCGGTGCAGTTCTCCACCCTGGATCCGTCTCTGAGGGTCCTGGGGCCCGAAACCGCACCCCTGAGACCGACAAAGGCGAAAAACCTTCCCTACCCCAGAACCTCGAAACTGCCCGCCCTTCCTGCTGGTCGGAACCAGTGCTGGTCTCAGACCCCAGATGACTTCAAGTATGCGGATTCCTAGGGCTGCGAAAGGAAAGCCCGAGACGGCGGCGACCGCGCGAGCGCGAGCCCAGGGGCCAGCGGGCCTGCGCGCAGCCCGCCGCCGAGGGCAGCGGCCGGCCCCGACCAATCCGCGACGCCGGCGCCGAGCTGGTCCTTGCCGCGGGGCGCCGCCGATCTAGAATAATCACAAACAGCATGAACATAAACTTTCGGAGCCCCGCGCGGATTTCTCGGATCGGCGCTGGAGCTGGCGGCGCCTCCGACGCCGCCCCGGCGCGCTCGGCGCGCCAGTGGGGGGTCCAGCGCTGATCATGGAATCCGCACCGAGTTCTGACAATTTGTGTTTATGCAAGCGGTTTTTCCTCGACGATGGCCGAACGCCGAGACGCAGACCTCCCCTTAGGAGGCATCTGCTGGAAGGTCTACCTGAAAGCAAATCAGCCCGATGAAACGGCCATTCATAGCTGGCGTGTCCAGGTCGCACCAAGCCCGATGAATCCAAATTGAGCGCAATTGCGTCGGATTGCCGAGGATCAGACCAAACTTTGACCACGGATATATGTGTATATATTTACATCAACCCATATATACATATATAGCCCGGGCGATCACTACACTGACCAGACGATTAATTTTATCATGAGGCGAGCGCGAAGGCACCACGTCGGGGCCGCCGCTGTCGAGATTCAAACTGCAGTTGAGATAGGGGGTCAGAGAGTGATCAGCACAGAGCATCTGGACGCCGAGTACCGAAAGCGGGCAAATAAGAGGGAGGGAGGGAGCCTTGAGGATTACGGAACGATGTTCCTGCGGCCAGCTGCGACACTACTTGGCTTAAAGTGGTGAACGCATCCAGCCCGGGCGATCACTACACTGACCAGACGATGAATCCCACCAGCCCTTTAGGGCGTAGGTGGTCTAGGGAGTTTCCTCTGCCAACCCCCTTCTTCCCCTTCGGGGAGGGGTTTACCCCTCCCCTTACCCCTCCCCACTGACCTGGACGGGGCCAGTCGCGAGGTGTCAGAGCGTCCAAAATGGCCCAAGACAGCTCCAAGAGCGAACAGGCGAGAAAACACAAAACATTGATTTTACCTAGATTTTGGAAGGATTTTGGCATCTTGGGGGGGTCCAAGAGGCGACTCGAGGCACTCTGGAGGGGCGGGGCTAATAAGGAAACCCCCCTTCTTTGATAGATCTCCTCCAAGATGGCCCAAAGAGCGCCCCGAAGGCTCCCAAGAGCGCCCCAAGAGCGCCTCAAGAGGGCCCCAAGAGACCCCAAGAGGCCCCCAAGAAGCCTCCAAGACGTTGCCAAGAGACCCCCAAGAGGCCCCAAGAGAGTCCAAGATGACCCAAGACGGCTCCAAGAGCGAAAAGGCGAGAAAACACAAAACATTGATTTTACCTAGGTGTTGGAAGGATTTTGGCCTCTTGGGGGGGTCCAAGAGGCGACTCGAGGCACTCTAGAGGGGCAGCGCTAATTGGGGACCCCCTCTTCTCTGATCGATCTCCTCCAAGATGGCCCCAAGAGCGCCCCGAAGGCTCCCAAGAGCGCCCCAAGAGCGCCCCGAGAGCGCCCCAAGAGGCCCCAAGAGGCGCCCAAGAGGCCTCCAAGAGGCCCCCAAGAGACCCCCAAGAGGCCCAAGAGGCTCCCAAGACGGGTCCAAGAGCGAAAAGGCGAGAAAACAAAAAACATTGATTTTACGTAGGTTTTGGAAGGATTTTGGCCTCTTGGGGGGGCCCAAGAGGCGACTCGAGGCACTCTAGAGGAGCAGCGCTAATTGGGGACCCCCCGTTCTTTGATAGATCTCCTCCAAGATGGCCCCAAGAGCGCCTCGAAGGCTCCCAAGAGCGCCCCAAGAGCGCCCCAAGAGGGCCCCAAGAGGCCCCAAGAGGCCCCCAAGAGGCCTCCAAGAGGCCCCCAAGAGACCCCCAAGAGGCCACAAGAGGCTCCCCGAGATACGCAAGAGGCCCCCGGGACCGCCAAGAGGCCCCAAGGACGGCCCAAGAGGCCCCCAAGCTCGCAATTGTCCTCCTCCTCCTCTTTTTCTTCCTCCTCCCTCCTCCCCCTCCCCCTCCTCCTCCTCCTCCTCCTCCTCCTTTCCTTTTCCTCCTTCTCGTCCTCCTCGTCCTCGCAGTCCTCCATCTCCTCCTCCTTCTATTCCTCCTCCTCCTCCTCCTCTCCTCCTCCTGCTCCTCCTCTTCTTCCTCCTACTCCGACGACGACGGCTCCTCCTACATCCTCCCCCTCTTGGGGTATATGGCGGCTCACCCCGCCCTTTGTTCTTCTGCATGCTCCCCCGCTTCCCTCATAACCTCCACTCCCCTGGGACTCATTTCTGGACGGGCTGGTGGGGATACGCGAAGCGTCTAGAATTTTATCGTGAGGCGAGCGCGAAGGCACCACGTCGGGGCCGCCGCTGTCGAGATTCAAACTGCAGTTGAGATAGGGGGTCAGAGAGTGATCAGCACAGAGCATCTGGACGCCGAGTACCCGATCCCGCACAGGAGGATTGGCCGGAACTGGCCGCACTACAGGCCCATAGAAATACATTTCAGCCTATGAGTTTTCAAATTCTCAGCAGCTTGGACCATGCATTGAGCGGCAGCATTGGCAAACGAGACAGGGTACGGAGTGGCGATGCTGGTCCATTTGCGCCCTCCCGGCGCATTACCAGAGAGCTCTATGTGGCGTTTTTTGGTCATACTGCAAAACCCGTGCTTGCCAGAACAGCGCTTGCACAACGAGGGAGGACTGCCGCCGTGCCAGACAGCTATTCTAGTTGCCTTTTTCCAGGGGACGTGATACTGACAGAAATCGCAGCAAGCATCGAAGAAGACGGGGCTACTCATGAGGTCTTTCATGTGCTCAGTCCACCACATAATCGAGGTCCTCGGATTCTCCAGGAAGACAGGAATGTTGGAAGCAATACAAAGTCTGATAAGCATAACGCTGAAGAAGAACGTGGCGTTGCCAATCCTCAAGCGCTCGAGCTCAAACTCAGGGGGATCCGCACTGCTCCGCAAAGGGCGGCGAAGGGCACGCGTCCACGTAGTACATGGAGTACCTAGCCACAGCGCAGCAATGCAGCCTGACGTTAGCCAACCAACTATGACCTTCTGGAAAGTAGGGTCAAGGTGATCATCACGTGGATTATTGAGCAGATCGAAAGACAACGCACGATACCCAAGCTTCTGAATTGCAGCCGCAATGCGACCACTGCCTGCAAAGAGTTCCAGGAAGACGAGATGCTTCATGAATCGAGGGCGCGGCACAGCACAGGCACGAAAGGCACGCTGCAGATAGCGCCGCACCTCGGGCTCTAGGAACTCCCCGGCAGCCCGCGTGGCACGCCCCGCCCGGGGCCCAGCAAGGCCGCGATGCGTGGAGGCAGTCGCACCGGCGACTGCGCGCTGTCGAAGCCCTCGGCCATCACGCTCGCGAACTTCGCCTCCACCGCGCGGCCGAGCTCGAACACATCCTCGGGCACCTTCGCCATCTCGAGCAGGAGCCGGGTTGTCTTCCCGTACCTCTTGAGGCTCGTGATGGTCGCCCAGCGCCCTCTCACCTTCACCTCTTCCCGAGTCCTGACAGCAGTCACGAGGTCGTCGCTGGCGCCGCCGCGGCGTGACGAGTACAGGTGCGGGGAGAGCGCCTCGAGGCCGAGGATCTTGACCAGCATGGTGAACTGTCTCTGCAGGTCCGCCGTAGAGAAGTCCCACAGGCTGCCGTCTTCGAGCGACTGGTGCTTCAGCGCCTCCAGACACGGCAGCAGCCGCGCGCGCCTGTCCAGGAGCACCGCGGCGTCGAACATCCCCGTCTTCCCTGGGTCTCCCAGCGAAGCGTCGTGAAGCAGCAGGCCACAAGAGCTGTACTGCCGGCCCGCCACGACCTTCGGGGCGACGAGGTGCTTCCCGCGTAAGAGGAACGCCTCGTGAGGCCTCAGGTACGCCACGAACGTGATCACCACCCACAGGCACATACGCGGGAAGCCCAGGTGGCGGAGGCACCCAGCCAGAGCGAGGGCCGCCGCGCGAGGCAACGGAAGTCGCATGCGCGGCGGGACCCTCCGGCGCCAGGCGACTAGACAGCGGCTGGCCCGCGGCAACTTCGCCGCTGTCGACTTGTAGAGGTCTGGGATGAAGTGCGACAGGCTGGCCAGCAGTTTCGAGCCGTCCTCCACGCTCGCTCCCTCCAGGAAGAGTGCGTTGAATAACGCGACCAGCAGGGGGTCCAGCTCGCCGGCGCTCTGCCAGTCCGCTCCCATCCCCTGACAGTACTGGAGGAAGTGAGTCGCTATGCCCACGTACAGCACCTCCGTGCCCGGCGTAACGGCCAGGCTCTCCAGCAAGCTGAGGTTGCCCACAGGTGCCCGCGCTGCCGTGAGACGTGAGGCGGAGGCAGCTCGCTGCGCCTTCAGCACCCCGGCTCGCGAGGTCGGCTTCGCCCGCTGGCGTGGGCGCCTGGCCGGCAGGCCCTTTGGCGCCATCGTCTGGATCCGACGCGTCGTGCGGGGCCACGCCGGCGGACTCCTCTGTCGGCCCAGATGCATCGACCGATGCATCGACATTAGAGCCAAAACAGCGACCCACAGGGCGAGGAGGTAGGTGAGGGCCCACAAACCAGCCCAGCTTGCCTCTGGAGGGTATATCCGCGGGGTTGACCCCGGACGGGATCCAACGCATGTGAAAGCGCGCCCCAGAGACGAGCGATAAACATGCCAGCTTACGTAAGGGATGAAGCAGATGACGCGACGTCCCTCGGCCCTCGCAGGCCGCCAGAGCTAAGGGCAGGTTGTCCGCAAGCAGGACCACGCGACGATTGAAAGCCTCCGATGACCTCAAGATGTGCTTGGCGGCCACCATGAGGGCCTCCCCCTCGAGCTCCAGGATATTGGCGTCCACAAGAACCCTCGACGCGAGCACAGTGACCCAGGGGCCCATCAGCACGTCCTCGGGCACCTCCTCGAACAAAGCCCCCGAGACCTCAAGGAACTGCTGGAGGTCCTCGATGCCCTCGACCGGCGTGGAGTCCCGCAAAGCGTCTTGAGCGCCACTGAGGGGTCCCACAGGAGGCTGATCAGGCCCAGGTACTGGTGGCCCAGGACAGTGACCCCCGGGCTCAGCGACAGGGTGACGATCTCTCTCCAGACGTTCCAACGCATGTTTTCTGGCGCGCTCCGCACCGGCTACCTGGTACCTCCATCGCTCAGCATATCTGCCTATCTCGCCAGACTGTTCCGGCGACACAACACGCGTGCACACTCCGATGCCGAGAAGGGATGCGTCTGATGCTGCAATGACGTTGTGCCAAGGGATGCTGATCTGTGTGAAGAGGAGAGGCAGGATTGAGCGGAAGGTCCACAGCTCCTGCCGCACCCGCGGCCAGAGCTTCTGCGGTCGCTCACCGACTGCGTGCGTGAACAGATAAGATGCATTGAAAAGCGACAGCACCTCACGACGTAGAAGGGCTGCCCAGGTCACATGACCCATCGCGATCTGGAGCGCCGAGCCGCTGCATACACCACGTCTCAGCAAGGCCTCGATGCCGTACCTGAGACGCCACAAGTTAGAAGGCTTGATGGACACCCTGGACCCCTCACTGAAGCTCAACCCCACGAACGAGATATCCTGGCTCGCGGCACTCAGCTCATGAACAGAAAGGCCCAGTGACTCCAAGCGTCTGCACACACTATCCAGCCCGGACTGCACTGCCTTGCGATCCGAACCTAGAATCATGAAGTTATCCACGTATCCTGCACTGGCCGTGTCCGAGCGCTGGACGAGGGATACTGCAGGCAAGCCATCTTCTATGATGCGAGACGATTCGAAACCTTCGAGCTTGAGCGCATGTTGTAGAACACCCTGACAAATATGTAATGCCCAAGACCAGCCCATGGGAAGTACACAGACACACGGAGCGATCATGTCACCTGGAGAGACTGGCACCCCATCGACCTCAACGAACACCTAAATGCCTAGCTGCTAAAGCTGGAAGCCTAAACATCTCGTCAAGTCCCTCTGGAATGGCAAGCCTGTAAAACGCACACTCTATGTCCCCTGCCGCAAAAAAGGCGTCGCGCCCCACATTCTCGAACCCGGCAAATGCCCCGGGGGTGGGGAGGCGCGTCCGAGGGGGGCCAATAAAACTGGCATTCGCGGCACGGGTATCAAAAATCAGTCTGATGTCGCCCGACTTCTTGGCGACAAAAAATATTCCGACAGTGGCGCCGCGACCGGCAGCCTTCCGATGCCGCACCATCCCTCGCTGCCTAAGCTCAGAGACAAAGTCGCCATAGGCGAGAGGGTTGTTTTTCAAAATCGGATCGGTGTAGGGGCCATTCGGGCAAAGTTCCGCACGCAAAGAATCCGCGGCAGCAGGCGATCTTAGCATATGATCGCGCCAGAGACCGAGCCACTTCGAGTCGGCCTGCGCCAGGCAATCGGACAGACAAGTCGGCGCGTTGCCACGCGCAGGCCAAGAGACTTTGCTCTTGACGTACGGCCGTTGGGTAGAGGATTCATCAGAGCAGAGACCTGACCCTGCAAAGAGCGCGTCGAGGGCTCCCTTGCGAAAAGTGGGATCGCCTGGCGGCGGCGGAACACTGAGATAAGCCGTCTCGATGTTGCGAAGTGCCGCGGCCTGGCCGGCGTTCCGCACATCCGACGACGGCGTGCTGAAGCCACAAAGATGGTTGAGGCACGACGTCCCGTCTGAGGCCCAATCTATCGCATGCCGGCAAGAGGCCAGCCTGCGGGTCGTGCCCCGAGACAGCGAAGCGCCACCAGACCGAGGAAGACTGTGACAGCTGGGCAGCGGCAAAGGAAAGATGTCTCTGTGCCTTCCCGGGCACTGCAAGCCTGCCTCCGTGCAGCTAATTTCGGCTCGTGCAGGGCCAGCCGGGGGCGCGGCTGGCGGGGGTGACATCGCCCCTGCCCCGACTGCTCCCCCTTGGCCCCCTTCTTCGGGCGCGCGAGAGTGCGTTCCTCGCGCGCCTTGCGGCGCTCCTTCATGACGGCATACTCCTTGGACAGCTCTGACGCGATCCACTGAGAGAGTTCGGGCATGACGCATAGATTGCCTCGCACCAGGTCCGTGCCCCGGGCAAGGTTAGAATCGAGGCGATCATCGCTGCTGCCGGCCACCTTATCGCGATAGCGTTCCTCGGCAACCTGTATCTCGCGGGCGGCGATCTCTGCAGCAGCAATATTTGGAACATTCACCTGGTCATAGCACGCTAAAGTCTCGAGAAGCCTGCAGCCGCCTTCGTGCGAATCGACGCTTGGATCGCCGGGCTGCAGCCTACAATCAGCACGCCGCCGATTATGCCTTCCTAGCGGGGTTCCCCCGTTGGACAAGATGAATCTACAAACCCACGGCGTCGTCCTCGGACCCCTGATGGGCCAGTCTGGCCACGGATCCTCAGCGAAGAGAGAGACCGCATCCCTGAACTCCCGGAATCGGGAACCCGTGGCGTCATACATGACAGGGTTGGTGCGAGCATCCGTTCCCCCTCCAGGCGGCGGCTGCGCGCCGGCTGCGGCGACCGCGAGAGGAGGAGCCGCACCTGCCGGCGCTCCACCCCCACCCCCAAGGCCTCCCGCCTCGGCGGCAGGAGCGGCTCCTCCAGGAGCACCTCCTCCAGCTGCCGCGGCTGGAGGCGGGCCCAGTGCAGCAGCGAGACGCGCCAGGCCCCCTCCAGGAGCCGGCGCTGGCCCGGCCGCGGCGGCTCCACCCGCCGCGGCGGGCACTAACGCGGCGGGAAGCGCTGCTGCCGGCGCAGCTCCAGCGACGAGGGCCCCGGGACCCGGACCAGGGACACCATCGACCCCACCAGGGGCCGCCCCCGGAGCAGCTCCCGCAGGAGCAGCGGCTGGAGGTCCGGCAGCCCCGCCCCCCCCCGCGTCTGGCGGACCTCCCGCGGCGGCAGGAGGTCCACCAAGCAGAGGATGCACGTTGCCGGCAGGCGGGGCCAGGCCCATGCGACGATAACCAGCAGCACGAGCCGAGGTCAGCTGACCGACCGTGGGGATCGCCCTGAACCGGTAGTACGCAGCATTCGGGCCGGCCTGAGGCACCACACCGTTCGGACCAGCAATAGCACAGCACACCAATCGAGAACGTCAGCACCAATGATGAGGTCCTCCTCGTACTCGTCCAGATCGGGCGTCATGCTCGTCACGCCAACGAGATAGTTAGGGGGCGTGCCACAGCAGATACGGGTGTGCCACAACTCACGACCGCCGACGTTGTACCTCATGGCGAAGCACTCCCCCTCACAAAGCCCGAGGGGGTGGGCGACTGCGGCTGGCGCCGCCATCACTGATGAAGGACTGGCAGCACCCGCTTGCGGATCAACGCCTGCTGACGGCGGGCAAGCTCGGCAATGTCCTCCTCCTCGGACTGTGCTGCGGCCTCAGGTGCTGGAACAGGTACGGAAACCACTGGCGCCGCCGGCGCCCGACGCTGGCAACCGAGGAGCCCGCCTCTCGCGAGCTGGTGTCCGGCGACCAAGCCAGTGAGGAAGGTGGCCAGCACCAAGCCCGTCTGCTCCACGGGGTTCGCCCTCTCGTGGAAGACCTCCTTGAACTGCGTCGGCTCCACGGCCGGGCAGTCACAGTGCACCACAGGCTGGCACACGGGGCAGGGCGGCGGAGTCTGTGCCCAGAGCAGGAGGCTGTTCGATATCCCCCGAGCAAGCTCTGGGATCGCAACTCTGACAAACTGCATAGGCTGGGCCTGCTTGAGCCTTGAGGATTACGGAACGATGTTCCTGCGGCCAGCTGCGACACCACTTGGCTTAAAGTGGTGAACACATCCATATATATATATATATATATATATATATATAGCGGATGCTGCATTTGACCTCCCACAAAGCACATCCGAACTCTTCTTCCTGATCGGAGATCCAGCGATCAACGGTACCGACCGTCGTGGATCGGGTATGATCGATCCCTCCCCTTGTGGAAAGACGTCTCGGGGAGAGGACGGGGGAGCAAACCCTGACGCCCCCCACCCCCCGTGCCCCATGGCTCCACCGCAGCGTTCGCACGCAGAGTTCGGTGTCTGTTGCTCCCCGTGGTTAAGGACCTATTCCCAGAAATAATTTCGAGCGCCCCGAAAAGTATCGAAACAGTGTCGAAACAGTGTCGGACGAGTGCCTCCAAGAGCCCGACACGTGACAACCATCGAATTTCGGTACTTTCTTGGTGCTCGAAATTATTTCTAGTGTTTCAAGGCTAAAATCAGTTGGAACATCATAAAGTTCGGTCGTTATGCCCCTGAGCGTCACATCAAGCCAACAGCGCGCGACTGCGACCAGCGCGCGGCGAGGAGAGAGAAGACCGACCCTGCCAAGCCACAGCCGCCTTGCGGGCGCCCCTGCGTGCACCAGTATGCCAAACTCCGCGCACAGCACCACGCCACTCGACATTTACAACCTTCGACAAAACACCATACTGACATGTGCGCGCCAACATGGTCCTGCAATACTGCGCACCAGGATGATGGACCCTACGATCCCCATAATACCCTGCGGTTGCCGCACCATGGCAACGAACGCAATAGCTAGGCCGTGAAGCCCGCAATAGACTTTGAACACTGCACTACTACAGATACGAACGACGAAGACAACAGGCAGAGATGGTGCTGAAATTCCGCCAGCCCACATCGCCTTCTCCTGCCAGGCTCGGTGGCAGTTCATGGGAGCCTTGCTGGCTCGCGCGAATCGACGTTGACCGACGCTGATCGGCCATTATCGGCGATAGTTGGGGCCAAGTCGACGCTGATCGACGCTACGTCGGCGCATCCCCACCAGTTACTAGACACTAACGTACGCTCAACGCAATCTAGACATGGAGTTTCGAGGACGTACACGGCTCCCATGATTTGCGACCGAACCGTATCAGCTTCTCCTGCCACTGGCGACGCGCACAAGGGGGTAGGGGGGTGGGGGCAGGCTTCTTAGAAGGAGGCTGCTTCGTAGAAGGCGCTGGTCCTACATCTATAGATAAGGCTCGCGCCTTCCAAGAAGCAGGGGTGCTTCTAGGAAGCCTTCCCCCATCCCCCTACCCCCCGCCCCCCCCCAAAGCGTGGCCGATCCCAAATACATCAGATACCCGCTTGTCTGAAAAAATATACAAGACCATGTTATAGGACGGAGGATAAGTAGATTGGGCTCAGGCCCTCCCGGAGAAACATAAAACACAGCAACAGCATATGAGTTCTGGACGTAGAAAGGCGCTTGACATAGACTGGGACTTGGAAACCCAAAACTACCTACTTCCAATGACCGGCGTGTAAAGTAGTAGACGTGTTGTCTGCAACCAACTCGAACGCGCGAAGCGGGCCCTGGGGTTCAGCCGGTAAACATTCTGGGCCCTTCGGCGCTGATCACAAGAAGAGAGACAATCCCTGAGAGGCCTCCGCGGGAAGCTGCTCAGCCATTTCGAGATGCCTTGAGGCAAGTTTGGCAGATACCCAGCCGAGGATGAGCCCGACGAGGCAAGATTACACAGGATGTAATGTCACTAAACGAGCTGATGCCTGAGTCGGTCGGCATGGCAGGTTACGCCAGTGTTCGACCACGAATCTGCCAGCGCCGATGCTGAAAATACCCTCCCAGGAGCTGCATCCCAAGACAGGAGACTGCCGGCCGTGCGCTCTCACCGATCCTGACCAACCCCTTCCTTGAGCCAAATCGGTGCGTGCGCCATCCAGGCTTGGCCTGGGAGGCGCACGCCGCGCTCCGGGGTCAAGGACTGGCACGGCCAAGATCGGTCCGATCAGTGCAGGGGCGGTACATGGCTGGCGTCCCCCGGGCTGGGAAATGCATCTTCCCCCTGTCCCTGCCGCTCCTCCCCCTCCCCCCTTCAAAACCTCCTCCTTCTCCTCCTCCTCCTCCTCCTTCTCCCCTTCCTCCTTCTCCTCCTCCTCCTCCTCCTCCTCCTCCTCCTCCTCCTCATACCTCCCCGCTTCCCTCCTCCTCCTCCACGCCTCTCCTCCACGGTTATCCTCCTTCCCCCTCCTCATTCCTTCCTCAACTTCCTGTGGAGCCCTGCAGACCTCTCTGGAGGCATTCGGATACCTCAGAATCCTCTGGAGACATTGGAGCGCTTGAGACCCACATAGCTCTGAAGCCTCAAGGGACCAAGGACCTCTGGGCGTCTCCAGGAACCTCACGGGCGTCCCCCCTTCGCCCTTCTACTCCTCCATCTCTTCCCCTCCTCCTCGACCGCGAAGATAACACATCATCATTGCTGATCAACTCCCGCGGAAGTTCAATTTTCAGCTTCGCCGTCCTACTCACCAAATGCCCTGTGTCAATGAAAAATCGCCGTGTGAAACACGCCGGGTTTCCGTGTGGATCTCCTGAACTCCTGCCGCGTCTTTGCACGGCGGTGCAATTCGCCAGTCCAGCGGGGGCCAGGGGCGTGATCCATCCTCCGTCCAGGCAGGCAGGCAGGCCAGGCGTGATCCTCCTCCATCCATCCTCCGTCCAGGTGCAATTCGCCAGTCCAGGCAGGCCCAAACATGTGCTTAATCTGGTACTGATAACTCTGATCCGCGCGAGCGATGGCGCTTCTGGGAGACCTGCAGGCAAAACTCCTTGCTAAAGCGTGCCACGAGCGGCCAACAGCGCGGATCAATGGACGTCAGAGCACAACATGGTAACTCGATGGCCCCAACATTCCACCAATAGTGCCTCAAGATGGCCTGGCATGTTCCCCAAGAGAATCCACTTGAGCCCTAGGCGGGCCCCGCAACAACACAAGACGGGCCAACGGCGCGTCGAAAAGAGCCCCAGAGAACCCAAAGTGGCCCAACAGCGATGATTAATGGGTGGCAGGCCTCAAGATGGTCACCAAGACAGCCCTTAACGGCATCCAGGTTGTCCAGGATATGCCAATGTGGTCCAAGAAGCCTCAGAAAGGCCCCCGGGAGGCCCCCAAGAGGCCCCTAGAGAGCCCCCATGAGTCCCCCAAGATCCTCCGACGGCCCAAGACGGGGCTGAAAATAGCATGACCATCTGGATACGTGTATTGCATGAGTAGTGCCTTATCGTGTTTCCGGGCGTTGAAGGCACAACTTGGCCGGGGGCGTGTTCCACCGAGCAACGCCCTCCGTTTACCAAGCGACCGCATCTTCTCCCCCCCCTCCCACGCGAGCTTCTCGCGGCAGCGGGGGGCCGGGCGGCGCGCTGCCCACCAGCCAGCGGGTGGCTCGCGAAAGGTCTCCGCTTCCCGGGTGGACAGGGTGGGCCAATCGGCGAGCGGGGCGGCCAGGGGCACTGGGAACAGGCGGCGGCGCCCAATGTAGCCAATAACACAACTCAAGAACACCCCAATCCGACATACGCAAATGGTAGCCACGACACCACATGGACAGGCGGAATCCGATACGCGATGGAAAACAAGAGCCGCTTGTTTTTCTCGGAAGCAGTTCGTCTAGCTGCATCGGCAGGCTGCCAGGGCGGGGCCTTCTATGCTGCGAGGTGGCCCTCTCGCGTTCAGAAGAGCGGACGTGGCTGAGGAAAGAAGAGCTACACGTTAGAAGGCAATTACTGGGAGGTCTTTGTCGGAAACATTTGAAGCCGGAGCAAGCTGAAGCAAGCGGGATTCGGCCCGATCCTGGACCAGGGCAAAATCAGACTTTGACCTCCCAGAAGCTGCCTCCGGGCATGCGCTCCTACAGTGCCGCGGGGACGAGGCGAGCAGCCGACCAGCGGCACCTCGACACTGTGAGAGGCCCATTCGCTCCCCACGCTCACCTTCCCCACTGTCGCGAGCAGCCCACGCTGTTGAAGGGGGGGCCCTGGGCCATGTTTTCCTATATGTTCTGGGTGTTTGTCTTCCCCCCCACTTCCCATATTTTCCTATCATTTTCTGGGGATCGACGATTAACTGTGTCTGTGTTTTTGTTTCCTCCTGATTGTTTATCGCGGGGGAGGAGGGGTGACATGGAGGGGGGCGGGGATGTCAGCTCGGGTTGGGAGTCGCAGGCCTCCCCCCCTCATTCAATGCCACGCGGCTGGACATCGAACAACCGCATGACTGGCACGAGAAAGGGCAGCCTTGCCATCAAGCAGGGCACCGTGAGCAAGATCAGGTGACGGCGTTCTCCTCCTCCTCCTCCAGTCCTCCTCTTTCCCACACCCTGCGCCTCCTCCCCCAATCACCCTCCTCCCATGCCATGTCTGCCCCCCTCTCCCTCCTCCCCTTTCTTCGATCTCCAGCGGGAGCAGCGGCAGGGGCGACGCGAAGCCCACGCATGTACAACGTGTGCCCCGCGGGGATCCGTCCGAACACGAAACTTCATATTACTGTCCGACAACATGTGGAAAAGGCGCCGATCCACCGTCGTCATGCGATCCGCGGCCACCATTTGCATCGAAACGATGGCAGCAGTCGGAGGCACAAAAAGTTCGCTTGCGCGACAGGTGAAGGAGAACCACATGTTTGCAACCCCACGTGTCAACAAC
Organism: Prorocentrum cordatum; assembly: GCA_963575745.1. NCBI lineage: Eukaryota > Dinophyceae > Prorocentrales > Prorocentraceae > Prorocentrum > Prorocentrum cordatum. The sequence goes on along the minus strand of CAUYUJ010016393.1, from coordinate 1,542,568 downwards.
AAATATACAACGCCCGGCTCTCAGGGTTCGAGCCAGCAGAAGCAACCCAACGGATGTCGCAGAAGACGAAAAAGATTCCATAAAGGTAATCTTTTGGCGCTCCGCGCGGACTTCTTAGATCTGCGAGGCAGCCCCGTCCCTGGCGCGCGGAGCGCGCCAGGGGCGGCGCCAGAGGCGTCGCCGGGGGGGGCCCAGCGCGGATCGAAGAAATCCAGCGCGGAGCGCCAGAAGTTTATGCTTATGGCGCTTCGGGGGCTCCAGCGCGGATCTCAGAAGTCCAGCGCGGAGCACCAAAAGTTGAGGCCTGTGGCGTTTCCCCTCCTCCGGTGCTGATGAGCTCTGGGAGGTGCGCGCCGAAGACGAAGGCGTCGGCGAGGGTTCCGCCCGGCGGCCCGCCGAGGCGCACCTCGGGCCGCCGGGCGCCCGCTCAGTAGAGCCTCTGGCGCCGCTGGCCGGTGCGGCTCTCCCGCTGGGGCCAGGGTTAGGTCGGGCATGTCGTCCTACAGGCGGATGTTGGAGGACAGATATAAACAAATACTCAAACAAGTATTCAGCAATGGTCAAAACATACTCGACGAATCGTCCCCAGACATTCTTTGGACCATTTTTGAAAATTCCTCCTGTAGATGGACACGCCCGACTTGAGGCCAAGGGGGGGGGGGGCAGGATAGGAAAATGCGGGCAAGATGCGTATCCATATCCACTGCGCCTCAGAGTCTCGGGCTCCTGTTCCCCCAAACCGAGAGGCGCAGCGGACAGATACAAGAGCCTGGACCGTGGAGGCCGGATGCTCGTGCACATCAACGGCGCCTCGGCCTTCTGGCGGCCCTTCAGTGAGCCAAAGCCACGGTGGATATGGATATGGACCCTGCCCGCAGAAAACACTCTGTCGACAGAAACTCTCGGAGGCCCGCGCGGATCTATCTGCACTGGGCCCTCCCCCGCTCCTGGCGCGCGGTGCGCGCCGGGAGCGGCGCCGGAAGCGCCGCCAGGAGGAGCGCCCGGCACAGATCCACGAAATCCGCGCTCCCCTCCAAAATGTGATGTTCCATAACCTGCAAAAATATACACATTTACACACACACACACACACTCACGGGAGTAGAAACCATTTGGATGCAATTTGCTATGTGGACCTTCGTGTTGACCCCTCGTCCTCTCGCGTTCTTTCGCCGGCAATTCACCCCCGAGGATCTCGGGAATTATCAGAGGGCCCTCGAAAGTCAAAGAGGTGCCAGGAACATCTGAGGACGTCATTCCATCAAATTCGATGTTCGAGTCCCGCCGTGCGATCAAAGCTACTGCTTGAAATGACGTCGTGATGTTTGGTGTTGGCTCTATCACAACCTTCGTTACTAACTACTCTGTTCTCGCAGGCTTCTTCATCAGGCTGCGCAATTCTGCTAATGTGCCGTTCCTCTCCGCATCTCCCTTCTCCGCTCCTTCCCCCTCTCTCCTCCCCATGCCACCCTCGCTCCGTCCATCCATCTATGCATCCATACCCATATCCATACCCATATCCATATCCATCCATCATCCTTTTTCCGCTGCCCGCTGGTCATACATATCCTCCCTGATCTCCTTCTGCTCGTCCTCGTGACTCTTCCCCCCTTCCTCCTTCTCCTCTTCTCTTCCTCCTCATGCTTCCTCCTGCTCCCCCTGGGGCCTCCTAGGCTGTCGAGTGTTAACCGGGATAGTCCGATCCAGTTAACGGTCCCCCACGTTGCTATATGCGATATGGCGTCCCCGGACCATCCTGGCGGGCCCTCGACAGAAACCCCGCGTGGGGCCTCGAAAGTGACGGCAATTCCGAGAATGGGAGCCACTCCGTTGAGGAAGGGGGTGCGGTGAAGAGCGTCGACATTACACCAATCTCACTGGAAACCTAAAACAGTCGTTGACGTCCGTCGGCGCGAAGCTGGTTCCCCCGGAGTACGGTGCGATCTGCCCTCCCCCCGACGCCTGACCCCGGGAGGGTGAGTTTGCTCGTTCTCGCTGGTAAGAGCACGTCTCCCCCACCTCTCGACGGTGACAGAAGGCAGGCTGCGGGGGTTGGCGGGTTTGCGGGTTGGGTGGGTAGCAGCGTGGCTGGTCGGGCTTGACGAGCTGGCCTGGTGGCTTGCTTGGCTGGTTTGGCTGGTGGGCCGGTTGGGCTGGTTGGGTTCGCAGGTTCAACTGGCTAGGGAAACTGGGTACTGTCCTCTCTAACTGATCCGTTCCCGCCAACTTCGCCACCACGCTGCGAACTTCTGCTAATGTGTCGGTCCTCTTCAACCTCCTCGTCCTTAGGATATTCCTCCCGTTCCTTCTTCCTGCCAAGAAAGCCCAGAATCGAATCGACAAATCGAATCGGCGATCGAGATGAATCGGATCGGCGGAAACCGGCAGCCACGTCAAGAGAAGTCGGATCGGCAAAAATCGGCAGGCTTCCAGGCATCTAATAAAGAATCGGAACCCAAATTGGAATCCCAAGTCGAATCGAATCGGAAGCCATCGAAATCGAATCGGATCGAATCGGAAGAACCGAAACGAGCCCTGTCCTGCTCCCTTTCATCCGTCTCATTGGCCTCGCGCTCCACCTCCCCCTCCTCCACCTCCTCCCCCTCCTCCCCCTTCCCTGCCCCTCTCCCTCCATCCGTCCCTCCCCACCTTCCACCAATCCTTCCACCAGTCCATCCATGCATCCGTCCATCCATGTATCAATTCTTCCTCCTCCTCCTCCTCCTCCTCCTCCTTGTTCAAGTCCTCGTCCTCCTCCTCCTCCTCCTCCGCCTCATCCTCCCCCCAAGTCGGCGTTTCGGAGCGAGCGCTTGAGCGAACGACTCGACCTAAGCGTGCAAGCGCGCACAATGCTGCAGCCCAGGCGTGGGTACTCCCCCGAAGACAAGGAGAGGCTTCGTTTCTCCCGCGCATGTCGTCTCTGCTGCTCATGAGAATCCTCTTCTACAACCCGTATGCGGCCAGCACTTCTGATTGATTGGAGGACATCAGCAGCGAAATGCGCCACTGGGACACAGCACTACAAAGTGGAACACACAAGTGGGCATGGGGACCTGAACACAAGCAGACAATTCACACGAATTTGCACTGAGGAATGTAACATGGATGACCACAAGCAGCCGGATTTCGAACGTATGTGGTACTACAAACTTGGGCAACCGCAGAATTCCCGAGACGGCGCTCAGAAGGATCCGCACGCCACCGAGCAGTGTACCTCCTCCTCTTCCTCCTCCAAGGGAGGGTGTCGGGGGTCAGACTGTGCCGCCCGGCCCTCGTCGTGTTACCCCTGGCACCCATCTGCTGCACGAGGTGCGAAACCACAGCGAACAACGTAGCGGGAGGGGCAGAGGCACCGTGCGACCCGCTGGGAGTGAGGACCACGCCGACCGCAGGAGGAGATCTCGATGCGCAGCTTGGACATCGTAGGAACCCCGAAGGCACTCTCGCGACAAGTAGGAACGACAGAGCTGCTGTGGGACCGTTCGGGGGCAGCGTGGAGCATCACAACGGCAGGGTATTCAGGAATTTCTGCGCCCAGAGCGGACTCTCCACTTTGACGACGCACTGGGACTGCGGACAGACCTACCACAGCCCAGCTGGAGATCCCAGCAAGATAGACCACGTTGCCATCCCTACTTCTGCCATGGGTATAGTAAAAAGATGCACGACGCTGAGGAGCCAGGGGAAAAGACTGCAGCTGATAAAAAAGCAGAGGATTCAAACACCACCTTCCTGTAGGTATTGTACTCCCAACAGTTACCTCCACCAAATTCCGACCCCTCCTCCCGACTCGCCCCGAAGGTCCCGACCGCGAGGTTCTCATGAGGTGGCGAGCTTCTCCACAAATTCTCCGCGGAGCTCCAGGACCAGGGGAAGTGGGACGAGGCGATGGACGAACCTACACCCGACGCTGCCTGGGAATTGTTGAGGGAAGCGGGGCCATGAGGAAGGCCTTTCCAACGAGAAAGCAGGAGGACTTCAAGAGAAGGAGAAGCGAGCTGCGTAAACAGAGGAGAGAATTCAGAGAGAGGCTTGAGGAAGGTACGGAGAGGGAGGTGTTCAAGGAGGTCCGAGAGGACTTGGCAACGGGCGAGGGGTGCAGCCGAGAAAGGGAGGAATGCGAAGATAGCATACTCCATATGGTGGGCCTACGATCAGAACAAGCACAACGAGATGCATAGGCCTAGGATCCACTACCAGAACAACGGGAGAGGGCAACAACGCGCCGCTGTTCCCCACGGACCTACTGGGACAATGAGCAGTGGTCGTTCGAATTAGGTAGGCACCCATACCAGGGAGGACTGGCGGCAGAGACGATCAGCCTTCAAGCCCTGCGAGAAGATCACAACGAAACCTACGAGTCAAGGCTACCGTTGGCAGAGGACGCAGAGACGAGGGCGCAGCGGCCCAGGACGAGAGGAGCATGGTGCAATAAACGAAGAACAATGAGGTCGTTTACCGACTGGGTGGGCATGTGACATTGACTTGGATGGCCCTCGACCCCACTGTCCATCTCGAGGACCCGAGCGGTCTCAGCAACCAGACATGAGCAGCACGCATCTGAGCAGAGGAATAATAAAGGGAGGATGCGGAGGAATTGAATAAGTACACTACTCCCTTCAAGTAGAAGAAAGGGGGACAGGTGTTAGAGAAGATGAGACGGACGACGGGCCAGCGTCTTGGTGTTGCTGGGGGGGGACGACGGGATAGGCAAAGATGCATGTGAAAGTAGACCGTACCACGTCCACGGATGAGCGAATGTAGGGCTCGGTACACTAGAGATTTCAACTACTAGCCACTCTCCCTCGCTCCCGCTGGCTCGCTTGAGAGACGTATTGCTGAGGAGTCGTCCGTCGCAGACAACCCCGCTGGGTTGGCACCGCTCGCATGCATCCGACGCTGACTAGCACAGCAGCAAAGAAGGCATAGCAGGCAAACGCATCATGCACGCATACTGCAGCAAGGGAATGGCCTGGTTCAATGGGGTACACAAGAGAGGCCCCCAACCAGAGCACCCATCCTGGGCTCAGGGCGGACTGGCGCAGATGTAGAGAGAACGCCATCTTATACATTGCCAGCACACGGTTGAGGGCTCAGCAAGTGGGGGGAATAATAGTACACACCAACTATGACTGCACGAATGCGTTTGCCAGTACAAAGCGCCCCCTACTTGCTGTTTTTGCGTGGCGTAATGCGCGCGAAGCGGACAAGGTTCATGCAGTAGGGGCCATTCACCTGTCTGCTTTCAATATGCAATGCGCGGACGGATGGATACACGGAATGGCTACACAAGGCGCGCAGATGGGGTGCTCGCTTTGCCCAAGACAGATCAACGACACTTACAATACATATACATCAGATATGTTTATGTATATATACATGTGTGAACACATGAGAGGAGAAGGTAAGAGCAGCGGACGAGGCACACACACTGCACGACACTAACCACCCAATCATAGGAGAACCCCATGACCTCGCACTCAACACGTTCATGGATGAGACGAACCCGGAGATGATCCCTCAGGAGATCACAACGGGCCCGGTTGTGCACATACTCAAGAAGAACTCGGAGCTACTCGCCAGGAATATCGAGAAGGGAGGATGGGCGCTGAATCCTGGGAAGACCAACCACCTACTCTGCCTGGTGGGACAAGGTAGATTTGCCATGACCAGGGGACTGCGCACCGCCAAAGGGTTACTGGGCACGGCCTGGAGGGGGATGCGCATGCTGGGGCCGTACCTGCCTTCTGACCAAGAACTGGCGGGCGAAACGGGCAGGAGGGGGGAGGCCATGAAGGTTGCGGTCAGACAATGTGGCTGTGCTTGGGGCTGTGACACTTCGGACAACCTAAAACGACTCGTACTCGTCTCTTTTGTGGTCGGATTGGCTCTCAGCGGTCTCAGTGCTTTCGTCATCCCTCCCCACCTGAGCAAAGCCCTCGACGTTACGATGACAAGATTGCTCAGGAAGGCGAGCCAGGGAGACATGCGTTGGACGAGAGAGGACGGCAGCATCAGATGCAACACCTTCGGGGCAAGTCTTCTTGCACTGGAGAGTCGACAGGAGTGCTCTCGCACTCGGAGTCCGCCGCCCACAGTGGTCCCAACAGCGGGCCCGCTTCCCGACCGACCATGGGAGCGTCCTGACGGTTCTGGGGACCTCGAGACCGGGCAGGGCAAGAGGTACGGAGCGACCCTGGGAGGGGAAGTGGATTTACGACGGATCTCCCCCCTGGGCCATACAGATGATGGAGGACATTGATGCTCTGGCAAGGGTATGCCCAGAAACGGGAGCGTGGTATCTCCAAAGAAGATCCAACCTGGCCATGTTTAGCCCGGGGACCGACGACTGGAACTTATGGGCACAGACGGACACGAATATCTTGAGGAACTGGGCACAACACAACAAGAAAGATGACCCGCACACGCTGGAGGAAGCCGAGGAAGCAGAAAAGGAAGCGGAAGTAATCGACCAACCATTCTGGTGCGACTGGGCGTGCGTAGACGCGGAGGGGACAGAAGCAGTATGCGGACAGAGCTTCTCGACAGCTACTGCTCTTCTAGCGTACAGGAGAGAAACACACAGAGTCAGACCACTTATCGCACCCCTGGAAATTACTAACCAACCCCTGGTGTCTGAGAACTTTCGCTAGGAGAAGAATAGCAGCGGATCACGCTACTAGAGCAGCAGGTGGGTACGGGATATGCTACAAAGGATTCAGATGCTGGGTACATGATGTACGTACGCCCACGACAGAAGAACTACAATGCAAAATCTGTGGCCACAAGGCTCCCTGCTAGGATTCCAGCTTCACGCGCGCTCGCACCATCTAGGCCCAGAACACTTCAGAGAACCCCGAGTCGAAGCAGACGATAGCGCTGGAGCTCTCCTCACCAACGCAGCTGGCTGCAAAAAGAAGCGCAGACGTGCAAGACCTGGGCCTGCAGAAGATCCACAAAGGGACAGGGAAAAGAAGATCCCAACATGGTCGACGTGATGGTGGAGGAGGGGACGGAGGCCAGCGCATCGCAGGCGGCGGCATCGGCACCGGGAGCTCCAAGAGGAGGAGGAGGACCACCGCACCGTGGAAGAGGAGCCCAGGGACCGCAGCAGCCTCTACACCCTGCGAAATGCTTTAGAAATCATGGGTTAAGAAATTGATAGTCTCAGAATGTAAATAAAACCCAGAATGCCCATTCAAATCTTAGGATTTACATTGAAACATTAAGAATAATCGAGACTCTGGCCGAAAACTTAGGTTTTCTTCAGCATCGCCTAAGGTGTAGACTTCACCGCCGCACATGGTGACGGTTTTGGCTCGTACCACTCCAGATGGTGGCGGTGCAGGCGGCGCTGTCCAGCGCCAAGGCGTACGGGACGGCAGTCAGGGCGCAAGGACGAGGGCACGAACCGGGGCCTCCGCACATCCGCGTGGCCATGGCGCTCCCGACAGTGTTGGCCAAAGCCAGGCGGGAGGGAATGGGGAGGGTGCCATCGCTCAGCGCGTATGGCGGGCGCTGGGAGGGAGCAGGTGGAGATGGACGCGGTGAGAGGCGTGCGCGGAAGACGAACAACCGACAGCGCGCAGGGAAGCCGAGGGAGCGTCAAGCAGGACCGGCGGGCGGAAGACCCCGACCGGCCCCCTCCTGGACCTGCCCCTTCCTGCCGTGCGCGCGGCGGCGCCACGCGGCGCGGGGCAGGGGGCACACCGGCGGAAACGAGAAGCGAGAGACGAGGGGCCCGAGCAGGACTGGAGTGGGCGACGAAATGCATCCTGGAGTGGCGCAAGTCGGTCCAAGCAGCGTGTGGCCAAGCAGTGGGCCTCTCGAGGCGATCACGACGTTTCGGGTGCAGGAGGCGCACATGCCGAAGAAGGAGAAGGGCCTGATGGCGGAGAAGCACGAGACGGGGGGGAAGGACAAAAGAACGTTCGTGGTGAACCAGCACCCGCAATTCCGTCTGGTCCTGAGCGAGTTCGTGACGGCGCTCGACGGGTTCAGACCAGACCACTTCAGGCTGGCCATAGGTTTCTTGTTGGCACGATTCGGGGGAGAGAAGCCGAAGCCGGCGGGCCCGAAGACGGAGCTAGAGAGGACGGCAGAGAAGCAGCTGCAGCAGTCCCAGAAGACGAGGAGGCCGCCAGCGGGAAGAAGAAGAAGAAGAAGCAAATCAGGTCGGCCATGGCCCCCTACAGGCGGATGTTGGAAGAAGAAGCAGATCAGGTCGGGCATGGCCCCCTACGGGCGGATGTTGGGCCAACGTTGAACAATAGTCAAAAAATACTCCAAACTGGTCCAACATGGTCAAACAATCGTCCCCAGACAACTGTTTCCTATGTCTGACTACTCCGCCTGTAGATGGACCTGCCCGACTTAGCAGTAGCCTACGGAGCGAGGGTCCCAGGACCGTCTGCCTCGCCAGTCCTGACAGGGCTGCCTCCGGCCTGGCCAGGGTCTCGGGGGCATGCCGAGAGGAAACAAGCAGGGCCGCGCTGACGGCGATGTGGGTTAACGGCGCTGTTTGAAGGGGCCCCAGGACACACAAATAAATACACACAAATAAAAAGATTCCCCATATTTTCTTATATTTTCTCGGTTTTTGTCTTCCCCCCCACTTCCCATAGTTTCCCATATTTTCCCGGGGATCGTCGATTAATTGTGTCTGTGTGTTTTTTCCCCTCCTGACTGTTGGGAATTTGATTTCTGTGACGCCGAACTCGCGCAGAACAAATTGTAGGAGACCACGAACCGCACTTTCCTGCGTTCCAGGTGTGCGAATGCATCGGGCGAAAGCGACGAAGCGAGTTGCAGGAAAGCACGAAGCACGCGTTCCGATCTTCCTACAATTGGTTTTCCTACTTCGCCATGAACTAACACACAGTTCGCGCGTAAGGGGGAACGACGTAAACGGCTGACGTATGAAACTATGAGTTCTGGACAACTCGCTTGACAGAGATGACAATTACACAAACGGGGCCACACTACCTACTACCCACAAATATTGATTGTCGCACACACAGCTTACTTATTGGAAGTTACCTCACCACGGAGCTAGTGGAACAGAAGGGGACACAAGCAGTACTACAAGCGACAGCCGGAGCAGTTATGTCGGACCATGCTGGCTCATCCCAGCTATCAGTCTTGTGGCAATGACCCCAATCGACCCCACACAGCAGACGGCGGCCACGCTCGAGGACTCCTCCCAGAGAGAAGGAATGGCAGGGGCAAGAAAAACAGGAGAAGGAGGGCATCGGCTACTGGGTCAGGGCCTGGTCCGACGCCACACTCCGCCACCACCGCCGGAGAGGACCGCCGAGGTTCTCTTGACTCCTGGCTCCTCCGCGAGAGCGGCACAGTGCGGCGGGACGCAGCTGAGCGAACATGGACACGA